>CAJGYM010000122.1:0-192603 GCA_904845305.1 Caenorhabditis auriculariae
AACAACAGGAAAATGCGCACGGTTATCAAATCCTGTTCTTTCGGATTATTTGAAGTTGATATAACTGATTTTTCAGAATTCATCTTTTTCAATAATAATACCAGGCGGTCACTAGACTGGTCAGACTGATTTACCTTTCACGTGATAATGTGTTTTTTTTTTAAATTTTGGAATGTTATTTTCCGAAGAAAGCCACAGTCGGCGTTTATAGTTTGTTCAGAATTTGAATGTCAAGTCATCGGTCGAACTCCGCCTCTTATGTGTAGATCAAACCAATCAGAGAACGAGCCACTCACAGGCTTTGTTTGGGGGCAGAGATTGCTGCTTGAAACTCAAAACATGGACAAACTATATTATAAAGGGAAATATGTGAAATACAAATCGAAAGGACCTTTCGAGGTTCAAAAATATTTCTGAAGAAAAATTTACAGGGTGATGAATTATTACTGCGACAAAATGAAGGAGCTGTCAATATGTCAATTGTCAATAGTCAATAAAGACCGGAAACTCACAATTATTTTTTTATAAAGTTTTTACAGGGATTTAATCAAAAAAATTAACATGAACTGCCGCTCGAAAATGTAGTGGCACCCAATTGACTGCGGTACGCAGATGGTCGAAATCAGTTTTGTCACAGTTTTTTTGAGCAGAACGGCCAAAAAGTCAGTAGGCAAACTGGTGTGTACTGTTACAAGAGGCACATTGAAGTTTCTCAAAAAAATTTTTGGAGTCAATGGGATAACAGAAAAAAAGCACAAAACTCCATTCTTCTAACCGGATAAGACCTTTTTTTCGATAAGGACTCGAAAATTGGTTTTGAGCTGACTAGGGAACTACGCGAACTCGCATTCAAGGATCGAGTTCAAACTTTGGTGGCTTATAGACCCGGGTAAAAAGTACTTGGAAACAAGAGAGATTATCTGCTAAATCCTATAGACTTCTGAGAAAAACTATTTTTTTGAAAAATGAACAGTTTAGGCTTGAAAACTATCAAATTTTTTTGCTTTCCTCCTTCTTTTGGCTGGAAAAAAGTTTTTTAGTGTTTATCATAGCCGGATCATTCAAGGCGATTTTATTAAAATATTAAATAAGGTAAAAAGCAGTATTCTGAAAAATTTTTCAGGTCTAATTTTTCACATTTTTCTACTAATTTTTTTCTCAGTTCTCTATTGGGTTTAGCAGATATTCTCACTTGTTTTTCAAGTGTTTTTCACTTAGGTCTATAAACCACTAAAGTTTGAACTCGATCCGCGTACCCTGAGTCCGAGTAGTTCCCTAGTAAGTAAGGGTACTTAAAAACAGGCAATACTATCTGCTAAACCCCATAAGGTACTGAGAAAAAAGGTACACACCTTTCAAATTATCTTGTTTACTGCTCTCTGAGTTGACCTCATCTCTTACAGAGACTAGCTATATCTGAGCTATCTCGGAGGTACTTTAGAGTCTCCCTCAAGTCTATCTCATTTTGCTCAAAGTCCTCAGAGGTATACTTGGGTTACCATCGATAGGCTTCAGACCCTGCGATATGCCTCAGAGGGTCTCGCGATACCCTTTTTTCTCTATTTTTCGGAAAACAATTCCTTCAATTTTTTTTTGCGACTTCTTTTAATTGCTTACATAGACGTGAATCGTTATCAATTTCGAGAATCGAAACCTTAAAAGTACGTTCAAATTGAGCTTCAGGGCGACCTTATCGAATAATTTCTGAACGTCGCAATAAACTCCCTCTCATACGGCCTTGATGCGTAATGAAGTAACTTTGAGTCAAGATTTTTTTTTCCAGTGTTGTACTTGGCTGTAAAAATCACTGAAAAAATTTTTTGGTGGTTCGGCCCGGCCCAAAAAAAGCTCAAATTTTTCTTCATTTCGAATTTTTTTAGCTGTTTTAACGAGAAAAGCGGGGTTTTTGCTTATTTTTCTTCATTGAGTTATTAAAAAATGTGATTCAACATGTAAAAATATTTTTTCGGTGAAAATGTTTTTAATGAAATAAAAAAGTTTCTTGAATCTCTGGCCCGAGCCCGCGCTTTTTTTTCGAAATTAAAAAAAATCAAGTCCTAGGGGGCTTTAGGCCTTCATAGCCAAGCCTGCCTGCCTTGCCATAAACGCCCAAAAGGCAGAAACGACTTTTCCGAAAGTCAGCGTGGCATCATCATATTATAGAAGAAGGCTTGATGAAGGTAGGAATAATGACTGGAACAAAAATGAGCTCGGGTCGGCGAGAGCAAATGCTAAAAAACTTTTGTCGCAGTAATTATTCCTCCACTCTGTATTGTTTAATGTTATCAGATGGAAAAGATCTGTATATTTTGAGAGCATCTCACTTTTTAGCAGATTTTCGCGGCAGCTTTTGAGACCAAGCTTGGAATCAGCTTGGTCTCAAAAGAGAGCATCTCACTTTTTGCATAACTACACCTGGTCTCATTCCGAAGTGACCGCAGACCATTCCTGATAAGAAATATTCTCCATAAATTATCAAATAATCAAAAGATGTTCAATTCATCTTTAGCTGAAAGATTTCTTCATGACAAAGAGAAAAGTGAGATGGTTTATGTGGACTTCAATCTAGAAAAAAGCGCAATTTGATAACCGTGCGCATTTTCCTGATGTTAGAAAGAGAGCGCAATTTCCTGTACAAAATTTGAAAAAAGAGTGCGCATTTTCCTTACGTGCGCACGAGAAAAGAGTGCGCACAGCGCGCACTTTCCAGCATGCGGCCGAAGACACCGAAGTATTATGATTTTTTTGTTTTTATCTCAAGTTATTTCTGTGAAACAGTAAAAGAGTTGAAAGTTATTAAAAACTATTTTTTTCAGAATATTCCACGTGATGGGCTATCCGACGGACGCCGATTGGCCGGATATGAAAAAAATGCCCGATTTTAATCGGTTGCAAACCGACGTCCGCAGTGATGGGTTCGTTTGGATTTTTTTCTTTTTATGCCTCGGCAAAAGATTTTTAAGAGTAATTCATTTATTTTTGAAATTTCGACGTTTTGCGAAGTATTTTTATTTTTCAGAAGCTATTTTGTCCTTTTTTTATTTTTAATATATTAATTTTTATTTAAAATACATGAAAGATTTTCAAAAACTTAAAAACATTTTTTAAACCAATAAACCCACGAAATTTAACTCTTATAACCGCGCCCCTGTTGCAAAAAGAACCGTGCCGCGATTGCAGTAAGCCACGCCCATTGACCATTTAAGTAAAAATTATTCCGAAAAAAATTCGAAATAACCTCTAAAAGTGAAAAAGGACTAAATTTTTGAATATTCTAATTTCTGTCGAATAGACTTTGTATTCGATATATTCGATTTTTTTTTCCATTCGAAACTGCATTTGATAAATCCGTAACATGCGGCTCTCAATACCGTGCCCCTATTGTAAAAGAAAGAACCGTGCCGCGATTGCAAAAGAACCGTGCCGCGATTGCAGTAAGCCACGCCCACCCATTTTCAGGTCGGCGAACCAGTTCAACAACTCCTCAGTGGCCAGATACATGGAGAAGTTCAAAATCGAAAATCAGGCCGAACAATTGAAGCTCCTCCAGCGACTTCTGTGCATGGACCCGACGAAAAGGGTCTCCTGCAAAGACGCCTTGGATGATCTCTGGTTCAAGGTACCTTTCTAAGAGATTTTAGAGATCCTAAGGGCCTTCTTAAGTGGTTTTAAAGGTTCCAAGTACCTTTTTGAGTGATTTTAGAGGTTCTAAGTATCTTCTTAAGTGGTTTTAGAAGTCCTAAGTATTTTTCTTAAGGGATTTTAAAGATTCCAAGGGTCTTCTTGAGTGTTTTTTTAGAGGTTCCAGTATCTTCTTAAGGGATTTTAAAGGTTCTAAGTATCTTCTTAAGTGGTTTTTAAAGGTTCCAAGTACCTTTTGAGTGATTTTAGAGGTCCTAAGTATTTTTAAGGGATTTTAAAAGTCTCAAGTATTTTCTTAAGGGATTTTAAAGATTCCAAGGGTCTTCTTGAGTGTTTTTAGAGGTTCCAGTATCTTCTTAAAGGGATTTTTAAAGGTTCTAAGTATCTTCTTAAGTGGTTTTTTAAAGGTTCCAAGTACCTTTTTGAGTGATTTTAGAGGTCCTAAGTATTTTTTTAAGGGATTTTAAAAGTCTCAAGTATTTTCTTAAGGGATTTTAAAGATTCCAAGGGTCTTCTTGAGTGTTTTTAGAGGTTCCAGTATCTTCTTAAGGGATTTTAAAGGTTCTAAGTATCTTCTTAAGTGGTTTTAAAGGTTCCAAGTACCTTTTTGAGTGATTTTAGAGGTCCTAAGTATAAGGGATTTTAAAAGTCTCAAGTATTTTTCTTAAGGGATTTTAAAGATTCCAAGGGTCTTCTTTGAGTGTTTTTAGAGGTTCCAGTATCTTCTTAAGGGATTTTTAAAGGTTCTAAGTATCTTCTTAAGTGGTTTTTAAAGGTTCCAAGTACCTTTTTGAGTGATTTTAGAGGTCCTAAGTATAAGGGATTTTAAAAAGTCTCAAGTATTTTTCTTAAGGGATTTTAAAGATTCCAAGGGTCTTCTTGAGTGTTTTTAGAGGTTCCAGTATTTTTCTTAAGGGATTTTAAAGGTTCTAAGTATCTTCTTAAGTGGTTTTTAAAAGGTTCCAAGTACCTTTTTGAGTGATTTTTAGAGGTTCTAAGTATCTTCTTAAGTGGTTTTAGAAGTCCTAAGTATTTTCTTAAGGGATTTTAAAGATTCCAAGGGTCTTCTTGAGTGTTTTTAGAGGTTCCAGTATCTTCTTAAGGGATTTTAAAGGTTCTAAGTATCTTCTTAAGTGGTTTTAAAGGTTCCAAGTACCTTTTTGAGTGATTTTAGAGGTCCTAAGTATTTTTTTAAGGGATTTTTAAAAGTCTCAAGTATTTTTCTTAAAGGGATTTTAAAGATTCCAAGGGTCTTCTTGAGTGTTTTTTTAGAGGTTCCAGTATCTTCTTAAGGATTTTTAAAGGTTCTAAGTATCTTCTTAAGTGGTTTTTAAAGGTTCCAAGTACCTTTTTGAGTGATTTTAGAGGTCCTAAGTATTTTTTTAAGGGATTTTTAAAAGTCTCAAGTATTTTCTTAAGGGATTTTAAAGATTCCAAGGGTCTTCTTGAGTGTTTTTTTAGAGGTTCCAGTATCTTCTTAAGGGATTTTAAAGGTTCTAAGTATCTTCTTAAGTGGTTTTAAAGGTTCCAAGTACCTTTTTGAGTGATTTTAGAGGTCTAGAAGGGCTTTTCAAGAATTTTTTAAGGTTCAAAGTATCTCTTTAAGCGTTTTTTAATGTTCAAAGTGTTTTTTAAGGGTTTTAGAGCTTCAAGGTAACTTTATTAGTGTTTTGAGAAGTTCAAAGTACCTTTTTGAGTGATTTTAAAGGTTCCCAGTACCATTTTAAGAGATTTTGAGGTTCCAAGTACTTTTATGAGTGATTTTAGAGGTCCGAAGTATCTTCTTAAGGAATTTTAGAGGTTCAAAGTAATTTTTTTAAGTGATTTTTAGAGGTCTCAAGTATCTTTTTAAGTGGTTTTAGAGGTCTCAAGTATCTTCTTAAGTGGTTTTAGAGGTTCCAAGTAATTTTTTTAATGTTTTTTTAAAGATCCAAAAATACCTTATTAAGTGTTTTTAGATATTCAAAAAAACCCGAAAAAATTTCATAAACCAGAGAATACGTGAAAGAAGGAGACGCAGAGAAGCTTTCCATAGAACAATGGATTTTTCTCGTTTCCAGCAAGATCCGAAGCCGACGGACGACGTTTTCGACAAGAATCCGATCCCCTACCCTAAAAAGGAGTACCTACCGGAGAGCGAGAACAAAAAGTCGATGTTGATGGGCGTCGACGAGCACAGCCAACAACACAACACTCATCCCCAAATAACTGGAAGCCTCGATGAACCGGCCAACAAAATGATGCGGCTCAATGCGCAGGTTAATCCGGGAATCATACTAGAAAAGTTGGAAAAAATGTCCTTTTTGGTAGAGATTTTCCCTTTATCAAAGCTAGGTCTCTCCAAGGAAAGTTCGAAGTCAAAACTTTTGAGATTTTCCTGTAAATTTGCGAGAAGGTACTTCAGAAAACCCTGACCACAAATTTCGTCTCTACTCCTCAAAAAGATCATTTTTTTCAAATAACTCGAAAATAAAGATCAATATCTGCTAACGTGTAAGAGCCATAGGGTACCGAGAAATAGCCTGTCGAAAAGGTACGAAAAAGGCTCAACTTTCTTTGGTTTTTCGATTTTTAAAACGCCTACTGTTATCCACTATATCATAAGAAACACGAGAAAGAAATTTTTAAAAAAAAAATCGAAAAGAGTTCTTTTTCGACAAACTATTTTTCAGTACCTATGGCGCTAAGCCAATTATTTTTTCTATTTTTGATTACTCATACCTGAGACCTCCTTCCACAGAAGTTTGAATCACCTGACACAATTCCCCAGTGAGAAGGGAAGTTCGAGATCACAAGTTTTTAAAAAGTTTTTGTTCTATATCACTTTTTCAAAAAAATTCTGACATTTTTGTGTTGTTCCAGCAGTAGAAACGGGCTGGTTTCGGACGAGTTTTTAGGTAGAATTTAAACATAAATAATGTTCACTAGGAAACTTTTTTTAACCCACCGGTTGAATTCTGAGGAAACATCGCTGAAGTGTTCTTTAGAACCTTCTTATTGCAGAATAAGAAGAAAATTTCTCGCAATAGATCTTGTTTTTCGAGTTATGAAGCTTGAAATAGCGTTTTTGGTCATAATTTGCGTATTTTGCGGACTTTGGAGCTCCATAACTCGAAAACAAAGATCTATTTGAAGATCTGGAATCAGGAGGTCCTAAAGTACACTTCAGCGAAGTTTCATCGAAAGTTACAAAGTAAGGGGGGTTTAAAACGTTCCCTAGTCGGAAGGGGAATGAAGTAAAAATAAATTTTTCAGATGCAAATGCCCGGAACGACGGTGGCGGGAATGTTCGTGGCGGCTCCGGAATATCACCAGCCTCATGCTGGAATGCAACAGCCCGGAATGATGCAGGGATATCATCCCGCCGTTTTTGCGGTTTCTTTTGGTTTTTTTGAATCGGGATAGTTGAAAAAAATTCATTGTGAACCGTAAACCCAAAAAAATCGAGAATATAATCATTTCAAAGGTTCTCTTAAGAAAATACTGAAACATTATTTACAAGGATTTTTTTAAAGGATTGAATTGAATATCGAAAAATTCTCGTTTTGGAGAAAAAAATATATAAAACGGATTTTTTTAACGCATCTTCGATAGTTAGAGAGCGTTCAAAAATGAGAGGGCAGGTTTTCTCTTTTTCTCTAACCGCTCTCTTATTTACCAGTGCTCTCTAGCTTGAAATATTTTTTAAGCGCGAAATCCCCGAAAGTTAGAGAGCGATCAAAAATGAGAGAGTATGAGGTTTTTTTTTTCTCTAACCTCCCTCTTGTTTACCAGTGCTCTCTAGCTCGGAATATTCGAACGGATTTTGAAGTTTAATTTAATTTATGTCAACTAGAGCTCTTTTCGGTCAGAAACCCTTTTTTGAGAGCTCAGTATCTTCGATAGTTAGAGAGCGCTCAGAAATGAGAGGGCAGGTTTGTTCTTTTTCTCTAACCGCTCTTTTATTTACCAGTGCTCTCTAGCTTGGTATATATAAACAGATTTTGAAATTCGAATTTATTTCAAGTAGGAATCTTTTTTTAGACAGAAAATGATCAGAAAACGGATTTTTTAACGCATCTTCGATAGTTAGAGAGCGTTCAAAAATGAGAGGGCAGGTTTTCTCTTTTTCTCTAACCGCGCTCTTGTTTGCCAATACTCTCTAACTTGAAATATATTCAAACGGATTTTTGAAATTCAATTTATTTTTAGGTAGGAATCTTTTTTTAGAGAGAAAATGATCAGAAAACGGATTTCTTAACGCATTTTCGACAATTAGAGAGCGCTCAAAAATGAGAGGACAGTTTTTCTCTTTTTCTCTAACCGCACTCTTGTTCACCAGTGCTCTCTAGCTTGGAATATTTTTTAAGCGCGAAATCTCTGAAAGTTAGAGAGCGTTCAAAAATGAGAGGGCAGATTTTTTCTTTTTCTCTAGCTGCTCTCTTGTTTGCCAGTGATCTCTAGCTTTTTCTCTCACCTAGGAGGTCATAGAAAAGGGATAAAAACACTTGAACCTGAGAGAGTGCAGAGAAAAGTTAAAATTTCTCGTTTTTTGAAGAATTTAGGTCAATTTTGTAGCTTTTTTCAGGGTCTAATCCTGTTTTTTTCGTGAAACCTTTTTAATTTCACTTTTTAGATAGAATGTTTAGAAGTAAAATTATAATTTAAACGAGCTGATCTTGAAAAAAAGCCTGAAAATATTCAAAAATCGCCAAAAAAATTTAAAATTTTTCAGGCTCCCGGACAAATGGGAATGATGCAGCCGGGGATGCCCCCACATCAAATGAGTTCGTTTCTTTTTAGAAATATTGATTGATTGAAATTTTTGTTCAGATATGATCCCTGGACAGCCGGGTATGATGCTCAGGCCCGGACAGCCATTCCCGCCACAAGGTACTTAAAAAAATATTTTTTTAAAGTTTTTTTGAGTTGATTTTTGGGGAAATAACTGTTATAAATAGGATCACGGATACAGAAATTTTTTGAAAAAGCGAAAAAAAGAAGGTTTTATTTTTTTAAAAATAGCCTTTGCCAACGCGCTAATAAAATAATGGAGTTTTAGAAAAAAATCAACAGCATTCAAATATTATATTTTAGAGCGTTTTATAACATTTTTTTATTAATGACCGACTTTTTTTAAACGAAATTATTGTTTGGCTCATTCGACGTCGATTAGGGTTATTAAAGGCGCAGGGCTGGGCTTGAATTGGAATCTTTTTGAGACTATTTTTTTCTGGATTTTTGACACGTTTTTTTGGCGATTTTTCCTCGCATTTATAAGTGCTTTTAAAAGTTTTCCAAAAAAATATTTTTTTGACTAAATCTAATTCAATTTTTTTGCTTGAAAATGTGAAAAAAAGTTGGCTGAAAAAAATTCTTAAAATAAAGTTTCAAGCGTTTTCGAACAAAAAAATTGGGTTCTCAGAATTTTTTGAAACAAAAATTAGGACAATTTTATGAGATTCTAAGCTCCAAAAAAAGAAAATATAGAAAAAAATAATTTTTCTGAAGTATTATTTCAAGTTCAAAAATTTAAAATTTTGGGATTTTTTTGAATTCAAATGGGAGATATGGTGGGAAAAATTTCAATTTTTTTCAGTTTTTTTAAATGAAACATTTTTTTAAATAAGTTCAAGTTTTTTTCCAGTTTTTTTCCTTCTTTCTAGTCCTCATTTTTTTCAACAAACCCACTGCTTGTTTAGTTTCCTCGCGATTCTTTCTTCTTTTTTTACGACTTTTGTTTGACTTGACAGCTGTTTCAGTGATCTTTGGCTGTGTGGGGAATTGAATTTTTCTTTTTTTAACCTTGAACTTTTTTGAACTTTTATAATTTATAGGCGTTTAATAATGGCCGTGATAAGCTGAAAATTGTGCGCCCTTAGGAACTCCAGAGTGGTCACTATAGGGCAAGGGGCTTCTAGATTTCCCTTTAGGGATCGCTTTTCCTTTCGAGGTACTAAAGCTTGCAAAAAAAAAGTGGCCCCTCTAGGGGAGCCTTAAGGCCGCAAAACGGTAGCAAAAAGGCAGCAAAAAGGCTCCAAAAAGGCTCCAAAAAGGCAGCAAAAAGGTCGCGAAAAGGCCGCAAAAAGCCGCAAAAGGGCAGCAAAAAGGCTCCAAAAAGGCTCCAAAAAGGCTGCAAAAAGGCAGCAAAGAGGCTCCAAAAAAAGAAAAAGATTTTTTTATGACTCACAATCATGGGAAAAAAATAGTTTTTTTAATTGAATTTCAAGGTGGAATGCACCCGGCGATGCACCCGGCCGCCAATCAACAATTCGTCATCCAGCAACAGCAGGCCCAGCAGCAAAATGCCCAACAGCAGCATTGGAACCGATATTAGAATTCATTTCCTTGTTTGACATCTCTTTTTTGGTCATTTTTTGAAAGAATTTGTCGATTTTCTGAGTGGTAGAATTTATTTCCTTGTCAAAATCCCTTTTTCATTGATGGTCCTGGCGCGAAAGTAATCATTTTTCTATTGGAAGCATTGAAACTTTTTTCTCCCCGTTTCCCCAAATTTTTGATTTTTCTTAAAGGAGCATGAGGTGATTTTTTAAATGGTTATGTCGCGAAAATGATCATTTTTCTGGTTCAAGCAATATTTAGATAGTTCTGCGCTTTTTTGACATAGTTTCTTACCAGTTTTTTATCATTTTTTTTTAAAGGAGCATGAGGGGATTTTTTTAATGGTCCTGGCGCGAAAAAATTTTTTTTCTTCTGAATCAGCTGCAGAACCGTTGTGACTAACTTTATTTCCTTGTTGGAAACTTATCTTGATTTTTTTCAAAGAGAGAATATTTTTTTTTACTTTTAAAGGACCATCAGATTGCTTAAAAAAATGGTCTCAGGGCCAAATTTAGGTCTTGATCCATTTTTTTAATCATTTTTCGATTTTTTTAACCTTATTCAAAAGCTCTTTTTTGAGATGATTCAAAAATTTTTCATAAAAAAATATTTTTTTCACCGTCTATTATAAAAATCTCCGTTTGAAAATGTACAAAAAAATCATTTTTTTCATATATTTTTTTCATTGATAGATTTTTTTCAGAATTTTTTTATTTTTATTTATTGATAACTTATAACTTAATCTTTGTATCTAAATATTCTCATACTTTTCATTTACATTTTCTAACTTATTTTTGTTCCTGTTGATTCTTTTTTTGATTGTTTGTCTGTACATATTTGCTCGGGTGCTGTTTAAACAATAAATTTTCCAGCTTTTCGCTCGATTCATGGAAATAGTTATTTCCCGTTTCACTGAAAATTTTTATTTCTTTCATTTTTTCATGTTTATGACGGATATGGTCGCATGTAGAAAGTCTCAAAATTTTTAATTTTTTTTTGATTTTTTTTTTTGTTAAGCTTCAACTTTTCAAAACCGATTTAGTTATTTTTTTAATATTTTGGTTCAATAAACCCAAATTTTCGAGAAATAAACAAGGAACTTTTTGGAAAAAAACAGTAACCCCCATAAATCAAACTGATAAGATAACAGTTTCAAAAATAATTTCCTAATATATTTCTTATTTTCCATGACGTTTTTTTCCCTTCCAATCAATGAAACAGAAAGCATCTTGTTTGTTTATTTTCCCAGCTATTTATGGAGTAATAAAAAAACGTGACCCTTTGAGTGCGTTGACGTGTAGTTTAACGACACCGGCACGCAGTTTTTGCCCGCTGACCGTTCTTTTTTATCTGTCTTATGATTCCGAGTGTGTAATGTTGCGAGTTTTCTCTCTTCAAACCGTCGAAACCGCCTGAAAAGTTCGCCCAACTCATTTTCCAGTCTTACGGTAACCAACTCTCCCGCAGAGGTCTGCACTCACTTGCGCGACGTGTAAATTTACGCGAGCGCCAATAAATTTCGTCCTTTTTATGGTTTTCGCGGATTTTTATGTCTTTTCTCGCATATCGTTGATTTTCCAGATGTCTTACGCGTATTAGGAGGCCTTTGATTTATGTATCATCGATCGAAATCGCAGGAATAACGATAATAAATTCGCGAAAAAATATTTTGATTTCAGATCATATGCCATCATTATAATACGCGTCACATTATTGGTTTTGAAAGCTCAATTTATATAATCGAAACTATGAATTTACATCTTATTCAGTGAGTTTCCAAAGGAAATGTAAAAAGAGAAAAGAAAATGAACTTTAGAGCCTTATTATTGCTTCCGCTGGTTTTTTGCAACGCCTCGGTTTCTTTATATGAACCTTTTGAACTTTTCGGGTTGAGGAGGAACAGGTAAATTGGAAAATCAGTTGGAAATTAGGAAAAAAGAGGTTTTCAGTCGATTAGTTTGCGATATTGGGCCGTCAAACGGATCGCAGGCGATTTTGACAGGGAAAATCAGGTTTTTATCGAGTTTTTCGTGGTGATTTTGATAAAAATAATTTCGTTAAAGGTCAAAAATGCTTTTTTGATTGTTTTGCTTTGACTTTGAGATGTGTATGAATGAAAAAAACGTATCAAAGTTGAAAATTAAAAAAATTTGTTTCAAGGTAAATTTTTTTCGAATTTTTCAAGGTTTTTTTCCTGAATTTCTTCATATTTAAGTTATTTATACATTTATCTTGCAAAAAGGCAATTTTTCAGGAAAAAAATTCGACAATTTCCTTCAATGAAAATGCAAATTTCAGCGAGGCCCAGAAACGGGAGGAAAAAGGTTCGTTTTTTTCCGCGAAAAAAAATTTTTTCTAGTCATTTTTTTGAGCGTATTTCATTATTTTTTTATGTATTCTGTATTTTTTTGAACGTTTTTTTCTCATTTAGAACCAACAAAACCGATCGAATCTTTCGATGAATGGACCAAAAAAACGACGGGATGCAGCCCATTTGCAGGCGGTTTGTTTCGAAAATCATTTTTAACTTTTTTTTTTCCTGAATATTTTGTTTTTTCAGTTATTTTTTGTTCTAGTACACTTTGAACACATTTTTTTGGAATATTTTTGTTGAAATTCGCGTTTTTTTTCATTGTGAGATTGGCTAGGATTATGTAAATTTCTCGTTTTTTTAGGGATTTTCTGGAAAAATCGATTTTTTTCGCTTTTCTTAAAGTTAGATTTTTGAAAAAAGTCTTAGAAGTTTATAAAAGAAAAAAAGATGGGTGAAAAATGGCTTTTTATTGATTTTTAAGTAGTCAATTTCTATCTGATAATTTCGAAATTTATCATTTTTTTTCGGTTTTTAGGGATTTTTTTCCTGACTTTTTTATGGATTTTTGAAATATTTTGACTAAATTAAAAAAACCAAATGTGTTTGATACAGTGTTCCAAGAGATCAAATAGATGATTTAAGCGGAAAAAAAAATTTTTTCCATGATGATTACACGGATTTTTCGAAACGAGCTTTTTTTTCGAATAGTTCAATTTTTTTCGCATTTTCAAGTTCCACAAGAATTTCTCAACAGTTTATTATTGACTTCTACATATTTTTTTATCATTTTCCAGACAGCCAACGTGAAAAACACCGGATTGAAAGTGCCGCCGACGGCGAATCAAGCCGCGGAACCTTCCAGGAACTTTGCCAGCAAGGAATGTGGCGCCAAAGTCATTTCTTCGAATCCGAGTCGGAAAATGCCAAGGCCGTCGTCAATGACAAGGTTCCGTTACAGTTTTTTTGTTGCAAAAAAACGAAAAATTTTTTTATTGAAAATCTGCCTTTTTTTAAAGGGTTATGCGATTTTGCGATTTTTGAGAAAATGCGATTTTTGAAGAAAAATATAAAAAAATTTCGAATCCCAGTAATGGTAAGGTTATATAAAATCTCGTTGCGTAAGTTGTTAATTTACATTTTTTTCAGAGGATTTATGCTTATAATCTGAATTTTTGAATTAAAAAAATGTATGGAACACTCCCGCGGATGATAAGGCTCTATTAAAATTTTGTCAGAACGGAATTTTTTTCGAAAAAAATATGTTTTTGTTGATGAAAAACCCGTCTTTTCTATGGGAATCAAAGGTAAAATCGAAAAAAATCATTTTTTTGTAGTATGTATGAAAGTTTTTCCGAAAATCCCGGTAATAGTATAGTCAATGTTTCCCGACTTGAAAGGCGTGGGAGGCGTGGCAAGGAGCGGGACGCGTATCGTGTGCGTACGCGGTTCTTGGCACGTGTTCAATTCAACCGCTAGCGAGCATTCAGAGAGCTTTATTTATTGCTCTTTTTCACTTGTTTTTTATTATTTATTGATTATGTTCATGTGTGCATCAAAAAAATAGAAGAAAAATACAGAAAAAAAGAGCGGTGGCCGAGCTTTTTTTAAATAGTCGGCGGCGATTGAATTGAACTGGCGCCAAGAACCGCGTACGCACACGCTACGCGTCCCGCCCCTTGCCCCGCCTCCCTCGCCTTTCAAGTCGGGAAACATTGACTATATGGTTCCATTCAAAAAAAAGTTTTTTCTCGTATGAAATTAACCATTTTTTTCATAGGATTCAGAGGCAAGATCTAAAAATTCATTTTTCGGAAAATATTTGCAAATTTTCCGAAAATCTCGGTATGCTAACATAGGCAAAGTCGGAATGACCCTTCACGGGCCCTTTGAGCGTCCGTTACGGATCCGTCTGTTTCCGGAAATTGTTCCTAAACGGTTTCCTTTTTTTACTGCCTTTTTGCGTCCTTTCATCGGCCTTCATCCACCCTTTTTTTGGACCCTTTTTGAGAAATACAATTTTTAAATTGAGAATAATCTTTACAAGTGACCGCGTATGAACCGAAATAAGCTACAGTAATAACATCGGGAATCATCAATAACAGAGACTTTCAGAACCTTTTTGAACCCCCACTCTTTCTTCACCCTTTTCGCGGCCTCTCCCTTTTTTCGCCCTTTTATGACCCTTTTTAACCCAGAAAAAATGAAAGGCTCAATAAAGGCCGTAAAAAGGGACCCTTTTAGCGGCCATTTTGCAGTCACTCCCTTTTTGCACCCGTTTTCCGCACTTCCGACTTTGGCAGTGAAGGTTCTATTACAAAATCTTCATGGATCATAAAGTTTTTTTCAGAAAAAAATCGAATTTTAATAAACTTTTTGAAATACCAAGTTTTACCTTTCGGAAGTTTTTTTAAGCTCATTTTTTTCTGCATATTTTCATGAATATAAATTTTTTTAGGACGTTTTATGACGTTAATTTCCTTTATCAAACGATTTTTATGAGATTTCATTATTTTTTTATAGCATTTTCCGAAAAAAATTGACGCATGATTCCTTTTGAATTTTTTGTTTTAAAGCTCAAATTCAAGTAGGTACAGTTCGAAAAATCTCAAGAAGTGGAAATTTATATTTTTTACGAAACTTTATTAATTCCTTTTTTCGAAGTAATTTTTCTCCTGAACCTAATTTTAATGTATAAAAAACAAATCTTTATTTTAGGACGTGGACGATTATTTGCGGAACCCTTGTGAACAGGCCAAAGAAAAGTTTATCGTTATTGAACTTTGCGAATCGATTCAGGTTGAACTTCGATTTTTATCATTGCCATATTGATTTTTGATGCTTTCAGATTCAAAAAGTCTCGATCGCCAATTTTGAACTTTTCTCTTCGAGACCCAAAGATGTGAGTTTATAAAGTATTTTTACGTTTTTCTCTGAAAAATCGTAGATTTGAGTTGAAAAAACGGGCTCCAGTTTAATCTTTTTTGTGTAGTTTCTGAGATGAAATATTTCGAGATTTTATCAAATTTAGCCCGAAAAAAGGAGAATTTATTTTTCGAAGAAGGTATAATAATACATTCTTGGTTTTTTCATCCAATTTTTTGGTTTTTTCAATCTTTTTAATGAAGATCTGAGCTCTAGAAAACAAAAAGAAGTTTGAGGATCTTTTTTTCGATTTTTTGAGGGTAGAATTCAGTTTGGTAACCCAATTTTACAATTTTTGAGATCAAAGAGGTTTTTTCATTTAAGGAGGGATTATTAAAGCTTTTAGCTAACAAAAACAAGAAAGAAATTTATGTTTAGGAATTTGGTTATGAGTTCAAGTTTTTTTAACATATTTTTTTCGATTTTTTTGAGCTTGAAAAAAAGGATTTTTTTGATTTTTTTGAAATGAATTTTCGAGCTTTTTAGTTATCAAGAAACAACAAGAATACTTCCAAGGATTTATTTTCAGGGGTCTGATTGAAATTTCAAGTATTTTATCCCAGTTTTTCGATATTTGAGCTTGAAAAAGGATTTTTTTTTAACCTTTGGAAAAAAATTTTTCAAGCTTTACAGTTATCAAAAAAACAACGAGAAAAAAACTTTTTGAGAAATAAAAAAAGTTTTAAAAAAACATATAAATATTTTTTTAGGTGAGTGTTTTTCATCGCCGAACGATTCCCGCCCACAGAATGGACATCCCTGGGCTCTTTCGAACTCCAAGATATCCGAAAAATTCAATCTTTCAATGTCCCCGACATTAATCAATACGCCAAGTTCGTCAAGGTAAAAATATATAATTTTTTTCATGGGAAAAAAATTGATTTTTTTCAGATAACCTTCAATTCTCACTATGGGAAAGAGCACTACTGTATCGTCTCCGTGGTGAATGTGATGGGGACGACGATCGCCGATGAATATGAGAAAGAGGTGAGAATATGGGTCTCGGAGCGATTTATTCTGGGTTACTGTAGGCTCTCAAGTTAGGACCGAAACTTTAAAATCCCTTAAGAAGCATTTTTGGAGGAAACAGTTTTTGCAAATTTTGGATGTTTCACTGTATAATTTTTGAATGAACGTCAGAAAGAGGTAATACAATGGGTCTTGAAGCGATTTATTTTGGGTCACTGTAGGCTCCTGAACTGAGACAACACCTTCAAATTTCCTTATTAATTAGTTTTTAAAGAAGGTTTTGTCAGTAATCTCAATTCTTTAGCGGATAAATGCGAAAAAGAGGTGAAAATATGGGTCTCGGAGCTATTTTTTTGGGTGTTTCGTTAGGGTTACTGTATATTTTTTTGTTATAGAAAAAAATTTTTGGAATTTCTTCTGAATAATTTTTTTGAAGATATTTTTTTGCGGATTTCTGATGGGTTACTGTTATATATATATATATATATATATATAACAGTTCTATTTCGAGACCCATTTCTAGCTCTTTTCTGAGATCATCCAGCAAAAAAATAATAATATATATATATATATATATATATATATATATTTTTTTGCTTTGCTTTTTTTGCTGGATGATCTCAGAAAGAGCTAGAAATGGGTCTCGAATAGAGTTATTGGCGACTGTAGATGGGTTACTGTAAATCTCTCTATTGATAAAAAAACTTGAAATTTTTTTCTTGAGTTTTTGGAGGAAAAAAAGTGGTTCAATAACATTTTTTTATAAATTTTTTTAAACGGAAAAAAATTGTTTTTCAAAATGATTTTTTTGGGATTTTTCGACGGATTATTTCAAATTATTCAAATTATTCGATTTGAACTTTTTTTCGAAAAAGTAATCCATGGGTTCGAATTCATTGAAATAACCTAAGTCAAATCAACAAGTATTGGAGTAGGATAGTGAAAAAATTTGAAAGGTTGTTGTAGATATTTATAAAATTAAGCGGCTGAAAAACTTTTTTTTCGCATGAACTCCATAAAAAATGGGTCCTTGAGGTTTTTTATTGGTTAATCTTTCTGTATTTTTAGATAATACGGCTGAGAAACGTTTTTGACATGAGTTCATAAAAATGTAATCTTTAAAAGGAGGGTCTTGAGGCGTAGTGGTTTTGGACTTCGAGGGGATACTGTAGATATTTTTTGAAAGATTGCGGCTTTGAGGCGAAAAATATATTTTTATATTTAAAAAAAGCATTCCAATATATTTTCATTCTATTTCTCATCATAATTTTTCAAGTTTTTTTGATGCAATTTTTTTCTCAAGGAAGCCGCCGTCCGAATGATCAGCACCCATGATGTTGTTCCGCCCGTTCAAAAGGAGACTTTCAAGGTTTTTTTCAATGTTTTTCGAAAAAGTAAGCTTCTTTCAGCCACAAGAACCCGTGGAAAACCAACAAATCGAGCCGAAATCGACAATTATCGAGTCTTCAACGGAATTTCAGCCGGTCTTGGAGAAAAAGGAGGAAAATGATAGACGAAAGCCGGTTTATTGGATGAGGTGAGGGGGAAATGGTAGGAAATTGGTTTTTATCGAAACTTTGACCGGAAAAGGTGCCCTGGAACACATTTTGGGCCGAGGTTCGCTTTGCCCAGGCGTTCTGGCCCGGCGGGCCACTTCAGGGCCTCCCTTTTCCGTGAAAGCCTGCTTGGGCTTGGCCCAGCCCCTTTCAGAATTTTTAAAATTGGAAAAAAATGATTTTGCTCTGGAAAAGTTTGATAGTTACCCTGGAGAAATTTTGCACTTTTGGGCCTTTTTTTGCTTGAAGCTGTGCTTAGGGCCGGCCCGGGTCGGGCTCTCAAAGAAGGACCGGGCGGTAGGTAGGCTGACGGGCCGACCCGCAAGTTTGTTTTGAGACTCTTTGAATAAATATTTCTTACAAAGGAGGTCATTTCACTGTGCTTTTTACCCTGCAGAGATTTTGCGCTTTTTTTGGGCCTTTTTTGCTTGAAGCCCTGCTTAGGGCCGGTTTAGAAAAAGGACCGGGCGGTAGGTAGGATGACGGGCTGACCCGCAAGTTTGTTTTGAGACTCTTTGAATAAATATTTCTTACAAAGGAGGTCATTTCACTGTGCTTTTTACCCCTGCAGAGATTTTTGCGCTTTTTGGGCCTTTTTTTGCTTGAAGCCCTGCTTAGGGCCGGTTTAGAAAAAGGACCGGGCGGTAGGTAGGATGACGGGCTGACCCGCAAGTCTGTCTTGAGACTCTTTGAATAAATATTTCTTACAAAGGAGGTCATTTCACTGTGCTTTTTACCCCTGCAGAGATTTTGCGCTTTTTTTGGGCCCTTTTTGCTTGAAGCCCTGCTTAGGGCCGGTTTAGAAAAGGACCGGGCGGTAGGTAGGATGACGGGCTGACCCGCAAGTTTGTTTTGAGACTCTTTGAATAAATATTTCTTACAAAGGAGGTCATTTCACTGTGCTTTTACCCTGCAGAGATTTTGCGCTTTTTGGGCCTTTTTTTTGCTTGAAGCCCTGCTTAGGGCCGGTTTAGAAAAGGACCGGGCGGTAGGTAGGATGACGGGCTGACCCGCAAGTCTGTCTTGAGACTCTTTGAATAAATATTTCTTACAAAGGAGGTCATTTCACTGTGCTTTTACCCTGCAGAGATTTTGCGCTTTTTGGGCCTTTTTTTTGCTTGAAGCCCTGCTTAGGGCCGGTTTAGAAAAGGACCGGGCGGTAGGTAGGATGACGGGCTGACCCGCAAGTTTGTTTTGAGACTCTTTGAATAAATATTTCTTACAAAGGAGGTCATTTCACTGTGCTTTTTACCCTGCAGAGATTTTTGCGCTTTTTGGGCCTTTTTTGCTTGAAGCCCTGCTTAGGGCCGGTTTAGAAAAGGACCGGGCGGTAGGTAGGATGACGGGCTGACCCGCAAGTCTGTCTTGAGACTCATTGAATAAATATTTCTTACAAAGGAGGTCATTTCTCTTTTCGATTTGGATTTTCCAGAAAATTGACCAGAATTTTCCTGGACATACCAGAAAAAGTTTCTGAAGGTAACACACGTTCTCTGAGGTTTTCAAAAATCTCTTGGTACAAGAATTTCAAGTTGGTTATTCAGAGCTCGTTTTGCTATCAGACATACTACATAGCCTCTTCAGCTCATAACACCTGTTTTTTAGAGGCTCCGCCCATTTTCAGGGTTACGGTAGAGAAAATACCATAAAAAGCTAACTTTTTTCCTAGTGGAGCAAAGCGGTTCAAACCAACTTTAACGCAAAGAATATGCCATTTTGAGCATTTTTCGTGTTGATAGCGACTTCGGGAAAAATTTCCTTCCTCCAGAAAAAAATGGATTAATTTTGAAAAATGACGATTTTTCGATACTTCTGTGTTTTTCTTGGTCAGGAACCTCCGATGCCGTGGATTTTTATTTTCTTAATCGACGTGTTAGGGTCTTGTGAGTATGGGAAAAATAGCCGCCTAGTCAAATTTCAATCTCAGAGAACGTGTGTTAAATAGGCAATTGAATTGAACTCGTGCCAAGAACCGCGAACGCACACGCTACGCGTCCCGCCCCTCGCCCCGCCTCCCTCGCCTTTCAAGTCGGGAAACATTGACTATAATAGGTTTTTAGGGGCTTTAAGCCATTCTTTCTCGAAAATTAGGAAGTTGAGAAGGTTGAGACTTTCAGGATCTTTTTCTAATATTTTGTAGGGTATTCTGGCCAATTTTTAGAAAAATCCCAACCACAAAGAATTACGACATCCACTGTAAGTGTGTCTTTGGTTAAGACGGAGAAAATTATGAATTTTAATGTTTTGTAAAGGACTTTTATTGGATCTAGATCTCCGAAATCCGTTCAGGAATTGAAATTCTTCATATTTCTAGCCTCCGAAAATGGTTCAATCGCTGTATGCAATGTCCCTTGGTCAAAAGTAACACGACGCATGTCTGCCTGGCCGTCTGTCGGTTATTCAACATCGACCAGGAGAAAGGCTTCATGTCCAGGTGAGAATAAGGCTTTTTTTGAAGGGATGAAGAAAAATAGAGTTTGAAGCTTCAAAAAATCCTTTAAAAAGCAGGTAACATTCAGAAAAGTCGGGAAAAAGGCTTCATATCAAGGTAAAAATTGAATTTTTCAGAAAAAAAAATATTGATTTCAAAGCTGTAGAAATGCTTCAATAAGCAAAAAAAAAATCAGAAGGGTCAAGAAAAAAATTTAATCAGTTAAAAAAAAATCAAAAGAGTTCAGGAATCAGTATAAGGTTTATTTCAAGGTAAAACTTTTTAGAAGAAACGTTTTTTTAGAAAATAAGAGAAAAAAATGAAGTTATGTTCTGAATATACTATAAAAAAATCGTTAGTTAATCAGAAAATTCAGAAAAAGGCTTTCAAAGGTAAAAAAATCAGGTTTTTTTGCAGAATTATGAGAAAAAAATGGATTTCTTCGAAAAAAATTATGGAGTTCAAAGCTGTAGGAATCTTTTAAAAATCAAGAAATACTCAGAAAAAAATTAGAATAAAAGGCTTTATTTCAGGGGAAAAATCAGGTTTTATAAGAAAGATTGAATAAAAAGGGACTTTTTGTAAAAAGTTATATAGTTCGAAGCTGTAGAAAATCTTTGAAAATCAAGAAATGTTAAAAAAATCAGAAAAAAAGGCTCTTTTTTTCAAGGTAAGAATAAGCACGAAAATTGAAAAAAATGGATTTTTTAGCTGAGAAATTGTTTTTAAATTTAGAAAAAAAGGCTTCTTTAAATATAACTTGACAATTTTATATTAAAATGCTTTTTCCAAAAAGGCCCTCAAATTTGAAGAATATTCTGTTTTCTTGAGGGAAAATTGTAGAATTTGAAGCTTGGAATTTAATTTTTTTCAAGCTTCTTGCTTAGTTTCTAACAGATTTTAGATGATTTTCAAGCATTAAAATCCATAAATTTTGGATAAAATAGCCTCGAAATCAGAATTTATTTAGCAACACGACGATTCGCCAAAAATTCACGTTGAAGCAGGCGAAACGGCGCTTGAAATCGGCCTACCAACGATTTTCCGTCATGAAAATGTCGGTTTTCTCCTGGATTCCTGTTTCAATTTGACCTTTTCAGCAGGAATAACACTTCGGAAACCCCGAAGCCGGTTCAGAATGACTCCAAAGTCGAGAAAAAGGAGGAAAAGGTTGGGTTTTGAGTGTTTTTTCGGGATTTTTATGGCCTTTTGTTGGAAATTTTCATTTTTAGAATGGAAAAAGACTCAGGAAACAGATGGAAAAAGTTCTTAGGTCCAAAAAAATTAAATTATTTTTTTGAAGAAAAAAATGATAAAAATGATGAATTTAGGAAGTGTAGTGAGTTGAAAACCTAAAATTTAAGCTCTGAAATAAAAATTTTTGAATTTCTTTGGAAAAATATGGAAAAACTCGAGATTTTTTGGCTGTAAAAATTTCATTTCTAAAATAAAAAGTAAGAAAAAAATTTTTTGCGTCCAAAAAAATGACCTTATTTTTTTGCAGGAAATGATAAAAATGATGATTTTAGAATTATTCTAACAAGTTAAAAACCTAAATTCGCCTTTTGAAACCGAAAATTTTGAAATTCTGTGGAAAAATATGGAAAATTCGATATTTTTTTGATGTAAAATTCCATTTCTAAAACAGAAAAAAAGTAAAAATTTTTCGGGTCCAAAAAAAGGACCTTATTTTTTTGCAGGAAATGATAAAAAAATGATTATTTTAGAATTATTTTAATAAGGTTAAAACCTAAATTCAAGTCATTGGAGTCGAAAATTTAAAATAACATTTGGAAAAAAATTGAAAATTCTGGTTTTTGTCTTAAAATTCCATTTCTAAAATAAAAAAAGTAAGAAAAAAAGATTTTCGTGTCCAAAAAAATGACCTTATTTTTTTGCAGAAAATGATAAAAAAACTGATAGTTTTATGAGTTAAAAAAACCTAATTTTTAAGCTTTGAATTTTTCAGAATGAGACGGAGAAAGTCGTTGAGCCGGTTGTCGTCGAAACTCCGGCCAATGGATCGACGAAAAAAATGACGTTTCTCAAGAAAAATTCGAAAGAAATTCCGGAACCCGTGACCCCAAATGGAGCCGCCTGTGAGTAGTTCTAGGAAAAAAATAGAATGGAATCCTCAAATTTTAATAGCTATTTGAAACTACGCCCCCGAAACTATTTGAAACTACGAAAAGATACTGTAACCCCCGGGGGCGGAGCCAGCTGCCATTTTTTTCCTTCTGAAAAGAGTGAATCTTCAATTTTCCAGCAAACGAAGGGACTGTCCTCCCGGGAGCCGCCTTCAATAACCGAGAATCGATTTTGATGAAACTGAGCAAAAGAATCGCCAGCGTCGAACTCAACCTGACCCTCTCAACGGAATATTTGAGCGAATTGAGCAAACAGTTGGGTTTTTTTTGGATAAAATTTGAAAATCTAAGCATTTTTATACAGTTAGGGAAGCTTTGGGGGATAAAAATTGAGAAAAAGAGGTTTTTTGGAAAAATATTGAGTTTTTACTGGAATTTGGTTAGGAAATTTGAAAATTTTTAGTGATTTTATACAGTTAGGGAAGCTTTGGGGGATAAAAAAATTGAGAAAAAAAGAGGTTTTTTTGGAAAAAAATATTGAGTTTTTTTACTGAATTTGGTTAGGAAATTTGAAAATTTTAGTGATTTTTATACAGTTAGGGAAGCTTTGGGGGATAAAAAAATTGAGAAAAAAAGAGGTTTTTTTGGAAAAAAATATTGAGTTTTTACTGGAATTTGGTTAGGAAATTTGAAAATTTTAGTGATTTTTATACAGTTAGGGAAGCTTTGGGGGATAAAAAAATTGAGAAAAAAAGAGGTTTTTTTGGAAAAAAATATTGAGTTTTTACTGAATTTGGTTAGGAAATTTGAAAATTTTAGTGATTTTTATACAGTTAGGGAAGCTTTGGGGGATAAAAAAATTGAGAAAAAAAGAGGTTTTTTTGGAAAAAAATATTGAGTTTTTTTAATAGAATTTGGTTAGGAAATTTGAAAAATTTTAGTGATTTTTATACAGTTAGGGAAGCTTTGGGGGATAAAAAAATTGAGAAAAAGAGGTTTTTTTGGAAAAAAATATTGAGTTTTTTTAATAGAATTTGGTTAGGAAATTTGAAAATACAAGTTTTTTTATACAGTTAGGGGAGCTTCAAAGGGATAAAAAAATTGAGAAAAAGAAGCTTTTTTTCGAAAAAAATTTTTGAGAGAATTCACCGAAAAATTTGAGTTTTTTTCACTGGAATTTGGTTAGGAAATTTGAAAAATCTAAGCATTTTTTTATACAGTTAGTGGAGCTTTGGGGGATAAAAAAATTGAGAAAAAAAGAGGTTTTTGGAAAAAAATATTGAGTTTTTTTACTGGAATTTGGTTAGGAAATTTGAAAATTTTAGTGATTTTTATACAGTTAGGGAAGCTTTGGGGGATAAAAAAATTGAGAAAAAAAGAGGTTTTTTTGGAAAAAAATATTGAGTTTTTTTAATAGAATTTGGTTAGGAAATTTGAAAATACAAGTTTTTTATACAGTTAGGGGAGCTTCAAGGGATAAAAATTGAGAAAAAGAAGCTTTTTCGAAAAATTTTGAGAGAATTCACCGAAAATTTGAGTTTTTCACTGGAATTTGGTTAGGAAATTTGAAAATCTAAGCATTTTTATACAGTTAGTGGAGCTTTGGGGGATAAAAATTGAGAAAAAGAGGTTTTTTGGAAAAATATTGAGTTTTTACTGGAATTTGGTTAGGAAATTTGAAAATTTTAGTGATTTTTATACAGTTAGGGAAGCTTTGGGGGATAAAAATTGAGAAAAAGAGGTTTTTTTGGAAAAAAATATTGAGTTTTTACTGGAATTTGGTTAGGAAATTTGAAAATTTTAGTGATTTTATACAGTTAGGGAAGCTTTGGGGGATAAAAATTGAGAAAAAGAGGTTTTTTGGAAAAATATTGAGTTTTTAATAGAATTTGGTTAGGAAATTTGAAAATACAAGTTTTTTTATACAGTTAGGGAGCTTCAAGGGATAAAAAAATTGAGAAAAAGAAGCTTTTTTTCGAAAAAAATTTTTGAGAGAATTCACCGAAAATTTGAGTTTTTTTCACTGGAATTTGGTTAGGAAATTTGAAAAATCTAAGCATTTTTTTATACAGTTAGTGGAGCTTTGGGGGGGATAAAAAAATTGAGAAAAAAAGAGGTTTTTTTGGAAAAAAATATTGAGTTTTTACTGGAATTTGGTTAGGAAATTTGAAAATACAAGTTTTTTTATACAGTTAGGGGAGCTTCAAGGGATAAAAAAATTGAGAAAAAGAAGCTTTTTTTCGAAAAAAATTTTTGAGAGAATTCACCGAAAATTTGAGTTTTTTTCACTGGAATTTGGTTAGGAAATTTGAAAATCTAAGCATTTTTTTATACAGTTAGGGAAGCTTTTGGGGGATAAAAATTGAGAAAAAAAGAGGTTTTTTGGAAAAAAATATTGAGTTTTTACTGGAATTTGGTTAGGAAATTTGAAAAATTTTAGTGATTTTTATACAGTTAGGGAAGCTTTGGGGGATAAAAAAATTGAGAAAAAAAGAGGTTTTTGGAAAAAAATATTGAGTTTTTTTAATAGAATTTGGTTAGGAAATTTGAAAATACAAGTTTTTTTATACAGTTAGGGGAGCTTCAAGGGATAAAAATTGAGAAAAAGAAGCTTTTTTTCGAAAAAAATTTTTGAGAGAATTCACCGAAAATTTGAGTTTTTTTCACTGGAATTTGGTTAGGAAATTTGAAAAATCTAAGCATTTTTTTATACAGTTAGGGAAGCTTTGGGGGATAAAAAAATTGAGAAAAAAAGAGGTTTTTTTGGAAAAAAATATTGAGTTTTTTTAATAGAATTTGGTTAGGAAATTTGAAAAATACAAGTTTTTTTATACAGTTAGGGGAGCTTCAAGGGATAAAAATTGAGAAAAAGAAGCTTTTTCGAAAAAAATTTTGAGAGAATTCACCGAAAAATTTGAGTTTTTTTCACTGGAATTTGGTTAGGAAATTTGAAAAATCTAAGCATTTTTTTATACAGTTAGGGAAGCTTTGGGGGATAAAAATTGAGAAAAAGAGGTTTTTTTGGAAAAAAATATTGAGTTTTTTTACTGGAATTTGGTTAGGAAATTTGAAAATTTTTAGTGATTTTTATACAGTTAGGGAAGCTTTGGGGGATAAAAAAATTGAGAAAAAAAGAGGTTTTTTTGGAAAAATATTGAGTTTTTTTAATAGAATTTGGTTAGGAAATTTGAAAAATACAAGTTTTTTTATACAGTTAGGGGAGCTTCAAGGGATAAAAAAATTGAGAAAAAGAAGCTTTTTCGAAAAAAATTTTTGAGAGAATTCACCGAAAATTTGAGTTTTTTTCACTGGAATTTGGTTAGGAAATTTGAAAAATCTAAGCATTTTTTTATACAGTTAGTGGAGCTTTGGGGGATAAAAAAATTGAGAAAAAAACGTTTTTTTAAGAATTTCTACAGGATATTTGAGGAATCTAGCTAAAAATTAAGTTTTTCACTGGAATTCGGTTAGGAAATTTGAAAGTTCAAGTATTTTTTTATACGGTTAAAGAAATTTCGAAAAAGGGAAAAATTGAGAAAAATATGGTTTTTTTCTTTAAAAAAATAGGTAGATTTTTGTGTTGAGTATATAGTAAAACTTAACCTGAAAAATGAAAAAAAAATTTTTTTAACCACTTTTTTAGTTCCCATTGAGATTTCCACTGTGTGAAGTTGAAAATCTTCTCATTTTTTGTAAAATTT
Organism: Caenorhabditis auriculariae; assembly: GCA_904845305.1. Lineage (NCBI taxonomy): Eukaryota > Metazoa > Nematoda > Chromadorea > Rhabditida > Rhabditidae > Caenorhabditis > Caenorhabditis auriculariae. Next base: position 25,944 of record CAJGYM010000122.1, read on the forward strand.
TCGTGAAATAGGCTTAAAATCAAGGGTTTTTGTTGTTGTTATCGTGGAAATTTTCGAAAAAAGGTTGGAAGGCTCAAAAAAAATTTTTTTTTTCGAGTTTGCCATCGTTTAATTTTTCATTCAGACCTTCAAAAAATCCCTTTTCTAGGTACGTCAATCAGATGAACGGCTACAAGAAAGAGCTGTCAAAATCCCACCGACTTGCCAGTGAAACGGCCAGAAATTCCGAGATTTTGATGCGATCCAGGGTGATTTTACTGATTTTTTGAAGGGTTTTGTTCAAGAAAATTGAGAAAAAGTGGTTTTTATGAAAATCGATCGTAAATTTCATGAAAAAGAGATGAATTTTGATATTTTCTGTCAATTTTGGAACGAAAATTAATAAATCTTGGAAATTGAAGAACTTAAAAACGCTAAGGTAGTCACTACAGGACGACCTCATCCCTATAGGGGCCACTGAATATTGCAAAAGTGGCCACTCTAGGGGAGCATGCTAGTGGTCCCTATAGACCCTTTTAATTTCCCAAAACTGAACCAAAAGTTAAGCTACCCCTATAGGGACCACTTGAGCGTCAGGGCCAGACCCTAGATCCTTTAAAGGACCACCTGATCTTTACCCCTATAGGGAGCACTTTTCAAACTTCAAATCTGAGCAGAAAATTGAAAGGCTCCTATAGGGACCACTCAGGGTTTAGAAGATGAGCGGTGAGACTATAAATCCCTATAATGGCCACTTCTAGGGAGCACTTTTTTGTCTTTAAATATTAACCAAAAATTGAGAGATCCCTAGAGGGACCACTTGATATTTAGAAAATAAGCGTTCAGACCCTGAAACCCTATAATGACCACTTTTAGGCAGCATTTTTAGGCCTTCAAACACGGACCTAAAATCAAGAGACCCCTCTAGGGACCACTTGAGCTTTTGAAGTTAGACCCTAAATCTCTATAGGGAGCACCTAAGTTTTATCCCTATAGGGAGCACTTTTCTGCTTTCAAATCTGAGCAGAAAATTGAAAGACTCCTATAGGGACCACTTGAGCTTCAGGGGCTCACGGATCAGACACTAGAACCCTATAGGAACCACTTAAATTTTACCCCCTCTAGGGAGCACTTTTTCAGCTTTCAAATATGAACCAATAAAATTAAGAGACCCCTTTAGGGACCACTTGAGCTCTAGGGGGGACACCTTAGATTCCTATAGGGAGCATTTTTCAGCTTACAAGTCCGATTTAAAAATTGAAAGATCCCTACAGGGACCACTTGAGCTCTAGAGGGACGCCACAGATCTCAATGGGGACCACCTAAATTTTACCCCTATAGGGAAAACTTTGGGAGCCCTTTTTCAAGCATTTTAAAGGCTGTTTTTTGTCCTAACCCCTATAGGGACCACTTTTCAGCTGAAAAGTCTGGTTTAAAAGTTAAAAGACCCCTACAGGGACCCCTTGAGCTCTAGGGGGGCCTTTTAAATCCCTATAGGGACCACCTAATTTTTACCCCTATAGGGAAAACTTTGGGAGCCCTTTTTCAAGCATTTTAAAGGCTGTTTTTTGTCCTAGCCCCTATAGGGACCACTTTTCAGCTTAAAAGTCTGGTTTAAAAGTTAAAAGACCCCTACAGGGACCCCTTGAGCTCTAGGGGGGCCTTTTAAATCCCTATAGGGACCACCTTATTTTTACCCCTATGGGGAAAACTTTGGGAGCCCTTTTTCAAGCATTTTAAAGGCTGTTTTTTGTCCTAGCCCCTATAGGGACCACTCTTGAATCCCCAAGAAGAAAATATTCCGAAAAAACATGTAAAAATCCAGGTAAATCGCCTACGACGCGAGGTTCAAGACCTAAAAAGGGCGTTTTCAATAATCCGTCTGACGAAACTGGAAAATGACGAACTTTTCGATTTGGTCAAGTTCACGAGGAGAGGCTACGACGAGAGTTGCTTCAGCAAGCCTCAGGGTGGTGAGGAATCGAAAATATTCTTGTAAAATTCAAAATTAAAAGGGAAAAATGAATTTTTATTGGTGACTTTGTACTGTAAAATTCGAATTTTGAAGCTGAAACATTGATTTTTTGAATATTTTTGCCTGGAAAATTCAGAAAAATCGGGTTGAATTCTATTGAAATGCCTTTCGGTCACATTTCTGGGTTTTTTTCAAGTTTTGACGAATTTCTGTACCATTTTTTTGTTCATTTTTCATTGTTTAAATGAAAGAAATATGATCTTGAATCAAATTTTAAGCCAGTGGTTTCTGAAAAATCGATTCAACTTCAGGTTTCGAAACAAAAAAACAGTAATTTGAAGGAAAAAATGAGGTCTTAGTGGTATCTTTGTACTGGAAAACTTGAATTTTGAATGAAATAAATTGATTTTTGAATATGTTCGCCTGGAAAAATTCAGAAAAATTGGGTTATTTCATTGAAATGCCTTTCGGTCACATTTATGGGTTTTTCAAGTTTTTGATGAATTTTCTCTGATTTCAGTGCGATTTTTTTGATCTTTTTTTACGTTTTCAGTACATTTTTTTGTTCATTTTTTTCACTGTATAAATTGAAAAAAATTTTTCCCTGTGTCAAAAATTTTTAAGCCAGTAGATTCCGAATAATTGAATTAAACTCAGGTTTCGAAACAAAAAAATGATAATTTGAAGGAAAATATGAGTTTTTTTAGTGGTGATTTTGTACTGGAAAAATCGAATTTTGAAGCAAAAATTTGATTTTTTTGAATATTTTTGCCTGGAAAAACTCAGAAAAATTGGTTTTAAATTTCATTGAAATGCCTTTCGGTCGAATTTCTTGGTTTTTCAAGTTTTTGACGAATTTTTTTCCCTTTTCAGTACAATTTTTTTGTTCATTTTTTTAGTGGTATCTTAGTACTTGAAAATTGAGAATATTTTTTTGCAGCGTTTTTTTCCACGAAATGAAATTCTTTACAATTTTTTTGCTAATTTTTTTCAATGTTGGAATGAAAAAAATTTGACCTTGAATAAAAATTTTGAGCCTGTAGATTCCGAAAAAAATGAGTGAAATCCGCATTTTTGAAACAAAAATAGTTTTTAATTTTTCAATAATTAAGGACTGGAAAATCGGGTTGTTTTTTTCATTTAAAAAATTTTTTCCCAGTTTTTGGTGGACTTTTTCTGATTTTTTTATTGGTTTTTACCAAAATTTTTCAGACCTTAAATGGTATAAAAAGACGAATTTCCTAGCCAGAAAAATTTTTAATAATTTGAAAAATGTGATGAAAATGGTAGAAAATTTGAATAAAAACTTCAAAAAAATGACCTTTTTCAGATCACGAAATTCCACGAATCAGCAGTTCAATCGAGGAGGAAAAAAACTCATCGATCCGATGATTTCATACACGCCAAATTGGAATGTAAGTTCATTTTTTTAGGCCTAGAACTGAAAAAAAGATGAGAATTGACCCATAAAAGTACTAGATTTTTCAAAAAAATCGAGAAATTTCGAAAAATTTGAAGTAGAATGCTTTTAAAGACGATGGAAAGCTTGTAAATGGCCTCAAAATCTTAAAAATCTTTTTAGCTTCAAATTCCGAAGAAATGTCCGAAAAAGTCACGAAATTGATCAAAAATTGAATTTTTCAGCTTTCAATAGAAAAATGCTCTGGAAAGTCACAAAATGGATACGAATTTCAACGGAAAATCCATTAAATTTTTTTCAAATTGAAATATTGCTTCAAAAGGTCACGAATTAATGTGAAATTAATAGAAAAAAATACATTTTTTTGAACCTGTAAATGGAAAAAAATGATTTTTAAAGGCGAAAAATGATGAAAAAAATCGATTTATTGTTCATTTTTCAATTTTAAAAAAATTTAATCGAAATGAAATCAATTTTTCTACAGTATTTCGGTTAGAAAAATTGAATTTTTTTCAATAATTCATCTTTTTCTGTTTGAAAAAAGAGAAAAAAACGACTTTTTTATATTTTTGTAAGCATATCCTTCACAGAATTGTTTAGAAAAATTAGGAAAAAAAATTTTTCGAAAATTCACATGAAATTGATGCAAAATGGACCCGTTTTTTGGACCCTTTTCAGAATTTTTCTCTAATTTTCAGACGGACCAAGTAATCGGCGCCCTGATCGTCTCCAACATGTTGGCCTTGATCCTGCCGTTCATCTTCTACTTCTGCATCTCGAGCCGAATGTCCCACGCCCTGAAAACCCAAGAAGAACGTCTCCGGGAAGACAGCGGCCGACGTCTGAAGGCCGTCAAGGCGGTCCAGCAACGCCTCCTCCTGAAGGGAATCCGCAAGGCCGAGGCGGCCATCGCCCTCCTCGCCCACACCCAAACCGGCACCTCCAAGGAACTGAACGCCGCGATTTGCGCGGCGCTGAACGCCCAGAACACGACGATGAAGGAGCTGTTCGCCTCCCAGGACGACCGCATCTTCGAACAGTTCGCCGCCCAACAAGTCGTCTTGAAACGGATCCTCGAGGCCGTGGAGGTCGTCAGGAGGCCCGAGATGGCACTGGTAAGAAAAAGCGCAACGCAAGTGTCGCAGGCGATATAGCCAAAACTTCTTGCCGCGATTTCGACAAAGACTCGCTGGCATGTCGCTTTTTTTCATAAATCTGAGATTGGAACTTATTTTTGTTGCATTTCAAGAAGAAAAAATTTTTTTCAAAAAAGCGATATAGCGCGAGATTTTTTTGCGATATCGCGACGGGAGATGAGCGATATCGCTTACGGTTCCCTGATATATGATATTGAGTGAGTTGAGGGACTTTACCAGTGTCTGAGCAGCATTCCAAAGAGAAAGATTTTTTTTTTCGCCTCAACCGCGTCGCGACCGCAACGCAAGTGTCGCAGGCGATATAGCCAAAACTTCTTTGCGATATCGACAAAGCCTCGCTGGCATATCACTCCTTACAATAAACGGAGATTAAAAAAACCTTTTTGCTTCATTTTGAATTTCTGATTTAGCGCGAGATTTTTTTGCGATATCGCGACAGGAGATGAGCGATATCGCTTACGGTTCCCTGATATATGATATTGAGTGAGTTGAGGGACTCTACCATTGTCTGAGCAGCATTCCAAATAATACGTCTTTTTTCGCCTCAACCGCGTCGCGACCGCAACGCAAGTGTCGCAGGCGATATAGCCAAAACTTCTTGCCGCGATATCGACAAAGTCTCGCTTCCATATTGTTTTTTTTCATAAATCTGAGATTGGAAAAAAAAATTTTCAAAAAAAGCGATGTAGCGCGAGATTTTTGCGATATCGTAAGGGGCGAGCAATATCGCTTATATAGAGAGCTATAACGCTAAAAAAATAATATATAATATTGAGTGAGATTGAACACGGTGAATCGACTGAAATTTTCAAAGTTTTTTGGACTCTGTAAATTGCGAACATTTTTTTTCAAACTTCCAATTTCAGGACCTCGAAAATGTCGGCGAAGGAACCGATGATGAACATGTGGACGGTGATTCGGATAGCGTATCGACAGCCTAAAAATTAACATTTTTTTTCTCATTTTTCAAAAAGTGCCCCTTTGAAAAACTTCCTTCCTGTGATCCTTCCAACTTTTTATCCGGTGTAAATCTATTTTTGTGATTTTTTTCTTTTTCCCGATGTTTTCCCTTTCCAAACACTGTCACGGGTAGCCAATCGTTCGGGTTTGGTTTCTTTCCGGTAGAACTTTTTTTGAAAGATGAAAATAGCTTTTAGGAAGAAAATGATGGTTATTTCGGCGGCTGAAATGTAGAAAACCTAAATTTTAGCTCTTTTCTCTAAGTTTTGAGGCTGAAAAATGACCTTTTCTTGCCATTTTTCGCGGCTAAAAATGGAATTTTTCAGGTGTAGCTATTTTTCACGGCTGAAAATAGAGAAGTTATGGCTACTTTTTGCGGCTAAAAAGGTCCAAGTTCAAATTTTGCTCTTTTTCGCAGCTGAATATGGGTTTTTGAACCACTTTGGTATCATGTAATGACGCGATTTTGTTTCAAAAAGCTATTTTTCGCGGCTAAAAAGATCCAAGTCCAATTTTTGCTGTTTTTCGCGGCTGAATATGGGTTTTTTTAAACCATTTTGGTATCATTTAATGACGCGATTTTGTTTCAAAAAGCCGTTTTTCGCGGCTAAAAATGAATTTTCTGAAAGTTGGAGCTATTTTTTGCGGCTAAAAAGATCCGAATTCAATTTTTGCTGTTTTTCGCAGCTGAAAATTGGATTTTCTCAGAAGTTGGGGCTGTTTTTTTGCGGCTAAAAAGACCAAAAGTCCAATTTTGCTCTTTTCGCGGCTAAATATAGGTTTTTGAACCAATTCGGTATCATTTAATGACGCGATTTTGTTTCAAAAAGCTATTTTTCGCGGCTAAAAATTGAATTTTCTGTTAGTTGAAGCTATTTTTAGGGCTAAAAAAAGACTCAAGTCCAATTTTTGCTCTTTTTCGCGGCTGAATATGGGTTTTTTTGGTTTTGAACCATTTTGGTATCATTTAATGAGGCGATTTTGTTTCAAAAAGCCATTTAAAATTACATTTTTCAAAAGTTGGAGCTATTTTTAGCGGCTGAATAGTGGTTTTTTTTGGTTTTTGAACCATTTCGGTATCATTTAATGATGCGATTTTTGCAAAGCTATTTTTCGCGGCTCAAATTTCAGCTTTTTTGATGTCTGCGCTATTTTTCAGTGGCTGAAAATTCCCCTTTTTTCAATTTTCCGACAGCTATTTTCGTCCTACAGTACCCCTACAGTAGTCCTCACTCACTTGTCTTTTTTCCCCAAATTTTTGTGCAATATTTCCTTTGTATTTTTATTCTTTCTTTCTAGAAACCTGTATAGAAATTTCGATTAGTTATTTTTTTCTGTCTCAAAATCCCGATTTGTACTGAAAAGCGGTTCGTGTGGAATGAAGCTATATGATTCATTTTTTTGCTTTTTCGTTGGAAAATGGAATTTTTGATTTTTATATTACTTGAAAAAATCTTTTCAAAAATTCGAAATTGTATTCAGAGCAGTCCGGAAGGCACGCTGAGCCATTCCAAATGCGACCGGAGTTCTAAGGTAATTTTTTTGAACTTTTTTTAGTTTCTCATTTCAAAAAAGGAAAGAAAGGAGCTAAAAAGAACATTTTTAAAGAACTGGCGGCCTAATTTTCCAAATCGGGGCTTTGACCTTTCACGGTCACGGAAAAAGGTTGCAAAATGGCTGCTGAAAGGGTTCCGTTTTGAGGCCTTTATGGAGCCTTTCTTTGTGGCTACTATCTGTTGAACCGTGTGAACCGAAGGGAACCCAAACATCTTTTTGTCGTTCAAGTTTTTTCAAGTTGTAAAAACTTGATTACAAAATGTAAAAAAAATGGTAGTTCTTCTCCAAATAGGCGTTTTTCCATTAAACAACGACCCGTTCAACGACTTTAGATGCATGTTGGTTTTTCGTTTTTCGTATAGGAATCTGCGAACGGCTCATTAGGAAAAATCCACTTGTTTTTTTGTTTCTTCAAATGAGATATTTTTCCTATCAATTTTTGAAGAGCTTTTAGAAGTTCCGTAATGAGAATAATAACTTTTAGTACAAATTGGAAAAACTTTTTCAAGAGTCGAAAACACCTCCCGATTGAAAAATTTCAGAGAAAGTTTTTGCAAAATGCATAGGTCCGATACTTCTCCGAACTTCCAAAAAGCCATTCAGAATTACAAATTTGATAAGAAAACGTCTCATTTGAAGAAACAAAAACAAGTGCATTTCTCCTAATGAGCCGTTCGCAGATTCCTATACGAAAAACGAAGAACCAACATGCATCTAAAGTCGTTGAACGGGCCTTTGTTTTATGGAAAAACGCCTATTTGGAGAAGAACTACAGTTTCTCATTTTGTAATCAAGTTTTTACAACTTGAAGAAACTTGAACGACAAAAAAATGTTCGGGTTCAAAAGATCCCTTTTTGGGTTCAATTGATACTCCTTCGGTTCCCACGGTTCGAAAGAAAGTAGGCCACAAAGGAAGGCTCCATAAAGGCCTCAAAACGGAACCCTTTCAGCAGCCATTTTGCAATCTTTTTCCGTGACAGTGAAATGTCACGATTTGGAAAATAAGGCCACCGAAAAGGGTGCAAAAAGGGTTCTGTAAACCTCGACCATTGATCATTTCCGATTTGATTACTGTAGCACATTTTGGTTCCTACACAGTCTCTGGTAAAGATTATTCTTAAAATTTTAAAAAATTTTTGTCATAGGCAAAGTCCGTTATGGATCAAAAGTGTCAATAATTATGACGCACTTTTAAAAAAAAACCTCGATTGCTCTGAAAAACTATCAATTTTTTTCAATAAATTTATTAAAAAATAGCCAAAGTCGGAAGGACCCTTTGGGGGATCCTTGAGGATCCGTTATGGGTGCGAAAAGGTTTCCTTTTTACAGCCTTTTTCGTCCTTTCATCGGTCTTTATCCAACCTTCTGGACCCTTTTGAGAATATTTTTTAAATTGAGAATAATCTTGGAATGTGTATGAACCAAAATGCTACAGTAGTACAATCGGAAATTATCAATGGCCGAGTTTTCCAGCACCTTTTTTGCACCCTTTTTGAGACTTTTTACCCCACCAAAAAAGAAAGGGTCAACAAAGGCCGCAAAACGGAACCCATTTAGCGGCCATTTTGCACCCTTTTTGCACCCTTTTTGAGACTTTTCAGCTCACAAAGAAAGAAAGGCTCGATAAAGGCCGCAAAACGGAACCCATTTAGCAGCCATTTCGCACCCGTTTTTCCGCTTTTCCGACGGGTCCAAAAAGGGTGGATAAAGGCCGATAAAAGGGCGGTAAAAGGCAGTAAAAAGGAAACCTTTTTGCACCCATAACGGACCCTCAATGGTCCTGTAAAGGGTCCGTCCAACTTTGGCAGTGTTATCTGAACTTTTTCACCTTCTCTCCGGAAAGTTCCCCCCTTTTTCCCAGGGAACTATAGTTCCGGTCATTTGGAGTCGACGGGGTCACCTTGTCCCTTTACACTCGCCGCCGTCAAGCCTTGACGCCCCTAGAGTGACCACTCGGCTTTAAACTCCCCCCTCTCGGCTCACACCCTCGCTCGTCCGTCATGTAGATGGCCGCCGTGTCCGTCATTTTTCATTCCATTTTTTTTTCTTTGAGGATGAAATTTTCACCTTTTAAGGATAGTTCATTCACCCTTGACTTGCCTTTGACCTTGTTTTCTAGATCCATTTTTTTGCCTCTTCTTATTCTAAATTGTCCTTGGAGCGCAAAAGCTCTATAATGCAAGGCTCTCTTTTCCCCAGCTGCAAAAAACTCGATATAATCTTTTTTGCTCGTAAATTATCATTGGGGCACAAAAGCTCTAAAATTCAAGGCTTTTTTTTCTCAGCTTCGTTTTTCGTGGAAAAAACGGGGTTCAGCCATTTTTTGTCTGTAGGTTATCCTTGGGGCGCAAAATCTCAAGATTTCGAGGCTATTTTTTCTCAGCCTCGTTTTTCGTAGAAAAAACGGGGTTCAGCCATTTTTTGTCTGTAGGTTATCCTTGGGGCGCAAAATCTCAAGATTTCGAGGCTATTTTTTCTCAGCCTCGTTTTTCGTAGAAAAAACGGGGTTCAGCCATTTTTTGTCTGTAGGTTATCCTTGGGGCGCAAAATCTCAAGATTTCGAGGCTATTTTTTCTCAGCTCCGTTTTTCGTGGAAAGTCATTTTTTGCTCGTAAGTTATCATTGAGGCGCAAAAGCTCAGAAACACGAAGCTATTTCTTCGCAGTTAAATTTCCAATGATAAGATGCTACATTCATACTTTTTGCACCGGAAAAGCGACCCTGCTGGATTATATTATCCTTGGAGCGCAGAAAATCGAATTTTTGAGGCTATTTTTTCTCAGCGCCGTTTTTCGTAGAAAATCAATTTTTGCTCATAGATTATCCTTGGGGTGCACAAGCTCAAGATTTCGAGGCTATTTTTTCCTAAATTTCCTCAGATTAATGAAAACGTCCATGGAGCGTAAAAAATGAAAACTTTGAGGCTATTTTTTCTCGGCTCCTTTTTTGTGTAAGAAACTGGGCTCAACCATTTTTTGCTTATAGATTATCCTTTGGGCGCACAAGCTCAAGATTTCGAGGCTATTTCTTCCTGAATGTCTTTGGATTAATGAAAATGTCCATGGAGCGCAGAAAATCAAGATTTCGAGGCTATTTTTTCTTAATTTTTCTGAGTTAGAGGAAGATTTCCATGGAGCGCGGAAAATCGGATTTTTGAGTCTATTCTTTCTAGGCTCCGTTTTTCGTGCGAAAAACTCGATAGAATCTTTTTTTGCTCGTAGATTATCATTGGGGCGCACAAGCTCGAAAATTCGAGGCTATTTTTTCTCAGCTTCGTTCTTCGTGCAAAAAACTCGATATAATCTTTTTTTGCTCGTAGATTATCCTTGGGGCGCAAAAGCTCAGAAATACGAGGCTATTTATTCGCAGTTTTATTTCCAATGACAAGAGGCTTCATGTATACTCTTTTTAACAGCAAAAGCAACCCTGCTAGGTTATATTATCCTTGGAGCGCAGAAAATCGAATATTTTTGAGGCTATTTTTTCTCAGCGCCGTTTTTCGTAGAAAATCCGTTTTTCCTAGAAAGTCATTTTTTGCTCATAGATTATCCTTGGGGCGCACAAGCTCAAGATTTCAAGGCTATTCCTTCCTAAATGTCCTTAGATTAATGAAAATGTCCATGGAGCGCAGAAAATCAAAATAGTGAGGCTATTTTTTCCCCGGCTCCGTTTTTCGTGCAAAAAAACCCGACCCCTCTCTTTTGCTCACAGATTATCCTTGGGGCGCACAAGCTCAAGATTTCGAGGCTATTTCTTCCTGAATGTCTTTGGATTAATGAATATGACCATGGAGCGCAGAAAATCAAAATTCTGAGGCTATTTCTTCCTAAATGTTTTAAGATAGAGGAAAATGTCCATAGAGCGCGGAAAATCAAAATTCTGAGGCTATTTTTTCCCAAAACCGCCTTTTCTCGAAAAAAATCTCAATCCAATCTTTTTTGCCTGTAGATTTTCCTTGGGGCGCACAAGCTCAAGATTTCGAGGCTATTTCTTCAAAAGAAAAATTTCTTCAACTATACTACTCCTACCAAAAAAGGAACGCTTCTGAAATGAGACAACAAAAAACAACGACATCCGGCTGAGGAAGAAGAAAAAAAAGAACGAAGCAAAAGTCGTTTCCCAAGAGAGAGAGTTCGTATAGCGGTCGTCCGGCCGGGTGTTTCTCCAATTTCTTCTCGCCTCAGCTTCTGCTCCCCCCACTTCTCTTGCTCCTGGAGCCAGAGAGAAAGAGCCCCACCCTCCGACTCCATCTTTCTGAATCTCCTGAAAAGCCCTCCCACCCTCACTTTTTTTCGTTTTTTTCTCGATTTTGATCGCTTTTTCTGGCATTTTTTATGTTATGAAGTTCTTAAAAAAGAGATTTTTGAACATTTGTAGCTTGAATGGGTCAATTTTTGGGAATATTTTGAGAAAAAGACGTTTTTTTGAGTTTTGATCGTCTTCTTTGTAGCATGATTGAATGGAATAAGTTCGAAAAATCCGTATTTTTTCAAATTTTGGCCCCCACCCTCACTTTTTTCCTCTTTTTCTCGATTTTGATCGGTTTTTGTTGCATTTTTTATGTTAGGAAATCTTTGAAAAGTGAAATTTATATACATTTGTAGCTTAAATGAGTCAATTTTCCAGGAGTACTTTTGAGAAAGCGTTTTTTTCGAGTTTTGACCACTTTTTTTCGGCATTTTTTTATGTTATGCAATTTTTCAAAAGGCGAATTTTTATCTACGTGTAGCTTTAATGGATTATTTTTAGGAATATTTTGAGAAAAAGGCGTTTTTTTCGAGTTTTGACCATTTTCCTTGTGTCATGAATGAATCGAATAAGTTCGAGAAATCCGTATTTTTTTCAAATTTTGGCTCTCAGCCTCACTTTTTTTCGTCTTTTTCTCAATTTTGATCGCCTTTTTGGCACTTTTTATGTCATGAAATTTTCAAAAAGGCGGATTTTCATCTACGTGTAGCTTTAATGGATCATTTTCCAGGAATATTTTGAGAAAAAGACGTTTTTTCGAGTTTCGATCGTCTTCCTTGTATCATGAATGAATCGAACAAGTTTGAAAAATCCGTATTTTTTCAAATTTTGGCCCGGAGCCTTACTTTTTTTCGTCTTTTTCTCAATTTTGATCGCCTTTCTGGCATTTTTTATGTGATGAAGTTTTTGGAAAGGGAAATTTTTATACATTTGTAGCTTGAATTGTTTGAGAATCTTGAAAAAAAGCCGTTTTTTTGAGTTTTGACCATCTTTTTTTGTGGTTTATTTTTGTTTTAGGCTCCCAAAATCGTTCGAAATGCCAAAAAAAGTCTTTTTCGATATTTTCGAATCGCTTGATATATTTTTTTATCTGGTTCGATGTCATCGTATCTATGGAGAAATCAGAGAAGAACTTGAGGGAAGTTTGAAAAAAACCCATTTTTTTGGATTTTTTTGGCTCCCACCCTCACTTTTTTTCGAGTTTTTTTCTCATTTTTTTACCATTTTTTTGACCTTTCTTGTCTTTTTTTCTCAGGATGAGACTTTTTGAAGAGGTGCAGTATTACATTTATTAGATCGAACAGAGAATTTTTGAAGAAAAAAATTAAAAAGAATTTTTGTTGAGATGTGCTCTGTATATTTTTCAAATTTTGACCCCATAGTCTCAGTTTTTGATATTTTTCTCATTTTTACCTTTCTTTTTTGACCATTTTCGTCTTTTTTGTGTGAAATCTATGAATTATTCGATAAATAAGTTAATGTAAAATCGAAAAAAATATAATATTTTTTTCGAAAATTTTTGGCTTACAACCTCTTTTTTTCGCCTTTTCCTTAAATTTATCACTTTTTTTTCTCTTTTTTCGTAAATTTTTTTGAATTTTCTGAAGTTGAAGGTATCATTTTTTTCTCGGATTTTCGAGCCTCTTTTAAAATTTTTTTACATTTTTTTGTTTTTTTGATCGACTTTCTAGTGTCACCTCAACCATGAAAAATGGAAAACTGATAGAAAATTTTTTTTAATCCAAAGAAAATATCACAAAACTCCATTTTTTTCAGATGATATTTAAAATTTTCCTTTTCGAATCATTTTTTTCAGTCTTGAACTTTGCAGCTATAATACTATCTGAACCTTATATTTTTATATAAATAGTGATTAAAAAAAGGTATAGGTTAATCATATGAGGCCTGAATATAACCTCCAGCTCACAAGTCTTTGAGAAAAAGTTATTATTTTCGTTTTTTTCGATTTTTCTTTCTTTTCCTCTTTATCTAACTGCTATTCAACTAATCTCGTGAAAAAAATGGGCGTGGCCTAACCTGCAAGTGGGGCGCGGTTACAGAAATCACTCATTTTCAATTGACTCGAAGCGGTTCCCATTTCTAAATGAAGTTTTCAGTTTTGAAAAGATCTTGTCTAAAAAATGGGCGTGGCCTAATCTGCAAGTGGGGCACGGTTCCGAAAATCACTTTTTTTCATAGACTTTGAGCGGTTCTTCTAAATGAAGTTTTCAGTTTTGAAAAGATCTTGTCTAAAAAATGGGCGTGGCCTAATCTGCAAGTGGGGCACGGTTCCGAAAATCACTTTTTTTCATAGACTTTGAGCGGTTCTTCTAAATGAATTTTTTAGTTCTGAAAAGGTTCTGTCAAAAAATGGGCGTGGCCTTATTTGCAAGATGCGGCACGGTTCTAGGAATCACTACTTTCAATGGACTGTGAGCGGTTTCTGCTTTTGAATGCATTTTCAAAATTTTGTGAACTTTTATTCGGGAAAAGGGGCGTGGCTTAATCTGCAAGTTGGGCATGGCTCCAGAAAGGACTATTTCTTCATAGACTGTTAGAGGCTTTCATTTTCTAAAGGTTTTTTCAATTTGTAAGAGATTCTATTACGGAAAATAGGCGTGGCCTGATCTGCAAATTGCGGCACGGTTCCAGGAATCACTTCTTTTTGATAGACTTTGAGTGATTTTCATTTACGAAAGACTTTTCATTCATAAAGGAATGTATTTACAAAAATGGGCGTGGCCTAATCTACAAGTGGGGCACGGTTCCGAAAATCACCTTTTTTCATAGACTTTTAGCGGTTTTCATTTTCTAAAGGTCTTTCTATGTGTAAGAGATTCTATCACGAAAAATGGGCGTGGCCTTATTTGCAAGTGGGACACGGTTCCAAAAATTATTTATTTTTTATAGACTTTCAGCGGTTTTCATTTTCTAAAGGGTTTTCTATGTGTAAGAGATTCTATTAAGAAAAAAATGGGCGTGGCCTAATCTGCAAGTGGGGCACGGTTCCGAAAAATCACTCATTTTCAATTGACTTGAAGCGGTTCTTATTTCTAAATGAATTTTTTTCAGTTTTTGAAAATATTTTGTCTAAAAAAACGGGCGTGACCTAATCTGCAAGTTGCGGCATGGTCCCAGAAATCACTTCTTTTTGATAGACTTTGAGCGATTTTTATTTACGAAAGGCTTTTCATTTTTAAAGGAATGTATTTACAAAAATGGGCGTGGCCTAATCTGTAAATTGCGGCACGGTTTCAGAAATCACTGCCTTTTGATAGACTGTGAGCGTTTTCTGTTTCTGAAAGGATTTTCAAAATTTCGTGAATTTTTATTTGAGAAAATAGGCGTGGCCTTATCTGCAAGGTGCGGCATGATTTCTTTATCAATTCTTATCACTTCTAATTTTAACTTTTTTTTTTTCCATGTTTTTGAAAATTCCAAGTTTGAAATTATCCCAAAACTTTTCCCACTTTCTTTTTTCTCCCCCTATCATTGAATTTGTGGGGAGAAACCCAATTATCGGTTGCCCTCGGGGCCGCCTTTTCAATTTAATTATTCGAATGAAACGGCCCGTTTCCCTCTTTTTTTTTGTTGTTGTCTCATTTTCTACGCTTTCCCCATTTATTTCACATTCCTATTTTTCATGAGCCAGGGAAAAGAATCAGAACAAAATCTGTACACCAACATGATTATGATAATATTTTTGGAGTCGAAAAACGTCATGAGAATCGCCATGTGGGCCGATAATCGCTACAAAATCGGGTCTTTTTCCGAACGTATCATGTGGGAAAGTATTAGTGATTTTTATCCCTTGTATGTAGTTTTCGAAAGGATGAATATTTTTTTTCGAATAACTTTACTGTTTCAAAAAAAAAGGCTCTCAAAATTTTTTGGAATAGCTTCGTCGCGGTCGCGTTGCGGTTCTAGCGGATTTTTTCTTGTCCTCCTGCTTTACGAGGTCATCGCGCGGAAACTGTCTCAGGTCGGGTGCGAGTTCGAGTATTGGTCTGAAACAGTTTCCATGCAGGAACATCTGGAAAATAGGAACCGCAACGCGACCGCGACGCCTCGAGCCATTCCCACTGCGGCCAGGAACACTTATTTCCATGTCTACAGATCCATTGTACCTTGAGGGTTTTTTTAAACCAATTATTTTTTAGAGAACCTTGATTCATATGCTTCACGATCCGATTCTAGTCATGTTTTTTTTGAACTATTGAATTTTTTTTTCAAAGCTGCTCCAAGGCTCCTCCGACTCGAAACGGTTTTCGCTTGGAATTATTTGAAAAAAGAGCAAAAAATTTGTATTTAGAATTTTCCGGACCTCAATTCTCGTTCCTATTAGTTCTTTTTCATTTCCAAATATTCACACTTTCAAAAAAATTTTGCACCCGACCTGAAACGACTTGCGCTCGGAGGCTTTTTCCTTGAAGTAGAAGGTCATAATAATTTGGTTAAACGTCTCACCCGACCAAAAACGGTTTGCGCCCAAGCATATCGAAAAGTATTAGGAAGTGACCGCGACGCGTCGAAAGCCATTCCAAATGCGACCAATGACGAATGAATGCTCATTTCCATACATGTCTCCACATCCATATCCATATTCATAGCCGAAAACGGAAAGAGAGAGCAAAAAAAAAAAGAAGCGGGAAGGCGGAAAAAGGAGAACCAACTCCACCCACACAACTCCCTCGCCGCCGTGAGCCTAGCCCGACCCAGGCTCCGCCCACTTTTTTTCCCACCGTCTGCACCCTCCCTGTCCTCCCTCTCTCTCTTCCTTTTTCGTCGTTTCCTTTATTTTTCCGGCTTTGGAGTTCTCTGCAACTGGAGACATGTATTGTTCTGTTTTCTCCCCCATAATTCGCCATCTTTTTCGATTTTTTCCCCTTTTCGTGTCTTCATTTTGTAATTATGGAACTGAAATTCGGAACAGAGTTGTAAAATGACTTCATGGAAAGCTAAAACGGTTTTATTCCTTTTTTGTTCCTTGGATTTTAAATTTTTTTAGGGGAGGCTACCTTGCAGGATCCCCTCTAGGGACCACTTTATTACCCCTATAGGGGCCCCTAAAGCTTGCAAGGGGTCATGCTGGTCTTCCCAATAAGGGTTTAAGTTAGTGGTCCCTAAAGGGCTGTTTTTCCTCCTAACCCCTATAGGGACCACTCTAGAATCCCTAAGTTATCTTCGCCTTTTTTCTGAACTTTCCGCATTTCTTTGATTTTTCCGTTCTATATTTGCATTTCGAAATTATAAAACGGAAACTTGGTTTGAATTTATTAAAATCAGCCAGATTGTAAGCTTGAAAAATGGCTAAAAAAACAAGGAGACTATGCTTAGAGACCAAAAAGCCACGCCCCCTTTCGCGATAGAAAAAGTGGCTTTTTTTTGGTTTTCAACTTTCATTTTGTTATAGTTGCAAAATATGTGGAACTGGATAATAAATTTTGACACACATGTACAGAAAAGCTTCCTCTTTCGTTTAAAAAATATTTCACGCTTTTTTTGATGCGTTCTCGCGGAATGTCGTACAAAAACGTGAATGCAACTAAAAAAATTTGTCATTTTTTGCTTTTTCATGTGTTTTCAGGTCGAACGCACTCTTTCTTTTTTTATATAATGATTTTTGATTCAAGTAACGGTAATTTTTAAAACAATAAAATAAAAAAAATTCGTCTTTGCCAAAAAAATTTTAGGGAGTGCCGAAAGTCATAATTCAAAAATATCGTTAATAAGCGAAGATAATCGAGTTTTTTTGTTTTTTTCAAAATTTAGATCATGAGCTTACTCAAATATTTCTCTACAGCATCTTTGCTTGAAAAAAAGTTGTTTAATACGCAAAAAAATGCTCTTGAAACTAGAGAATAAAATTAGCGGCGTTTATCACACAGAAAGCGGTCGAACGCAGGTTTTTCAAACGATTATATACATTTATTAGTAAAAAAATCTTTCAATTAAAAAGAATAAAATAAAAAAATTCGTCTTTGCCAAAAAAATTTACGGGGCCGTTTTAATGCAGCGATCGTTAAACGAGGCAAAAAGCACTAAAAAAACAGTTTTTTCGAAGTGAATTTCCACGAAAAGTTTGAGTAAAGATTTGCGAACATATTCTGATAAAAATAGCTAAATTACTCCAAACTTTTCTTTTTTTGAAATAGGCAATCTGTGCTATCCAAACGGCTCAAGGGTAAGGCGGATGGAAGCTCCCTTTGCTAGACCTAGCAGCTTGGCGCAGCGCGTGCGCTGCGAAATGTCTTTTTGAGGTCGCGAGTTCGATGCCCGCAAGCGTCAGTTTTTTGTTTTCTGGAAAATACCGACTTTTTCGGCAAACTAGCAAAATTTCATCATTTTAGCACTCTATTATGATTTGTTACATAATAATAAACCAGTATCAAAACTAGTTCTAGAAGAAAAAAATCGAGAAAAAAATGTCAAAAAAATGGATAATACCAAAATTTCAGTACTAAAAAAATGGTGCGCGGCGCGCCACATTTTTTTCGTCATAACTTTTTTCATCCTCAATCTTTTTTTGAAAAAAACTAAACGGTTCTGAGTTTTTGAATCGATACAGCTATCAAACCATACAAAGCTCAATGCTGAAAAAAAATTTTTAAAAATTCGTCTGCGGTCCCTAACTATGCTCCATTGAAAAAATTAGCTGATTTTAATTTCTTCCACAGTTTTACCCATTTTTTTCGATTTTTCCTTCTTTTGTAGCTTCATTTTATATAACCAACTGTAAATTGAGCTAGAATTATGAAAATCTGTCAGTTGAAAAGCTTAAAAATGGCTTCGCTAAAAGAACAAGGAATCTATGCTCCATTGAGAAAATTAGCTGATTTTTGAACTTTTCTCCGTTTTGTCATATTAATGTACCTTTTTCCATCTTTTTCAAGTTTCTTTGATTTTTCCTTTTTTTGTGGCTTCATTTTATATTACTAACTGAAAATTGAGCTAGAATTATGAAAAATCAATCAGTTGAAAATTTCAAAAATGGCTCTGCAAAAAGAACGAGGAAACTATGCTCCATTGAGAAAAATTAGCTGCTTTTTGAACTTTTCTCCGTTTTGTCATATTAATGTACCTTTTTTTCCATCTTTTTTTCAAATTTCTTTGATTTTTTTCCTTTTTTTGTGGCTTCATTTTTATATTACTAACTGAAAATTGGACTAAAATTATGAAAAGTTAAAAAATGGCTCTGCTAAAAGAACTAGGAAATTATGCTCCATGGAGAAAAAAAGCTGATTTTTCGAATTTTTTTCTTTTTGTCATTTTTCCACATTTTTTTGATTTTTTTCCTTTCTTTCTGTATTCACCTTTCACCTTAAGATTGAAATCAGGTTTAGAGCCATTTTCCCCTTTTTTTCACTCCATTTTGTATTTTCATCATGAAATTCATATGCCGAAGCTTCAATATAACTTGATGAGAAATCTACCAAATTTCCTATAAATTTTAAATTTTTCTCTTTTTGAAATATGAAGCACTTGAATTTTTTTACGATGAAAAGGCCGAAAAAAATATTTTCAGATGTTAACACAAGTGTGCTCCAAGGATAATTTTTTTTTCTCAAGGGAATGCGAAGCGGACATTTTCTGATCATTTCTAGGGACCACTTTAGTGGCGTCAGAACTCTTAAGGGATCCCTAGAAATTTTACGTCCGGTTCGAATTATGAAAGTCCGAGGTTCTTATAATTTTTTTCCGATTTTTTGAAAAATTGAAATAATTTTTTTCTGTGTTCCTATTCTATGGATCATTGACAATTTTTTTCTCAATCCTAAATTATATTTTTCGATGAAATCTATTTTATTTCAATCATTTTTTTGGGTCTTTTTTTCTACTACTTTTTCCATTTTTTTACTTTCGAAATATAATGAAAAAAACAGCCGCCGATTTTTCAGAAGCTTCTGCGCTCCAATGATAAATTGTTCGTTAAAATCGTATAATGATGGTTTTTATAATCATTTTCATGAATTTTTCAAACTTTTTCACTTTTTTTCTTGAGGCTATTTGTTCAATAATTTCAAAAATCTACTTCAAAAACTTCCGAAAAAGAGCCAAAAAAATAGCGAAAGACGAAAAAAACATCGCCCTTTGGAAGCGTTTTGCTTCGTTTCTTCCTTTTTCTGCCTTTTTGCCCCCCTTAGCCGAGCGGCAAAATATCGCCCTCGCGTGCACTTTTTTTATCCCCCCCCTTTTTTTCTGAGTCACACGACACCGTGTTATTATGAAATGAAAACGGGAGATCGGCCCCGTGAAAAGCCGACATTTCGCCGGGAAAAATGACTGGAAAATGGAATTTCGTGAAAAATGAAGGTTTCAAAAATTTTATCAATGGAGCTGAGATGCTTTTTTCGTTTTAAAAGGCAAAAAAAAAATGAAAACAGAAAAATGTAAGAACTTTTGTCAACGAAGCTAAGATGCTTTCCCACTCAAATAATCACTGAAAAATCAGAATTGAATTTTTCAAAGTGTTATCAATGGAGCTAAGATGCTACTTTCACTTGAAAAAAATCACTAAAAAAATTCAAAATTAAACTTCTGAAAAAAATGTTCTTAATAGAGCTAAGAAGCTTTTTTTCCCTCAAAAAAATAACTGAAAAAAACCAATATTGAATTTTTTTCAAAAAAATGTTATCAATGGAGCTAAAAAGCCTTTTTCCACTTGAACAATCACTGAAAAAAATCGAAATTGAACTTTTTAAAAAAATGTTCTCAATAGAGCTAAGAAGCTTTTTCCACTCGAAAGTTACCAAAAATGAAAAAGAGACAACTCAAAAATATTCAAATGTTATTTATACAGATCAGAAGCCGCTGTGGTCTTTTTTAAATTCAGTAATCTTGATAAACTTCAAAAAAAAAAAACGTAAGAAGTCTTTATCGATAGAGCGCAGAAGCTTCTGAAAAATTGCTGCTGTTTTTTTAAAAACACGAGCCATTCCAAATGCGACCACCGAGTTTTTTTAAAGATAAAAATGTTATCAACGGAGCTAAAATGCTTTTTTCCCTCAAGGAATCAGTAAATAGTCAAAATGGATTTTTTCAAAAATATTATCAATGGAGCTAAGATACTACTTTCATTAGAAAATCATCGAAAAATCAGAATTGAACTTTCCAAAAATGTTATCAATGGAGCCGAGATGCTTTTTTCACTCGAAATTAACTTTCCTGTTCAGTTGTATTCTTTTTTTCAATAAATCGAATGAAAAAAAGAAGGAAATTTGCGTCCTCTCGTTTACCCAACATCATTTATTCGCACAATGTCATTTTGGGGTAACTCGATCTGAATGCGCTTTTTTCTCTCCCTTCTTTCGTCCTCTTTTCTAATTGGATTTTTGTCTGTCTTTTTTCGTCTTTCCTTCTTCATCCCATTCGAAATCTGAATTCCTGAATGCAAGAAATATTTTTCTTGACTCAAAAATGGGCGATTCTCGTGAAAAGTTTTCGACTTGGCGCAAACCGTTTTGCGGTCGGGTGCACTTTTCTTGTAACCGCCACACTTTGAACTATGCAATCAAATTTTATTGGGTTTATAATGGACCATTTTGGGATTTTTCGTGAAAGTTTTTGATTTGGCGCAAGCCGTTTTACGGTAGGATGCCATTTTTCTGAATTTTTGTATGTCTTTTTTCGTCTTTTCTTTTTCATCCCATTCGAAATCTGAATTCCTGAAAGCAAAAATATTTTTCTTGACTCAAAAATGGGCGATTCTCGTGAAAAATTTTTGACTCGGCGCAACCCGTTTTGCGGTCAGGTGCACTTTTCTTGTAACCGCCACGCTTTGAGCCATTCCCCATGCGACCAATTTTTGAATAAACGGTTTGATCTTGAACAAAAGTTTCAAGGTAAACCGATTTTTCAAAAAAAATTTATCAATCCTGGAAAATTTTCAGTTCAAGTGGTCACTAAAGAGCTTTAAACGAAAATTCGAATAATTTCCCTTAAGCGACTACTTGAAAACTTTTAAGTGGTCTTGTTAGTGCAATTTTTTTAATATTTTTTTGTCTGAAGTTCATCTTAAAAGTCGATTTTAACTGAAAGAAAAAGAAGTATTATGCTTTTAAATGCTTCTGCGCGAAAGTCGTTTCAGGTCGGGCGCATTTCAAAAAAACGCTGCCGAGTTGTTTTTCAACGAAATTCCATTTTTTTAACGATTCCCTCGAGATTTCCTCCTTTCTTTTTTTCGAGTACCTTTTTATTATTTTTTTCAGAAAATTCGGACGAGACGCTCCAAAAAATCCTGTTTCATAAAGGTTCGAATTTTTTTTTCTACTACAAATATTTGTGTTCGGAATTTCTCATTGACTCATAATTATACATTCTTGGCCTTTTCTCTGAAGGAAAATTATGGAATTGTAGCTTTTGTGGGATTTCCTGGTTTGAAAATAATTTTCGAAGGTCAAACTATACAGAAGGTGAATTCGAAGTACCTTTTTTTCGATTTTCGTTTTTTATTTCAGTTTTTGTTCAAAATTAGACCGGATTACGAATTTGATGACTTCATAAAATTTTAGGGGCGGAGCTTTAATAATGACGTCATAAAAATAAGGTCAAAAAATTTTCATTTGGAAATCATAGGCGAATTCGGAAAGGTAGAAATGGTCTTTTTAGGGGAAGAAAAAAGTTCCTTTCTGCTGCCTTTTTGCAGCCTTTTTGCAGCCTTTTTGCAGCCGTTTTGCAGCCGTTTTGCAGCCTTTCTGCTGCCTTTATGCTGCCTTTTTGCAGCCTTTTTGCTGCCTTTTTGCTACCTTTTCCCAGCCTTTTTCCGGCCTTTTTTTAGCTTTTTTCCAGCCTTTATGCTGCCTTTTTCCAGCCTTTTTGCAGCTTTTTTGCTGCCTTTTTGCAGCCTTTTTGCTACCTGTTTTGCTACCTTTTTGCAGCCTTTTTGCAGCCTTTCTCCAGCCTTTTTCCAGCCTTTTTTCAGCCTTTTTGCAGCTTTTTTGCTGCCTTTCTGCTACATTTCTTCGGCTTTTTTGCTACCTTTTTGATGCCCTCCTGCGACTTTTTCTCTGCCTTTTTGCTGCCTTTTTTGCTGTTTTTTTCTGCCTTTTTGCTACCTGTTTTGCTACCTTTTTGCAGCCTTTCTCCAGCCTTTTTCCAGCCTTTTTTCAGCCTTTTTGCAGCTTTTTTGCTGCCTTTTTGCAGCCTTTCTCCAGCCTTTTTCCAGCCTTTTTGCTGCCTTTTTGCTACCTTTTCCCAGCCTTTTTCCGGCCTTTTTTTAGCTTTTTTCCAGCCTTTTTTTGAGCCTTTTTGCAGCCTTTTTGCGGCCATTATTGACCATTTCGACTTTTTCCCGAGAATAAAATCACATTTAAAAATCTAAATTTTTGAATTTTTTTGAAACCACAAATGTCCCATTTTTTTATATTTTTTTGAAATATTTTTGATTTTTTTCAAATAAATCTTCCAAAATCAAATTCCTAGTTTTGTACTGCTGAATTTGTTTATTTTTGTTCCTCACCCACTCATTTCCAATTTCGGACTTTTTCGGGTCTCCCAGGAGCTTCAATCAGTTATTTTAATTCGTAAAAATAGGCCTATAATGAGGAAAACGACCGGAAATTTTCCTAGAAACTCTTGATTTTTCCTCCCCTCCCACGCCTTTTTCTTCCTTATTTTCTTGTCCTTTTCCAAATTTTCTTAGGGGAGTATTGGTTCTCAAGAATAGACTCTAGTCTTTGGGGATTTCGGAGCCGCTTTCATATAAAAAGGTTTGAAATCGGTGGTTGAAATTTGAATTTTCTTGATTTTTGTGGCTTTTTTTTTTGCTTGAAACAGACTTTATTCCATTTTTTTCCTTTTTTTCCAGTTTAGAACTCGTAAATTTTGAGACTTTGCCTTGTTTCATGTTCCTTTAAAGTAAATCGATTTTTCATAGTTCTGTTGAATTTTTAAAAAATCTGATTTTTCGACATTTTTTTCTTGACTTTTATCGTTAGAAACTCCTTTTTTAAATTGAAAAATTCAAAAATTTTTTTCATACTTTTTTTCGATTTGCTTGGTTGATTTAATGTAGATTTTTGCCTGAAATTTTTTTAAAAATGGACTTTTTTTCTATTTTATTGGTCCTGTAACGAGACTGTAAGCTTGGAAATTTTTTTCCGGGTTTTTATCAAATTTTTCTTTTTGCATTATTGAATTTTTCAGATCCATTTTTCTCGGTTATTGATTTTTTTGAAAAATTAACCCAAGGAATCTTTGAAAAAAATGCTATCAGTTTCAAAAAAATCATTTTTTTGTCATTGAACTTAATTTTTTTATTGGACTTTCCCTGGAATTTTTTTCTCACTTTGTCTTGAAAAAAATCGAGAATTCACTCCTAACAAGATACGCTCAAGAACTAAGAAAAAAATTTGAGAAAAGAGGAGATAAAAATGAGAAATTGGCGTACGGTTCGATGTTTTTTTCCGAGGCGCACCAAAAAAACAACCGAATCCACGCGCAAAAAAATAAAATTCTCGAATTCGGTTTTTTTGTATGGTATTTTTTTACTTATTTTTCTCATTTTTAATATTTTATAGACGTATTTTTTTCAAATTGATTGGGATTTTTAAGGAGAAAAATTTATCGACTTTTTGGGCCTTTGAGAACGTCCCGATCGCTTAGGTACCTTTTCAAGTGACCACTTGGAGCTATTTAAGTGATCACTCGAGGGAAATTTCGAGAAACACTTTAGTGACCACTTGAATCGGAAAATTTTCCGTTCTTGATCTCAAAAAAGTACAGTCTTTTTCCCTGGTGAGGAGTCATCAAAATATTGATTTTTTGTAGAATTTATTCATTTTTCCCTGGACAAAAAGTGTCCGCACTTTGCAGACACCCTTCTTTCTGCCTGATTAACCAAATCCACGACGGGGCGAATGATAATCATGGCAAAGATTTTGAGCAAAAAATCCCTAAACGATGATGGTAAGCCATTTTTAATTCGAAAATTTCGAAAATTTTGCTTTTTTCATTTTTGAATGACTCAGACTAGGAAATCTGGAGATTTCCCAAAAATAGCCATGACGTCACTCTTTTGAAGCTCCGCCCATTTGCTCCTCTGCTTTATTGATTTTTTTATTTGATGACGTCATAACTTTTAGCTCCGCCCTCTACCGATTTTCAAATTTTCTGCTCTGCTTTTTTAATTTGCTCGCAGACGTCACAAGTTTTAGCTTCGCCCGTTTCTGATTTTCAAACTTTCTGTCCTGCTTCAATGATTTATTGAATTTCTTGATGACGTCATAAGTTTTAGCTCCGCCCCTTTTCGATTTTCAAATTTTCTTCTCTGCTTTATTGATTTATTGAATTTCTTGATGACGTCATAAGTTTTAGCTCCGCCCCTTTTCGATTTTCAAATTTTCTTCTCTGCTTTATTGATTTATTGAATTTCTTGATGACGTCATAAGTTTTAGCTCCGCCCCTTTTCGATTTTCAAATTTTTTTCTCTGCTTTATTGATTTATTAAATTTCTTGATGACGTCATAAGTTTTAGCTCCGCCCCTTTTTCGATTTTTCAAATTTTTCTTCTCTGCTTTATTGATTTATTGAATTTCTTGATGACGTCATAAGTTTTAGCTCCGCCCCTTTTCGATTTTCAAATTTTCTTCTCTGCTTTATTGATTTATTGAATTTCTTGATGACGTCATAAGTTTTAGCTCCGCCCCTTTTCGATTTTCAAATTTTCTTCTCTGCTTTATTGATTTTTCGATTTTCCCGATGACGTCATAAGTTTTAGCTCCGTCCATTGCCGATTTTCAAATTCTTCTCTTCTCCTTTGTTGATTTATTGATTTTTCGATGACGTCATAAGTTTTAGCTCCGCCCATTTTCAAATTTTTTCTCTTCCGCTTTATTGATTTTCTTGATGACGTCATGAGTTTTATCTCCGCCCCTTTTCGATTTTCAAATTCTTCTCTTCTCCTTTATTGATTTATTGATTTTTTGATTTTCCCGATGACGTCACAAGTTTTAGCTCCGCCCATTTTTGATTTTCAAAATTTCTTCTCTGCTTTATTGATTTATTGAATTTCTTGATGACTTTATAAGTCTTAGCTCCGCCCCTTTTCGATTTTTCAAATTTTCTGTCCTGCTTCAATGATTTATTGAATTTCTTGATGACGTCATAAGTTTCAGCTCCGCCTCTTTTCGATTTTCAAATTTTCGTGCTCTGATTTATTTATTTTTTTGATGACGTCACAAGTTTTAGCTCCGCCCATTTCCGATTTTTTATCTCCCGTTACCTCAATTTTATTATTTTCAAATAAGTTTAAACTAACGTCGTCATGGTGATCTGATGACGTCATATATTTTAGCTCCGCCTCTTTTTTTTGTACTTTCTCAAAAATCAAATCATGTTTCTGAATCAATTACTTGAGTGGGTTTTCTTGAAACTCCGCCTCCTTTTTGTGTATTGCTCATTTTACACCTTCCTTGCTCATATTTTGTAATTCAACTAATCTCAACTTTGAAGCGAGGAAAATTATTTTTTTTCAATTTTCGAAAAGTTTGAGCTTCTGGACTTCTCTTGGAAAATTGAACAGTTTGCAAAAATCACTATTTCCCCCCAATATTTTCCATCTCCGCTCGAATTTCCGTCGAAAATTTGACGCAAAACGCGCGACGGAAATCGCTCAATTATTTTATTTTTTCCCGTCTTTTCCCCAACGCTGATGTAGGTTGATTTCGAGGTTTTGCTCATTTTTCGCCCCACGGATAAGGGAATCGAACGTCAATCTCTTTCCGGTACCCAGAAATCCTCAGGCTCCGCCCCACTTTTTCTTTCCTCCTTTTGTCGCCGGCAGCTCGTTTTGAGTCATTGATAAGCTTTATCTTTGTGATTAATGTTTTTCTCATCTCGTGACGTCATTGTCGAAGCTCCGCCCCTTTTTTGTAGGCTATCAAATCCTTGAGTTTTTGAAAATTTGGTTCTAGTAAAGTTTTTATCGAAGCTTCTACACTGTTTTCATTATTCGGCATGATTTTTTTTCTCACAATGACGTCATAGCTCAAGCTCCGCCCCTTTTTTTGTAAGCTATCAAATTTTAAAAATTTTTTTGAAAAAAATTTTTTTCAAAAATTTTATGACATCGTTCATCTGGATTTTTTTATTCATTTTTATTACTTTGTGCGGTAATTGTTCGAAATGACGTCATAACCTAGGCTCCGCCCCTTTTTTTGTGGACTATCAATTTCGTGAATTTTTGAAAAGTTGCTTCAAATCCGTATAAAAGGTTTTATCTAAGCTTCTACAGTATTTTCATTAATTGGCATGATTTTTTTTTTCATGATGACGTCATAGCCAAAGCTCCGCCCCTTTTTGTAATCTATCAAATTTCTAAATTTTCGAAAAATCTTTTCAAAATTGTATGAAATCATTCATTTGAATTTTTAAGTAGTTTTATTATTTTGCGCGATATTTTTCATAAGGACGTCATAGCCTAGGCTCCGCCCCTTTTTGTGGGCTATCAATTCCGTGAAATTTCGAAAAGTTGCTTCAAATCTATATAAAAGGTTTTATCGAAGTTCCTACAGTACTTTCATTAATTGGCATAATTTTCTTTTCATAATGACGTCATAGCCCAAGCTCCGCCCATTTTTTTGAAGAATACCGAATTTGATGTCTTTATTTAGGCTCCGCCTCTTTTTCAAATTTTTTTTGTATCCCGGAAGAAAAGCTTCTATACATACATCATTTGGGATATTGACTTTTGAATTATTTTCTAAGCTCCGCCCCACTTTGAAAACCTTCCTGAGAAGAAAGTCATTTCTATTTTGGTTTAGGAAATTGCTGAAAATTGGCCAGAACACTCCTTGATGTACCAGATGAAGATTCAGAAAGGTCATAGTCGGTCTTTTTTAAAATTTGTTGGAACTATTAATACATCAATCATATGGGAATTACTGAAATCTAAGGGTTTCTATGGGGAAATTGCCTAGGTAAAATAATTCCTTCTGAGATCCCTTTCAATCGAGTGAAATCCTTGATTCTCAAACCATCACTCATTGAAGACATAGAAACATTTTTTTTTCGCAACTCTTATTGTCAGTAGAAAAAAAAAGAAGTTAAGAAAAAATCCGCCGCGGCGGCGTTGGTCAAGAACATGGCGAGGACTCCGAGTTGATCGGGCTGAACTGGAAAAAAGAGTGAGTTTTGATTTTTATTGAAATGGTTTTCGATATTGGTAGAAAAGGGTTTGTAACAATCTGCCTTGAGAAGGGTCTCGTCTTACCCAAAGGGTGATGGCGTAATGAGATTAAGCCCGGGCCAGCCCAACGTACAAGTCTGTGAGTCAATTGAACTCCTTACCGATCTTCACGGACTCATATTCTGTTTCGTACATTCTCCGGTTTTTTGCTTTACTTCTTTTTTGTGACCAACCTAGGAAGTATGCTTGGTCGCTTGTGCTTGAGTTACAGGCTCAGGAGCAGGGGATGCAGCAGGATCACTGCAAAACTGAGAATTCCGTGTAAAATCTTCACTCGAAGTGGTCGCTCTCATTCTGAGGCTTCCACCTAGAGCACGGTCTCCGGGCTCCAGCTACACCACCCACTACATTCTGAGCTCGTCAAGGCGCAACTGGATGAACTACGCGCAGAAGAACGATGCGAAGGACCGTAAGACCATGCTTTCAACTCTTTCGACTACACGTTTGGACTTCTAGTTCGCCAAAGGCGGTTGTTCGTTATAGCTTTTAAAGTTCTTGTTAACCGCCTAGTCGATTACATCTATGACTAAAACAACAAAATAAATGATTTGATTTGAAACAGAAGTTATTGTCCTTTGCAAAAGAAGGGCAACTATTCAGACGAAAGGAACTTTCGGAGAAAGTATTCTATTCCATCAATAATGCCAGATCGAGCGGATGAGACCTGAAAATATTTTCCAATCGATAAATGATGAAAATACACAATGCAGCAAGACTCGAGCCCCGGTTGCTCAGGCTCCTCCTTGCCTTTTCAGAAATACAGCGGTGGACATAAATATTGCACGGTCTTTAAAATTCCGTTACTCTCAAGTGGAACGGATTCAAACAAGATTTTCTGAATTTTTTTATCGGCAAAGTATCCAAGTTATAGACGATTCACGGCTAGCTTGGGACGCAAAAAGGCGTGGCCTGTCTGCACTCTCCACCAACCAGGGCACTGTCTCGTCTCTTTTCGTGGCAGGACCCTTTGATGGCTCAAGCCAGCCGTGAATCAGCTATAGCACATATAATTCAACTTTCGCTCCGACTTTCATTGGCCTCACTGAGCGCCTTGACTCTCTCGAAAAAATATTCGACCCTTGGACACAGATCGATCTTGTCATCTATTCTTGATGATGGAGACCATCAGCATGTCCCGGTTGAAATAGTCTTGTTCAGGCCTTCAACTTCAAATATAAATATGCAGAATTGTCAAGGGTTTCGAATCTGGTGAGTAGCCGGTCCATTCCTTGACCGTGTTGGAATCGGGCAGATTGGACTCGCACGGGTCTTGCTCAGCTCGGGACTTGCAGCTTGACCTAAAATCTTGGTGGGAGAACCAGCGACGGTTCACAAAGCGTAAAACCAAAAAAAAAACTGATTGAAATACCATTGGCAAAAAAGAAAGTTGGAATGATCGAAAAAGCCGTGCAATATTTATGCCCACCCCTGTAATTTGAACGCAGCCTGAGTTTCGATTTATACCGTGAAATCAGCTTCATTCTCTCCCACTTCCTGAGAATCCATGAAAACAGTTTGCTTCCCTCCAATTTCAAAGTTTATTCTTTTTCGACGAATAAAAAGCCGATTAGAAAAGAGCGACGCGGAGGAAGTTGGCGGAGGCGAGAACGAAGGCGGTTTGCAGTTTCGACTGGAAAAATATCAGTTTTTGGAAAATTCCTAATGTTTCGGTAGATTAGAGTTTGTTGTCCAATTCATCTAATTTCCAAATCTTCTCTCACGTTCAAGTGAAACAATTTTTCGAATTTGCTCGCCGACTTACTTGGAAGCTGCCTTTCTCCCGAGAAGCCGGTGTCTTTGCTCCTTTTCCTGGATCTATGCTAGGTTCTTTTCCGGCATCCTTGTTAGATTCTTGTCCGGGAGGCAATGGAGGCGGGAGCTCAGGAGCAACATTTGTAGGTGGAGGTGGAGGTCGAGGTGGAGGTCGAGGTGGAGGTCGAGGTCGAGGTGGAGGTCGAAAAATAGGCAAATAGCCAAACGTACACATCTGGAAACCTTGGTTTTCACAATGTACTCGAAAAAAGTGCAACGTCTATCAAACTGGTGATCCTATCTGTAATGCCAGCACGAGCAGATGGAACCTGAAAATATTCTCAAAAAACATGTTTTCTATTGAATAAACGTTCTCCGAGATTTTCGAATAACCGTTGGTACAAAAAGTTCATCTTTGTTCCTGAGAGCTCTCTTTGCTATCATAGATAGTGAACAACCTTTTAAATATTTAGAATTAGGCTCCATTAGGCCCCGCCCTCTTTCAGGCTTACTGTAGAAAAAATACCGTAGAACCCCCAAACGCCTGGACTTTTTTTAATCAAAGCATCAGGTTCTTGTGAGTAGACGAAAAATGGCTAAAAAGTCCGAATCCGAATGTGATATCTAGAGGGAAGCCTTCGAACGGTACAAGGTTGGCCTTCTGAGGACCACTCTGGCGTTCCTCAGTGTGGATTACTAAGATCCGTTGAACTCACCACGAGGGCGAAAGTCACCAGCAACGCGAGCCACAGCTTCATGTTTCAAATACAACCTATCTCATCCTCTCATACGCCTCGATTCTCACGTCAACTTTTATCAGTTCATCTCTATCTTTTGGAATTATCCGAGATTCGAACTACTGATAAGGTTTCGTTACGAATGACAGCAGAAACAGAAAAAGAAAAAGCAGAGCCGTTTTTCTGTGCTAATTTTCGAACCAAATTTCCGATTTTCACTTTATTTCGTGAAATCACAAACCAATATCCCCTGTCGTCACTTCCTGACCTCTTTCAGAATTCATGGTTTTTTAATTTTTTTAATTCAATTTTTTCTTCTGTTTATTGAATCAGTTGAAGTGCCACTAATTAATTAGACATACTAGACTCTATTTTTGTCTCCACTATTTTAGCCACTTCACGACCTAGCTCCGTAATTTTTCTCAATGGACGTATCAGACAAAGATGTGATCATTTTTTCCAAACCTTTTTCTCCGTTTGGAATTATATGGATAAAAAGAAAAAAGAAAAACAATCAATTAAAAAAAAAAAAAGCTTTTTCGTACTTCTCGGTTAACTTTTTCAAGTCTCAACGTCAGCTTCGAAATCATCTCGAAGTAACAGTTTCAGGCGCTCTAATTTTTTTCATGTCTTTTTGATATTCATTTCGCTGATTTCCGGCTGCCTAATATCCAGTTTCCCCTTCGTCTCGCAAACTGTTTTCAGAAATGATTTGAACGCGGCTTTAGTTTCGGTTTAAACCGTATAGTCAGCTTCATTTTTTTTCTTTCATGTGCGAAGAACTATGAAAACAGTTCGCTTTGCTCCGATTTCAAATTTTTATTCTTTTTCGACGAATAAAAAGCCGACTAAAAAAGAGCGACGCGGATGAAGTTGGCGGAGGCGAGAACGAAGGCGGTTTGCAGTTTCGACTGGAAAAATATCATTTTTTTTTTTGAATGTTGTCCTAGAATAAGCTAAATTTTGCGAAATTCCTCGCCGACTTACATGAAAGCTGCCCTTAGAACGAGGAGCCGGTGTGTTGGCTCCTTGTGGAGGACCCATGTAAGGTCCTTGTCCGGGAGCCATCTGGGGCGGCAACGCAGGCTCAGGCTCAGGCTCAGGAGGAGGTGGCGTTTTGACTATCCCGATTGCCTGAATTTATTGGTTTGCCATCTTTTATTTCAAAATTTATTCTTGCTTGGCCCATTCTCACGAGAGGCTTCACGAATAAGTCTGAAAGGATTTCGAGAAATGCTTCCGTCGGAACCTGAAACAGAATTCATATCAAGTTCGTCTTTTCTGGTTTCATAGAAATCCAATACGTACTAGGAACTCGAAAACCGTTTCCATTCGACTCATCAAACCTTCGGATTCAATCATTCAAGTCTTCCGTACGATAAAAAGGACTTATTTGGAAGAACTGACCAGTTTTCATCTGGCTTTTTGTCACTATCGAGAAAGGTTGACTGGACGAAATGAGCGCGAAAAACAGAGCAGATATAACTTTCTAGGGTTTTCAATGAATTTTGAGACCTCAAACCGGAGGCTTTACGACGACTCGAGTTATTATGATCATACAACCTAATCGGGAAGAGCATCGTCCTAACGAGGCGGAAGAGACGGAAAAAAGTCAAGTTGAGGAAGAACTCACGACGAGGGCGAAAGCCAACAGCAAGACGAGAGAAACTCTCATGACGGACTGACTTCTGCGTTTCGACTTCGATACGCCTGAATTCTCACGTCTGATTTTATCAGTTCATCTCTACTTCTGGAAATTATCCGAACACATTTGAAAATTTGACGTAGGAGAGAAGTACTCTGAAGCTTTTCCTTCGCTTCGTCACATATGATAAGGAAATTTTCAAGTGATGCTGAAATCCTTTTCTTCGAGACTGCATTCGATAGATCTTGACAAGGGAAGTCATTTCACTTTTCGTTTGGGAATTTCTTGAAAACTGGCCCAAACACTCTTTGATGTACCAGAATTATATACTGGAAGTTTCGACATGTACAACTCTCGACTTTTCGAGAACTGAGGGCTCAAAGCCCCAAATTGGCTTATTTTAACGGATTTCGAGAGTTTTCTTCGACTTTCAGGTGTTCTTTCTCAAACACTAGGAGTTTTTGCAAGTTGAAACTTTCAGAAATGTTTTCTGGTACATCAAAGAGCGTTCTGACCAATTTTCATGCCGTGTTCGATTTGATTCCGCGAAATGTAAAATGTTTGTTAGAGCAAGGAAAAAATCACTAAATTTTGGAGAGTCAGAGGTCATCCTGCATTTCGCGGAATCAAATTGAACACGGTATCAGAAAAATCACAACCGCAAAGTAAAATTACCTCCAGTGTGAGCGAAAAACTCGCGAGGGCTATTATTTTTGCAAGTTGAAACCTGCACGGCTTGGAATTTCACCAAACGACATTCCGCTGTGCCGCTGCGCGCTTTTGTGTGACCTAGAGTCGAAAGACGCTTCGTGAACGCTCACAGCGGAACAGCGCATCGTTCGGGGAAGTTACACAGACTACATTTCTCGAGAATTTGAGGAAAATTAGCAGAAAGGTAAATTTAGGTGCCGTCATTCGGCTCGAAAGGCAAAAGAAAATAAATTCCCTTCATCATGAATGATATAGTAAGCCTCGAAGTCTGCGAATTTTCGTCGAGTTCTTAAGCAAGCTTTTTTTGATCCTTCCTTGTTAGCCTTTTTTGTTAATTGATATGAAGCCGATCTTATGGGTGGTCGTCCGGTTAGTGGCCTTTTTTTCATCACATTGAAAGTATGATTGGACACCGTTTTGGGATTTCGGAGTGCTTTACTGGCAGATGCGCTGCGTCGCCATCGTTAATATTTACGTTCAAATATGAGACATAATAGTAACATCGTTACCTCGTTTTTTAGTATTAGAATAATCAATCTTTGGAACTCCCTTCCCGATTTTGTGTTTGATCTATGTAATGATTCGATGCGATTCACAATTTATTTAGAAAACAACCCCCATTTTTTCGCTGACTTTCTTAAAATATCTTCTAGTTTTTAAACGGTTTGTTGCTGTTTTCAATGTTAAAATTCCCCTTTTTGAAAATTGGTTTTGTTAGAGATCTTTTCGGCCCCTTGAACTGTTTTATTAATGGTATTGAATAAATGATGATGATGAAAAAAAGGAGAATGTCCTTTGGAGAGCACTCCGCTACCAACTGGAGGTTTTTTTTTGGTTTTTCTCAAGAATCTGAGACATTTGAAGACGTCTTGTTCGGAAGCTACAATCATAATTCAACTTTCTAGCTCTTATACAAAAAGACGATATCAGGCTTGTTAGTAGTATTTCGGTCCAAATTTCAATATTTATTGTTTTCGAGGAACAATGACAGTTGATTAGAAAAGAGCGGCGCGGATGGTATTCGCCACGGTGATGGCGAAGAGGCCGTGAGAGTTGAGCTGAAAATGCAAGTTTGTTTCCGTTAAAACTTTTAATTTATCTCCCAGAGGATAACTCAAAGTGGAGTTCTCTCAATTTTCCTCTGAAACAATGACTGGGATGTCGACTTACATGGAAGCTGCCTTTGTCACGAGGAGCCGGCGTGTTGGCTCCTTGTGCGGGACCCTTGTAAGGTCCTTGTCCGCGAGCCATCTCTGACCCAGACCCAGGCTCAGGTTCAGGTGGAGGAGAAGGTTTTTTGAAAATACCAATCGCCGGAAAATTTTGGTTTAAACAGGAAATTTCTCGATTTGTCTCTTACTTGGCCGACTCTCCTCAGAGGATTGAAAATGAATTCCTCGAAAATGTAAAATTCCTCCGATGGAACCTGAAAAAAACTTCCTCGAGAACACGCAGAAACCTTTTTCGTTGCAAAAGGAAAACTCACGACGAGGACGAAAGCCAACAGCAAGACCAGAGAAACTCTCATGACGGACTGACTTCTGCGTTTCGACTTCGATACGCCTGAATTCTCACGTCTGATTTTATCAGTTCATCTCTACTTCTGGAAATTATCCAAGATCTGTACTCATACTCAGAGTTCTTTTCTCCGCTTCTTCACAAATGAGAAGAAATTCTCTAGGAGAGAGAGAAAAATTCTTTTTTTCGAGACCTCATCCGATGAACCTTGGGCGAAAAAGTCACGAGTGCTTTTAGTTTTTGACAATTTGAGGAAAATTAGCAGAAAGTTGAATTTAAGTGCCGTCATTCGGCTCAAAAGGCAAAAAAATAAATAAATTCCCTTCATCATAAAAGATACAGTAAGCCTCGAAGTCTGCGAATTTTTGTCGAGTTCTTAAGCGATCTTTTTTCGATCCTTCCTAGTTATCCTTTTTTGTTACTTGATATGAAGCCGATCTTATGGGTGGTCGTCCGGTTAGTGGCCTTTTTTTCATCACATTGAAAGTATGATTGGACACTAGAGTTCACCAAACCGATCATTCAACCATTTCAATTGATTAAACTGTTGACATGTCACTGTTCAACCAGATGATAACATGTCATTTTTCGAGAGATCGTTTGTTAGGTCAGTTTTTGATCACATTAATGTAGGGACCGCAAGGCCACACCCCCTCGCTGACCAAAAAACGTCGTATATTTCGTTGCATTTTTGACATTTCATTGTTGTTTATGCAGTTTCCCTGAACCGTTTTGGGAAAAAATTCAGGGAAACATACAATCGGCTACGCTCTACAATTTTACATAGAATAAATAACAGTAAATAAAAAAGAATCGGTTAAAATGACGTTTTTTCGCGACGCCTTTGTGCGAAAAAGTGGAAAAACGTTGAATACTTACAATCCCGCTCGTAGGCAAGTTATTTTTTTTTTTCTTATTTTGTTAAGCATGTAAAAATACACCATATAAGTAAAAATAAAAAGATTCCTGCTTGTGCTTTCAAATATCGAAGCGTCGGAAAATCGCAAATTTCGAAATTCGGGAACTTTGGCATTTTCCGCGAAACATCGTAAAAATTGTTTTTGAACTGCTCTCTATAAATTTTAGAACATTTTAAAAAGGCAAAACAAAACTTTTATTTCAATCTTAATTTTAAAAATAAGTTTTGATTTTTTTGATTTTTTTGAAACACATGTCTAAACAGTCGTAGGCAAGTTATTTTTTTCTTTTTTTGATTTTATTTACTTTTTTTCTTTAACATATTCAAAAAAATGAAAAAAATCCTGCTTGTGCTTTCAAAATTTGATTCATTCGAACAATAAAAAAACAGCGTCCTGCATTTGCGCGTTGGCGAAATTGTGCATTCAACGACCCGCGAAAATTCCGAATTCGCGATGTTTTCAAAGCAAAAATAGCGTAAAACTTTTTTGAAATGAGTCAAAACGTTCAGTAATGTACTTTGGATAACAAAATGAAACTTCACATGCTTTTCCAGAACAAAAAATTATATTAGTCGCGCCAAACTCCCACTATCAGGACTTCACTGGAAAACGCGTTCAAATTTGGGAAATTCACCTGAATAGTACTCAAATGTGAATTTTAATGAGTTGAGCGCATTCAAAAGTACCGAAGTGCTACAAAAATGAATATAAAAGTCATTAATAATTAATTTATTTGTGTTTCTATGGATTCACAACCTTTTATCGGTTCTGAATTCTGTATCGAATCTTGTTTCAGGGAGATTTTGCGTTTATATCTGCTTCCTGATGGTATTTTAACAGTTTTGAACATTAAAAGCATTGAAAACTCCGTAAATATTAATTTTGCTTTTTTTGCCGCTGAAAATCGTTCAAATTATTTTTTTTTTCAGTGTTTATTTTTGCTGGTCCTCATCTTTAGACATTGTTGTTTCATTTCCAATAATGAAAAACCATCATTACTGTGTTTTAGTGCGAAAAAAATTAACAAGAAACTTTTTCTCTAACTTTTTTTTTACTGGTCTTTGAGACCGCGCCGCACCCTTGCAACGCCCACTTTTTTCGCGACCTCGACCAAATTTTCTACAGAGAACTGAAATCGCGAAACGCGCGCTTTAATGGCTGTAACTTCGTTCAGAGTCAATATTTTTCCAAGATCTCTTTTTTTTAAAGTTGTCAGGACTATGGACCACACGGCCATATGAAAATTATTGAAATCTAATGGTTTCTAGAAAACTGCATGCGGTCCCTACATTAATGATCAATCATTGGATTTCAACATTTTGCTTGAGTGATATTTCGACCTATATAATGAATACAAAATTTCGATCAATCATCATTTCGACCAAAATTTTCAATACAACATTTCGATCAATCATTATTCCTGAGACATTCAGTGACGTCATGTTCCGAAGCTATATTCATAATTCAAACTTTCTAGTTCGGAACACCTTCTTCAAGAAGACGATATCAGGCTTGTTAGAAATATTTCGATCCAAATATCAATATTTATCGTTTGACAGTTGTTTAGAAAAGAGCGGCACGGATGATATCTGCCAGGATGATGGCGAAGAGGCCGTGAGAATTGAACTGAAAACGAAAGGTTATTCGCGATAAGACAGAATTCCGTTTGGCAGAGATAGTTTTTTGCAGAGAGTTTTCAAAGACGTGACTTGCGCCGTTTGTAGAAAAGATGTCATGAAGGAGACGTTACAATTCTTCACGACTTGAAACGCGAGGGAGGCGGAGAAAGAGGCGGGACGCGTGGCGTGCGCGTTCGCGGTTCTTGGCAAGAGCTCAATTCGAGCGCCTTCGATTCTTCGAAAAGCCCGGTCACCGCTTTTTGTGTCTCCTTTACTATTTGGCACTCATGCCAAAAAGCGCGAACGCTCACGCTACGCGCAATGCCCCCATCTCTGCTTCTCTCGCCGAGTCAGAAAAAATTGACTTTGAACAATATATTCTAAGTTTTTCCTTTTTTCGAACATTTTGAACACGAAGAGTCTTTACTTATAAACATTTTAACGTTATTGCTCAGAATAGCTTGAAAGATTCTTGGAAAGTTGGTTATTTGAATCCATTTCTGATTTTTGAAAGGCGACTTCGGAAAAAGTTGATAATCGTGAGACATGAGTTTTTGCTAAATGAATGTACAAAAATCATTATAAGGCAAGTTCAGAAAACACCTAACTTGGCAGGTTTTCAGCTTCACATGAATTTTTTGGGCTTTCTGAAACTTTTTGTTTCATTTAAAAAATTACTTCTTTGGTTTTTTATATTTCAAGTTCTCATAAATTCACGATTTTCAGCTGTTTCCTGGTGAGAAAAGGTGTTTCTGAGAAATTTTGATTCTTGGTCCGAAAACTATTTCCGGGGAACCTTGCTCTATGATTTTTAACACGGTTTGACTTGCTTGGAAGCTGGCACTGCGTTGTGTGGGAGCAGAGCCCTGCGGACCAGGAGGGCCAGGAGGCCCGGGCGGCGAAGGAGCACTAGGAGGGTCGGGCGATGGAGAAGGCCGGCTACCTACTCCGAACAGCTGAAGTTCGAAGTGAAGTATTGCTGTCCTGTCCGAAAGGTCCCACGTTTGGGGCAACCTTCCCATCCCAACGGATATATGACGCAGTTTTTAAACTCTTTGTTTTTATTCAGGACTGGAGGAATTCTGCAGAAATACGCAAGAAGAGATCTATTGAGATATAAAAACTTCAAAAGATCAAAAATAAACTCGAAGTTTGCTCTCGTATTTCGTAAGCGGCTTTTTTTTCTGTGTTTCGTATAACTTCCAACCCACCGGCAATGTACTCTAAGAGTTTCTGTCGACCATTCATTTGAAAAATATTGAAGATAGGAAAAAAATCACTCATACAAACACAGATTTTTTGGTTTTTCCTGACAAAATTTCAAAACGAACATTAAGCACTGGGCTTGCCAGAGCCGAAACAGCGGTAAATATAGCTCCGAGAAACGCGTCCGATGGGGTCTGAAAGAAGCCAGATAGCTCAGATTATTGAGGAACGAAAAATCATTTTCCGATTAAGAAAAAGATATTAAACTAGCAAGTGTGGTCCACGAAGTTACATTATTTAGAGAAAATGATCACCCCGCACGGAAATGCATTTTCTCCTAGATCACTGAGAAACAACAATGAACGACATATTCTCCCCTACACTTTGGCAAGTTTTAGTCCGCCTCTAGGAGAGATAATGTGATCCCTAGAGGGGAACCTTCGAACGGTACAAGGTTAGCCTTCTGAGGACCACTCTGGCGTTCCTCAGTGTGGATTATTAAGATCCGTAGAACTCACCACGAGGGCGAAAGCCACCAGCAACGCGAGCCACAGCTTCATGTTTCAATGACAACCTATCTCATCCTCTCATACGCCTCGATTCTCACGTCAACTTTTATCAGTTCATCTCTATCTTTTGGAATTATCCGAGATTCGAACTACTGATAAGGTTTCGTTACGAATGACAGCAGAAACAGAAAAAGAAAAAGCAGAGCCGTTTTTCTGTGCTAATTTTCGAACCAAATTTCCGATTTTCATTTGATTTTGTTAAACACAACCCATTATCTCCTGCCGTCACTTCCTGACCCTATTCCGAATTCACGTTTTTTTTTCAAATTTTCATTTAATTTAATTTATTTTTTCTTGTGAAAGTTGAAGTGCCACTGATGTGATAGAAATACAAAGAACTCTGTTTCATGTACAAATACTACAAAACGATCACATGCTGTCCCACTTTGCGTCCACTACTGAAGTTTTAAAATTTCCACGTGTTCGAAGATCACGTGGCGATACACAAACAGCAGTTTCTGCTGAGAAGTGTATCTCATTCCCAAAAACTTCATGCTCCCTCGCCGATCGGTTCTCCACTGGAGAGCCAGCGGTTTTCCGAACAGCCCGTATCGGTCTTGAAGTCGTCAAAGTCCCGTACTTGGGCCAGAAGCTATGCTTCTGCGGATCCTTGTGATCCCGCTATACTAAACCGCTTCAAGCAGCGTCGTAGCTTGGTCAGAGGTCTTTCAAGTAAGACCTTCATCGTAGTACTACTTCGTGGCATAAAGCCATCCGAGTTAATCATCGGAATCTGGTGAGGCTAACGCCAAATCACCAGCTTGCTCCAAGCAGAGTTATGCTTGGGGGAGGTACGAAGCAATACCTCCATCGTAGTACTACTTCGTGGCATAAAGCCATCCGAGTTAATCGGAATCTGGTGAGGCCAACGCCAAATCACCAGCTTGCTCCAAGCAGAGTTATGCTTGGGTGAGGTACGAAGCAATACCTCCATCGTAGTACTACTTCGTGGCATAAAGCCATCCGAGTTAATCATCGGAATCTGGTGAGGCTAACGCCAAATCACCAGCTTGCTCCAAGCAGAGTTATGCTTGGGTGAGGTACGAAGCAATACCTCCATCGTAGTACTACTTCGTGGCATAAAGCCATCCGAGTTAATCGGAATCTGGTGAGGCCAACGCCAAATCACCATCTTGCTCCAAGCAGAGTTATGCTTGGGTGAGGTACGAAGCAATACCTCCATCGTAGTACTACTTCGTGGCATAAAGCCATCCGAGTTAATCATCGGAATCTGGTGAGGCTAACGCCAAATCACCAGCTTGCTCCAAGCAGAGTTATGCTTGGGGGAGGTACGAAGCAATACCTCCATCGTAGTACTACTTCGTGGCATAAAGCCATCCGAGTTAATCGGAATCTGGTGAGGCCAACGCCAAATCACCAGCTTGCTCCAAGCAGAGTTATGCTTGGGTGAGGTACGAAGCAATACCTCCATCGTAGTACTACTTCGTGGCATAAAGCCATCCGAGTTAATCGGAATCTGGTGAGGCCAACGCCAAATCACCATCTTGCTCCAAGCAGAGTTATGCTTGGGTGAGGTACGAAGCAATACCTCCATCGTAGTACTACTTCGTGGCATAAAGCCATCCGAGTTAATCGGAATCTGGTGAGGCTAACGCCAAATCACCAGCTTGCTCCAAGCAGAGTTATGCTTGGGGGAGGTACGAAGCAATACCTCCATCGTAGTACTACTTCGTGGCATAAAGCCATCCGAGTTAATCGGAATCTGGTGAGGCCAACGCCAAATCACCAGCTTGCTCCAAGCAGAGTTATGCTTGGGTGAGGTACGAAGCAATACCTCCATCGTAGTACTACTTCGTGGCATAAAGCCATCCGAGTTAATCATCGGAATCTGGTGAGGCTAACGCCAAATCACCAGCTTGCTCCAAGCAGAGTTATGCTTGGGTGAGGTACGAAGCAATACCTCCATCGTAGTACTACTTCGTGGCATAAAGCCATCCGAGTTAATCGGAATCTGGTGAGGCTAACGCCAAATCACCAGCTTGCTCCAAGCAGAGTTATGCTTGGGTGAGGTACGAAGCAATACCTCCATCGTAGTACTACTTCGTGGCATAAAGCCATCCGAGTTAATCGGAATCTGGTGAGGCTAACGCCAAATCACCAGCTTGCTCCAAGCAGAGTTATGCTTGGGTGAGGTACGAAGCAATACCTCCATCGTAGTACTACTTCGTGGCATAAAGCCATCCGAGTTAATCATCGGAATCTGGTGAGGCTAACGCCAAATCACCAGCTTGCTCCAAGCAGAGTTATGCTTGGGTGAGGTACGAAGCAATACCTCCATCGTAGTACTACTTCGTGGCATAAAGCCATCCGAGTTAATCGGAATCTGGTGAGGCTAACGCCAAATCACCAGCTTGCTCCAAGCAGAGTTATGCTTGGGGTGAGGTACGAAGCAATACCTCCATCGTAGTACTACTTCGTGGCATAAAGCCATCCGAGTTAATCGGAATCTGGTGAGGCTAACGCCAAATCACCAGCTTGCTCCAAGCAGAGTTATGCTTTGGGTGAGGTACGAAGCAATACCTCCATCGTAGTACTACTTCGTGGCATAAAGCCATCCGAGTTAATCATCGGAATCTGGTGAGGCTAACGCCAAATCACCAGCTTGCTCCAAGCAGAGTTATGCTTGGGTGAGGTACGAAGCAATACCTCCATCGTAGTACTACTTCGTGGCATAAAGCCATCCGAGTTAATCGGAATCTGGTGAGGCCAACGCCAAATCACCAGCTTGCTCCAAGCAGAGTTATGCTTGGGGGAGGTACGAAGCAATACCTCCATCGTAGTACTACTTCGTGGCATAAAGCCATCCGAGTTAATCGGAATCTGGTGAGGCCAACGCCAAATCACCAGCTTGCTCCAAGCAGAGTTATGCTTGGGGGAGGTACGAAGCAATACCTCTATCGTAGTTGATAAAGATGAAGTGCCACCGATGTAATAGAAATACAAAGAATTCTATTTTTGTCTCCATTGTTGTGAGACTTTTCAGGACCCAGCTCTGATATTTTTCCTAATTGACGCATCAGACTAAAATTTGATTATTCTTTCCATACTCCTTTCTCCGTTTGTTAGTGATTAAAGTGATGAAAAAAAAGAAGGGAAGATTGATAACTGTTTCGTCGCTTCTTCTTGCTTTTTTTTCACATTCACGAGAAAACGTCATACGTCAGTTTCGGGATCATTTAAAAAAAAAACAGTAATTGTTGCAGACATTCTAGTTAATTTCCAGTCATTTTCATATTTATTTCGCTGATTTCCGACTGCACACAGTTCCATTTTTCTCTTGGAAGGTCATTTTACTTTGCGGGTGGGAATTTCTTGGTAATAAGCCAGAACAATCCTTGTTGTACCAAAAAAATATCCTCAAGGTTCAACTTTCCCAACTTTCTACTTTACGAGAAATAAAGGCCTAAAACCCCAAAATAGCCCGTTTTAATGAATTTTCTTTGATTTCGAGCACTCTTTTCTCGAAAACTAAGAAGTTGTGCAGGCTGAGACTTTCAGAATTGTCTTCCGGTACATCGAGAAGTTTGCTCGCCAATTTTCATAAAAATCTTAACCGCAAAGTAAAATGACCTCCCTTTTTAGTCTCTCAAAAAGTTCATTTTTCTCTTTTTTTTTAGAGATTTTTCGATATGAAGTCCTTTTTTCAACTTCAGAATTCCTATCGCTGTTTTTTCTTGAATTTCAGTTTCCGAACTTCAAATTCAGTTCCCCTTCGTCTTGCAAATCCTTCACAGAATTAATTTGAACGCGGCCTGAATTTTGGTTCATACCGTGAAATCAGCTTCATTCTCGCCCACTTCCTGAGAACCTATGAGAACAGTTCGCTCTACTTCATTATCAAGCTTTATTCTTTTTCGACGAATAAAAAGCCGATTAGAAAAGAGCGACGCGGAGGAAGTTGGCGGAGGCGAGAACGAAGGCGGTTTGCAGTTCCGACTGGAAAAATATCAGTTTTTGAAGTCTGTTCTATCAGATGATATTGGAATCGACTAGGCATTGCTTTTTTCGAGAAGTGGCTTGTGGTGTCTAGATATAATTCTCAGAAAAAGCAAAATTTCCGAATTATCCTCGTCGACTTACATGGAAGCTGCCTTTGTCACGAGGAGCCGGCGTGTTGGCTCCTTGTGCGGGACCCTTGTAAGGTCCTTGTCCGCGAGCCATCTCTGACCCAGACCCAGGCTCAGGTTCAGGTGGAGGAGAAGGTTTTTTGAAAATACCAATCGCCGGAAAATTTTGGTTTAAACAGGAAATTTCTCGATTTGTCTCTTACTTGGCCGACTCTCCTCAGAGGATTGAAAATGAATTCCTCGAAAATGTAAAATTCCTCCGATGGAACCTGAAAAAAACTTCCTCGAGAACACGCAGAAACCTTTTTCGTTGCAAAAGAAAAACTCACGACGAGGGCGAAAGCCAACAGCAAGACGAGAGAAACTCTCATGACGGAGTGACTTCTTCGTTTCGACTTCCATACGCCTCAATTCTCACGTCTGATTTTATCAGTTCATCTCTACTTCTGGAAATTATCCAAGATCTGTACTCATACTCAGAGTTCTTTTCTCCGCTTCTTCACAAATGAGAAGAAATTCTCTAGGAGAGAGAGAAAAATTCTCTTTTTCGAGACCTCATCCGACACAAATGAGAAGAAATTTTCTAGGAAAGGGTAGAAAAAATTTTTTATTCGAGACTTTTGTTGATCAATCTTGAGCGGAAAAGTCGTGAGTCTTTTGGACACTGACAAATTATTTCAGAGAGGTACTCTGTAGTTACCTCTGTTTAGGAAGTGACCTGTCAATCCGAATCGGACATTTCCAACCGAATCCTATAAAATTTCCATGTTTTTGCAGAAAATGTAGGCGTCAAGAATATTCTTGCAAGAGCCCATAAGTTTGTGCCGTTATCAACTTGATTTTAATATCAACTTATTATGCTCCTACAGGGTGGGGAATAGTTACTGCGACAAAATGAAAGATTCGCTATTCGCGTAATGAGAACCGGAAACTAACAAATTTTCTTTGAAATCATTTCACAGGTCTTCAGTCACAAAATACCGAGAAAGTTTTCGAAAAAATCTTTTATAGCATGAGCTGCAACTCAAAAACGTAGCGGCACATAATTGACTGCCGCACGCAGGTGGTCGAGATAAGTTTTACCACAAGCATTCAGCATATCGGTTCGAGCTAACTCAGCAAACTTGTATATACTGTAACAAGGGTTCATTGAAGCTTTTCAGAAAATTTTAAGTCAACTGGATAGCAATGAATAAAGTAAGAACTCATTCTTTTAACCGAATCAGGGCACGAAAATCATCCCTGACATGGGAGGTCATTTTAGCGTGTGGTTCAGAATATTTATAAATTTGCTCAAACAATCTTTGACGAACTGGGAATCGATCCCACATAGTCGCAACCTGCACAAACTTTTTGTTTTGGAGATATGATTTTTCAAAGTTTTTATCCTTAACCATGTGACGCCGTTTGGAAGGAATGTGCCCGCGCCACCAACCACTGAGTGGCAGCTAGGAGCGTGGTGCAGTGGCTGGCGTGTTAGCCTGCGGAGCCTATGATGAAGGATCCTTTTGCCGCAAATTTTTTTTGCCAGTGTTTTTTTCAAGAATTCTGATGAATGTACCACAATTTTATGAGTAAAACCTATCCAAATAAGTTCGATAGCCATTTTTTTAAATCGCTTTTTATAATTGGATAAAAAAATTATGAAAAAAATTTCTGTAGTTGTGCCAGACTTCACATCATCAGAGAACTTTTCTCAAAACTTTTTTGCTCAAAAACCGTATGGATTTCTCAAAATTTGAAAAAAAAAAACATCCGGAGTTGGATGGAAATGGGGTTTGGAAATTGTTTTCCAATAAAACTCGGATGACGGGTAAGTTTTCATATTCCGTAAAGATGTTTCTGCAGAAATAAGGCTAAAATTGGCTATTGACACAGTGAAAATCAACCGTTATTAATTCATCAGAGTTCTTGAAAAAAGTAATGGCAAAAGAAGTTAGCGGCAAAAGGATTCGAACCTTCATAGGCTCCGCAGGCTAACACGCCAGCCACTGCACCACGCTCCTAGCTGCCACTCAGTGGTTGGTGGCGCGGGCAAATTCCTTCGAAACGGCGTTACATGGTTAAGGATAAAAACTTTGAAAAATCATATCTCCAAAGCAAAAAGCTCGTGCAGGTTGCGACTATGTATGATCGATTCCCAGTTCGTCAAAAGTTGTTTGAGCATATTTATAAAAAATTCTGAACCCTACGCTAAAATGACCTCCCATGTGGCCTTTTTCAACTCGTCTCTGTTGCCGGCGCTCAGCTCTGTTGAATTAATTTTGTTCGTACCCTAAGTTTTGAAATCTCAAATGAGGCTCTCAGCTTTCATAA
Source organism: Caenorhabditis auriculariae (assembly GCA_904845305.1). NCBI lineage: Eukaryota > Metazoa > Nematoda > Chromadorea > Rhabditida > Rhabditidae > Caenorhabditis > Caenorhabditis auriculariae. The sequence goes on from CAJGYM010000122.1 coordinate 70,508, forward strand.
CATCCTGTTTACAGCTTTAATAGATTAATGAAAAAATTGCGAAAAAAAATTTCAAATGAAAAATGAACAAAAATGACATCGACACATAAAGACGCGGTTCATTTCATCTCAGAGGCCTGATGACTAAGGCGGACATGTTGCGCCTTGGAGGGCCCGTGATTTCTTCCACCTCTGCTTTGAATCATAAATTCTTTCAGAAAAAAAAGAGGGGCCGAAATCGAGTTAGCTGTCCTTTTTTGACTTTATCATTGTTTGTTTTAAAAGCAGGAACTCCGAAATGAACAGTCATGTCAACAGGTAGCTGATGATGACAGGGGAAAAAAAAGCTTTTTGTTGTTTGAATGCAAACAAACAAAAAAATTATACATTAAAAAAATTTTCAACCGGAAAAAGAAATAAACTCAGTAAACGACCTAATAATTGTATGAACTATCCCAATGGTTTCTGGATTTTTGAGGACTCAGAAAGCTTTAGAAGTATGTTACCGAATAGCTATTTCACCGCCTATCCTACTTATCGGCTGACCGTGTAAATACCTCGATGGACCTTTGTCAATTTTAAATCAAGTTTTCATTCTTTTTCAGCAAGTCGAAATCCGATTAAAAAACAGCGGCGTGGGAGAAGCTGGCAAAGGCGAGAACGAAGCAGGTTTGCAGATTCAACTGAAAAAAAGATTAGTTTATGCATTGATTTCAGGCAATTGGGTTGTAAAAAAAACGGATTATGAGGGGAAATCAAACATTGTATTGCGTATCTGCTCTATAAAAATAACCATCCCGACTTGAAAGGCGAGGGAGGCAGAGAAGTGGGCGAGACGCGTAGCGTGCACAAAGGCGGCTATAGGCTCGAGTTCATTTCAAGCTTCATTAACCCATAAAAAAGCTTAAGCACCGTTCTTTTTTTACCTACTTTACTTTTTTTAAATGCAAAAATGAAATCATCAAGACAGAATTCTGAAAAAAATGAAAAAAAAAGTCGATGAACGAGCTCTCCAAATCTTCGCTGGCGGTTGAATTGAGCTCGTGACCAAAACCGCAAACGCATACGCTACGCGTCCCGCCATTTTCTTTGCCTGCCATGCTTTCCAAGTCGGAAAAAATTGACTATAATTAGCCAATTTTTCCCGACCTGAAAGGCGGGAAATTGACAACACACTAACTCATTAAAACCTCCCGAATGCTCGGCTTCATTTCCGCTCTCGCTAGATACTGAGAATAACTGACGAGATGAACGCGAGACGCTGGCGGTACACTGACGAGCTTGCAAACATCTCGCTTTTTTTGTCACGCTGGTCTCGCATTTTTCTAGGCGCGAACTTGCATTTCTCTCACAATTTGAAAGATTCCGAAGTGCAAGATAAATGCGTAATCGCACCGAGAAAAATGCGACATGTTTGCGAGTCCGTCAATGTACCGACACCTACCTCGCGTTTATCTCGTCAGTTATTCTTAGTGAGACTCAATCCTACGTCCGTCAGCTTCGGAAAAGCCGGGAACCATTTCTACTTGAAAAAGTAGCTGATCATCGAACCGCTAACAATCGACTACTACTACTGAAAAAAAACCGACGAAAACCCTAAAAATATTCCATGATTAAGCAAGGAATTTTTTCAGAAAACTTGGAAAAATTTGCTGCAGTTTTGCGGCGACTCACTTCGATGCTTCTTTTGATAATAATGGGCTGTTGTGGAGGAGGCCCATGTCCCGGGGGATAAGCTGGAGGATAAGCTGGAGGATAAGCTGGAGGATATGCTGGGGGATAAGCTCCTTGTGGAGGAACCTCTGGTTCCGGAGGCGGAGGCGGAGGCGAAGGAAGGATAGCCTGAATTTTTGCATAGTAACTACTTTAAAGTTTAGTTTTCACCCGAACAACGGTCGCTGCGGCTTTTTTCACCTTATCAAATACACCCCCAAAAAAGTCGCCAAGAAATGCTTGCGATGGATTCTGAAAAAAAAATTCGTTTGAGTTTCACTCCTCGTCTTTTTTTTTTATAATGCCGTGTTCAAAGTAATTTCGGCGATTTCAAAACAGACGCGTTATTCGTCTAAAATTATTTCGGGAAGTTGGCGGAATTGGTATTCCGGGAAGGCGGGAAAAAAATGATTCCTACAACGATATATATCGTTTGATATGCATTTTTACTGTAACTTTCACGCGCGAACTCAAAATTTTGGGGTTATTTGGGCATTTTCTACGCAAAATTCGAATTCGCGCGTAAAAAATGCGTATCAATCGATATATCGCTGTAGGACTCATTTTTTCTGCCCCTTCCCGGAATACCAATTCTGCCTATTTCTCGAAATCATTTTAAACGAATAACGCGTCAGTTTTGAAATCGCCGAAAATACTTTGAACACGGCATAACGTTTCGGAAAACAAGGAATTGGGATCCGAAAAACTCACGACGAGGGCGAAAGCCAACAACAAGACGAGAGAAACTCTCATGACGGACTGACTTCTGCGTTTCGACTTCCATACGCCTCAATTCTCACGTCTGATTTTATCAGTTGATCTCTACTTTTTGAAGTTATTCCTGTTTTTCGCTAATGATAATGCCGTGTTCAAAGTGATTCCGCAAATTTCGAAATAGCCGTCAGAGAAAAAGATAACTAAGATAACTGCATTTCGCGAAATTACTGAACGAACGAAATCTTTTTTGCCAAACAATTTATCACACGAAATGCCTTTTTTCAGGAAAATTTCTCGCGTGAAGTCCTAAAACATTTTTTGAAGGAAAAAATCCATGACGGTTCTCTCAAAAAACGCATTTTGAATATTCTGAAACGAAAAAAAGAATCAATTGGCTTCGGCACAAAAATTTATAACTTCAAAAGTCATTTTAGACAACATGTTTTGTAAAACGTCGAAAAAAAAAATTTTGAAACAAAAAGCTCTGGGCGTTTTTAGAGAAACTCATTCTGAGCATTTTGAAACAAAAACATGAACCAAGTAGCATCTGCAAAAAAAGTTACTCTTCAAAATGTCATTTTAATCGAAATTGCGTGACCATCTCGATCAAAAATTAACTCCAGTACTTTTCAAACGCATCAAACACGGTTATATTACACAACAGAAAGTGAAACGATACAAAAATCTAAAAATATACGTAGGGACCGCAGGCCAATTTCCATAGTTAGTAGTATAAAGTTGAAAACTATATAAAAAGAAAGCTGATGGCAATCGAAAGCTAACTGCGAAAACAGAAAAGAAAAATAGGGAAAATGAAAAAAGTTATGAGCAAAAGAGTGGCGAAATCGGGGGAACCATTTTTGTGTAAACTTTCGTCAGGATCGCAGGAAAAGGGGCGTGTTTATAGATACCGCGCGCCCCTTGCTGCGCGTGAATTCACCCCGGAGAAGTTTCGAAAAAAATATTAATTTGAGTTTTTTTAAATGAAATATTGGAGTTTTTCATATTGAATACTTTTCCTATTCAAAATGGGCCTGCTCTTCGAGTACTCAGACTGCTGAAAGGCGAGTTTTGAAAAACATTTAAAATGCATTTCGAGAAATAAGAGAACAACCGACGAAATAAGACCATTGCAGAAAGAAACAGCAAAAAACCGAACTAAAAAAAATGCGAAGTTCTACATAAAAGTTTACTGAAGAATATGTATATATGAATAATCACTAACCAAGTCAATGTCAGAGACGTTTTGAAAAAAAAAGCGAGAAAGCGTTTTTACTTTTGATTTTTCACATCTTTCATTTTTCTTGAACGATGGGCGTCTACATGCCGTGTACATGGATGATTTTGTAGACCTTTTTTTCATGAGATTCTGTAAAAATTCGAAAAGTTTTGGCAAAAGCGAAATTTAATCGTGGGGGAGCCACGAAACAAAAGGATTTGGGTTTCCCCCGCAATTTTTCGAAATTTAATCAACCTGAACTCGACAAAAGTTTGAAAATTCAAATCATCGAAAATGTTTTCACTGAAAAAAAAGCTTGAGTTTTTCTGTAATTAAAAGCTTCACTAGAGTTATTGAGGCCTCAAAAGGTTAAACATTCGACTTACTGTGATCAAAGTATGATTTCTGAAGCTTTTTTGAGGATGATAATTAATTAATTTTCAGTAAGGCACACAGTTTGGGAATACTTTTTTCAGTGAAAACATTTTCGATGATTTGAATTTTCAAACTTTTGTCGAGTGATTAAATTTTGAAAAATTGCGGGGGAAACCCAAATCCTTCTGTTTCGTGGCTCCCCAACGATGGCGACTGGGTTTCCCAAGTTTTGTTGGCATCCGAAGGATGCCTTTGAATATTTTCTTCTTCTGAAAGCGGAAAAAGTGTCTGAAGAAACATGTTTCTAAATACGGTATGAACAATTTCAAACGTGTTTTAACTGCGATCCTAAAAAAAAAAATCTTTTCCTCCCTGGGGTTTTTGAGAATGATCTTTTTTTAAAAAAATTTTTTTAGTTGACCTAGAATGGTGTATGCCCCCTTGCTAAGGGAACCGTAACGGCAACAAATAACTTTGTTCTGACCAGATACGTTGTTCTTGAAGTTATGAGCAAAAAACCTCGAAAATTTCTATCCCAGGACATACAAATTTTTTCGGTTCCCGGACATAATTTTTTTGGGTGAAAAAAAATTTTTTTTTTGTTTCGATCTGGAAATGACCTAGTAGATGTAAAAATGCGTGCTGATTACGATTTTGCTAGTTTTGAACCGAAAGAACAGGACGTAAAAAAGTTTATTGGAAATCTTACCCAAAAGTACACGTTTTTTGGATTTTTCGGGTCTTAGATGGAAAATTCGCCTAATCCATGTTTGGCTCAATAGATAGAGTATTTTTCGTGGTTTTGCTAGAAACAAGACGAAACGCCGGACCGCAACGTCATATACTGGTTTTGATTTTTTCCTTTTTTGGGCATTTTCGGGGGTTGGGACCCCAAACGTAGTAAAATTTTATTTCATAAATCGAAGCGCCAGGCCTTTCTTGGTCATAAAAAAATGAGCACATGTTCAGTTTTGAGGGACGCAGTTGGTCGTCTGCTCGCCGAAGAGGACCAACTCGGAGTTGACCAATTTTTAGAAAATTTCTAACTTTCTCGGAAAAAAAATACCATGGCTTCTTTTTGTAATATTCTGCTAGAAAACGGAGTTCTTCAAAGTTTCAGCACTCTGGAAGTATAGTATTCACTCTAATTTTTTTTTATTTTTGAATTTTTCATCTTTTTTCAGTTTTTCATTTTTTGGCTGTCTTTTCTTTTATTTCATTTTCTCACTCAGTGAGCTGATACGTATTAACTTTTTTTTACATTTTTGGAAAATAGACAATGTTTAAAGTTACATTCAACTGCTTTGGAGTTATTTCTTTGGGGGACCCAGTTGGTCAAAAAGCGCCTGAAGCTGGCCATCTCAAAAAATGAAAAGTTCAGATTGCAGCGAAATCTGCTGAAAATTCATGTAGTTAGTTCATACAGATGAAACTTTGAGCTTTACGTGTTTTTTTCAAGTTTTAAATTTGTTTTCCTCGAAGAAAAAGCTCGTTTTTCTTTGTTTTTCCATCAAAAAACTTTTTTTCGGTTTTTTCGTTGTTTCTCGGAAATTTGTGAAACCAGAAGGCTTTGAGTTGAACCCATCCTCCACTGATGTTCTTTTCCACTACTCAGATGATCAAACGGGAGTTTATAAATCTGTTTGGTCCATCCTGAGCTCTTCTAAAGTACATCTTCGAACATTTTTCTATGAGGACCCTTCGAACTTTGACCACAAATGGCTCTTGTAACATTCTTGCCCTTCTCCGGATGGACACGTTGGGAAGTTGAACATTCCGACGATCAACTGCTTATCCCAGAGACATCGAAGTCGAAAATCTCCGTAAGACTCATAATTTTGGAAGCTCGAGTTTTTTTCCCTGCAATTTTCCGTCTGCGTTCAAACACACTAGTAAGGACACTACGGCGCCCAGCTTGTCGAGGGCTGACGGCCGTGAGATTAAATCTTCGGCGACAGCGAAGAAAGATCCTTCTGGAGGTAGAAATGAGACGGAGTGGAAGAGAGAGCCTTATTGTGCGGTTCACATCTATAGAAGTCCTAGAAATGAAGCTTGTTCTGCTAAATAGCGGGTGGTACCCTACGTTTTAAGATCGAGGAGTACAAAACTTCAATCAATCACTTCATTTTCTCGCCAAAAAACAGACGTTATTTATTTTGATTTACAAAAAGCGTTCGATAATGTCCCTCATAACCTTTTGTTTGACAAGCTTAGAGCTTTTGAGCTCAACTCTCAACTAGTTGGTTGGTTCGAAAGTTTTCTTTTCGAACGTCAATCGGTTTTCAATATGGTTTTCAACCTATTTGTGAAGCCTCACCTCGACTACTGCAGTGACGTTTTCTATCCCGCAATGAATTCCGAACAGGCATATCTACTTGAAAAACCTTATAGGTATTTCACTAGAGAAATTTTCATGCGTAGGAACTTGAGATTCAATTCATATTCTGAAAGATTGCTCTAGCTCGAAACTAATGCTTTGTACAGATAAATACCTCGGTGGACCTTTGTCAATTTTGAATCTAGTTTTATTCTTTTTCAGCGAATAAAAATCCGATTAAAAAACAGCGGCGTGGAAGAAGCTGGCAAAGGCGAGAACGAAGCAGGTTTGCAGATTTAACTGAAAAAAAAGATTAGCCTACGGTATTTGTAAAGTTTGCCTCACCTAAATTCACTAGATTTATCATTGGGGCGCGCTTTTTCACACCTCTTTGATTTATTTTTTTTTTCTTTGTCAATTTTTTGTGAATTATCGGCTTTTTATGTCATAATATTTTGCTTTTTGATTAGTGCGTGCTGAATTCGCCAAGCTCTTCAATTTTTATTACAAAGTCATGCTAGAGTTTAAAAAGCCAAAAAAAAAAAATATCAAGTGAGTTTTCGCCTTAATCTGTGTCAATATCAATCGAGGTTTTTCGCGGTTATCTACAACAGAATTCCCTGAAATGAAAGCTGCCCATTCAAAGTTGAATTTATATTGAACCATTTTATGAGCGCAGCTACTTGTATCCTGCTCCCGATTGACCAGTGACAAGCTGATTAAATGTGAAACCTCCTTCCTCATTTCCTATCGACTTTTTCAGTTTCAAATGTCATCCTAAAATGCAGAGGTGGAGGATTGGGAAGGTAGCCCTTGGCTTGACGGCCAAGCCAAGCCATTGGGCCAAGCGATAGAAATGATTCATTGGGTTACTATTGAAAAAGTCATTTCTGCTTTTGGGCGTTTATGGCTTGGCAGGCAGGGCGGCCAGTGGGCAGCCATCCTCCACCTCTGCTAAAATGGATGAAGTGATCTTTCTATCTTTCGATTTATAAAAAAACCTCTTTTTTGTTACCCCAAGTTTTTTACGTAGCAAATCATTACTGAAGACTGTCAGAAGCAATTCAAAGCACTTGGCGTATCGTAATCGGTGGTCGTTTGTACGCGAAAAGGTACTATCTCTATAGTACCTGGATAGGACCTGATCAGTATCTGGATGCTACCAGATAGTTACCCGAAATTCGCGCTAGTGGCTCCAACATCGGTCGTTTATTTGGCAACAGTGTTTTTTAAACCTTCCCAAGTCTTTCAGGGTCTTATTGGCTAACGATGAAACAAAAAATAGCCAGGCGGTTGAATTGAGCTCGTGATCAAAACCGCAAACGCATACGCTACGCGTCCCGCCATTTTCTTTGCCTGCCATGCTTTTCAAGTCGGAAAAAATTGACTATAATCAGCCAATTTTTCCCGACCTGAAAGGCGGGAAATTGACAACACACTAACTCATTAAAACCTCCCGAATGCTCGGCTTCATTTCCGCTCTCGCTAGATACTAAGAATAACTGACGAGATAAACGCGAGACGCTGGCGGTACACTGACGAGCTTGCAAACATCTCGCTTTTTTTGTCACGCTGGTCTCGCATTTTTCTAGGCGCGAACTTGCATTTCTCTCACAATTTGAAAGATTCCGAAGTGCAAGATAAATGCGTAATCGCACCGAGAAAAATGCGACATGTTTGCGAGTCCGTCAATGTACCGACACCTACCTCGCGTTTATCTCGTCAGTTATTCTTAGTGAGACTCAATCCTACGACCGTCAGCTTCGGAAAAGCCGGGAACCATTTATACTTGGAAAAGTAGCTGATCATCGAACCGCTAACAATCGACTACTACTATTGAAACAAAACCGACGAAAACCCTAAAAATATTCCATGATTAAGCAAGGAATTTTTCAGAAAACTTGAAAAAATATGTTGCAGTTTCGCGGCGACTCACTTCGATGCTTCTTTTGATAATAATGGGCTGTTGTGGAGGAGGCCCATGTCCCGGGGGATAAGCTGGAGGATAAGCTGGAGGATAAGCTGGAGGATATGCTGGGGGATAAGCTGGAGGATAAGCTGGACGATATGCTGGGGGATAAGCTGGAGGATAAGCTGGACGATAAGCTGGACGACGAGTTGTAACTTCTTGTGGAGGAGCTTCTGGTTCTGGTTCTGGAGGTGGAGGCGGAGTAGGAAATATAAACTAAAGTTCTGCATAGTATTTATTTTGAATTTTAATTTTTACCTCCTTAACATCCTTTACCACTTTCTTTATACCACCCGCCACAGCATTCGCTGCTTTACGAAGGTGTTCAACAAAAAAAGCTTCCGATGGATTCTGAAAAAATGTTGCTGAGTTTTAATCCGCGGAAAAAACGCAGCTTTACAGCGCGTTTTGAAAATTAGTCTCAAAAAATCAAAAACAAAACATTTTTTACGACTGCGCTGTAACTGATCAAATACGCTGCTCCACATAATTATATATCCACCTGAGATTTTTTGAAAAATCGAGTATTCGGAGAGTTCCTATAAATCTTTTTGTTGTCAAAAGATGGGAATTTCGATCAGATTAATGTAGCCATCAACAAAGTTTCTATTGAAAAAGAAATGTTTTTAAAAAAGTTTTCGTTAAATCGCAAACCGCAACTCCCTGACGTCATTTCATGACACCATTCGTAACATTAGAAATAAGCGTAATCGAAATATTTGGCTATATATTCATTTCTTTCACGTGAACGTGATTCGGCAGATTATTATTATCTCATTTCATCACGTCGACTGGTCGGTCTCATTGCTGCTCTCTCATGGGATAATATTCCGACGCCCGTCAGCCCTGGACAAGCTGGGCGCTGTACTGTTCCAACATGGTGAAGCAGTTTATTCGCTGGTGCTACCAACGGGCCCACATTATTTCCCAACGCTAGCTGTCACTCCGGGACGTATTGGACAAAGATTGTGGACCGTAACCCGCGCCGACGACTAACTCTTCGATTCTACCATGATTCAGCAGAGATTTTCTTCAACTTACCACGGTGTTTTTTTCATTTCGCAAGGTCAAGACTTTTCGTAAATTATGATGCTTAGGGTGTAAGCACACCGAGACGCACTATCGCATACTCAAAATACTTTTTTTCAATTTTATTTGAATTTGCGATTTCAGGATAATAGCTCCTGAAATGTTCGAAATTTGTCATTTTGAAGAATATGATGTGAAAAAACATTCACTTATGTTAAAAAAACATTTAGGAACGATTTCGAAAAGGGAAAACTCTAAATTACTGATTACAAAATAAAAAAACAAAAAAAATAATATGAAAATGAATCAGCTCCCATTGAATAAGCATTTATAAATACGAAAAATATTGAAATGAGGAAAATTCGAGGAGCAAATGAAAAAAAAACATTTTATATACCTCGAAAAACCTAGCTTCAGAAAAAAACAAATAATTGGATAGAAATCAGAAATTTTTAGAAAAAAACCTCGTATGGCGAAATTTTTTTGTTTAAATCCGAAAAAAACCATCAAAAAAAACTAGAAAAAAATATAATTTAGATGATGCATATATCAAAATCATTAAACTGCATCAGCAAATTCAATTTGGCTCTAATTTACACGAAACCGGTTTCAAACTACGTCAAAGGAACTAGATAATAACTTTTTTTATTATTACCTGATTAAATTAAAAAGTGATTATTTTCATGTCGCGAAACAGATTTCAAAATTTTGAAAAATTAGGACTTTTAGAAAAATCTTCAGCTCTTTTGAGAAAAAAGTTAAAGATCTGAAACCGGTTTAGAAAAATGCGCAATTTAAAGCTCCACAAGATGTACCCATAGAGAGGTGGATCACATAAATGCAAGAAATAGAAAAAAGTAAAAAACCAATGAAAAAAGTGAAGTAATTCAATGTTTGCATCAGAAACCATGAGAAGGGCGCAATAATGCGCCACGGATAATATGCCGCTGGGACCCAAAATTTCGCATTTTTTTTCATTGCGCGGAACACCGTGTTACTCTGAAGACTGAATAAATTGAATTGAATTGAAATTGAAATTGAAAAAATTGAAGAATGGGAAGAGCCTGAATTGCGCCTTTGCATTAAAACTGCGCCTACAGATTCATGCATTACTTAAGAAAATAGGCTTAGTTTTAAGGTTTCTCACGGAGGCGGAGCGCGCATAGCGCGAAGCCGACTGTGGCTCGCTTCGAAAAAACTGAGCCACAGTGAAAAATTCGTCAAATAAATGAATACTTGACATGAAAGGCATTTAGTTTCAAAAAGTGGACACTAATAACACTATCAGGTAGCTCTAAACGATGCAAGCTTGATACGCGTAGCGAAAAAATCTGTGAAATGTATTTCCCAAAAAAAAAGAAAAAAAATTTAAAGGAGCATACTGTGCGTAAGCGTGGGTTTCTAAAAATTTTAAAAGGTTTCTAAAAAAAGCAAGAAAATAAAAGAATAAAAAAAAGTTTCCAATCAAAAGGGGATTTTCAAGTGTGATATCTTTCTGTTTCTCATGTGACCGGAGAAGTTTTCACGTCGAATCTAATTTTATAAATTGGAACGTAAAAGATGAATAAAATGATATGGCTGCGTGTGCGAATTTTGCAAATGAAGAGGATGTCATAGGGATGACGTCAGGGAGTAGCGGTTTGCGATTTAACGCGAAGCCAAAAAAGCACCGCGACCGTTCTCTGATTAGATCCAAGGTTCTCCCACTTTTTCGAAAACCTTTTTGCTCTTATTCTTCTTCATTTCAAACAAAAATGATGAGGAAATGATAACTGATACAAAAAACCGGAAAAAAATGGTTCAAAAAGTTTAAAGTCTCAGGTGAATATATAATTATGTGGAACGGAAAAATTCGGTTTTTTTGAAAAAAATTGAAAGTTTTGAAAACATTTCTTTTTTTCAATAGAAACTTCGTTAATAGCTACATTAATCTGATCAAAATTCCCATCTTTTGACAACAAAAAGATTTTCAGAAGCTCTCCGTATACTCGATTTTTCGAAAAATCTCAGGTGGATATATAATTATGTGGAGCAGTGTAGTTGAGATCCCTTTTCGCCAAAAGAAGTGGATTTTCGAATTTGTCGTTTTTATAAAGTCTCGGAAAACAAGAAACCGGGATCCGAAAAACTCACGACGAGGGCGAAAACCACCAGCAAGACCAGAGAAACTCTCATGACGGACTGACTTCTGCGTTTCGACTTCCATACGCCTGAATTCTCACGTCTAATTTCATCAGTTCATATCTACTTTTTGAACTTATATCAATTTTTCGCTAATGATAATGTTATATTTTGCTAGACAACGTAGTTGTTGAAGTAAAATATTTATTATATATTTATAATACGAAGAAACGATCACATTGCTGTCCCACTCTTCGTCCTTTACTGAAGTTTTAAAATTTCCACGTGTTCGGAGATCACTTGGCGATACACAAACAGCAGTTTCTGCTGACAGTTCTCTCTAAACTAGGCGAAATTGTGTCAAAATACACATCGCGCAATCCTGAAACAGGACCGCTAAGGCCTCAGGAGACTCATCAAGGAGAGACTATCATCGTGCTCACACCGAGCTAGTTCAGGAGGCAACTACAACAAAGAAGTTGAAGGTTGAGGTTTAGAGGCTGAGCTATCAGTCGAAGGCGTCGCCAGATGGCCCCTTCGCGAGGAGAGCTTCACATGGAAGGTCATTTTTGCATAGGGTCTGGAGTTTTCTATAAATTTGCTCAAAGGATCTTTGATAGACTGAGAATCGAAGTTTAATTAGTCATAGATACGCTCACATATCCCACAGAAAAATTTTTTTCCTGGCTTTAATAGACCTCACCGTTCAACTACGACTGCTGAAGTTTCGGAAAATTTTTGCGAAAGTGCTCTTTTTCGAGTTTTGAAGCGTTAAACTGTGAAAGTTCTCCGTTTTGAAACTATTCAAACACCTGGACTTTTTTTCTCAAAAAATTCTTCTTATAATTTTTTTCGTTATTCTCCATGTGTATGAGCATAGGCTCGAGTGAGGAAAAATTTTTCAAAAAAAATTTTTTTGGTTCTTTTTCTTTTTAAATTTTTATTCTAAAATTTTTCAGTCCAATTATTCATTGATACACCGAAAAACCACAGAATTTTTCTTCCACAAGAAAAAAACAAAAATGAAAAACAAAGAATTTTTTTGAAAAATTTTTCTCACTCCAGCCCATGCTCATATACATGAAAAAAATCTCAAAAAAATTCCATGAAAAAAAATTTTTGACGAAAATAATTCTAGATGTTCGAATAGGCTAAAAACGGAGATGTTTTCATGTTTATACGCCTCAAAACTCAAAATAGGAGCCCTTAAACGAAATCATAGAAAATAAGAAAAACTGCAAAAAAAGTTTGCATAGAGTGGGCATCGAACCTATGATCTCGTGATCCCCAGTCCGCCGCCTTACCACTGCTCCTTGCTGCTGTTGCTTCGACGGTCGCCGGATCGCAATAGGACACCGCGCTCGCAAGCTATTGCGTGAGGCGGGGCTTTGAAAGATCATATCTGGGCTCCGAAATGTTTTTGTGAAAACTTCAATGGTTTTTCTTGACCAGAGGGACAAGGTCTATATACCCTCCAAAAATGAGCTCAATCGGAGACACTGAAATTTTCGACTTTTGAGGGTCTATAACTTTTTTCACAGAGCTCCTCGCCAGTTTTTGAGACCAGATTTGAGATCAGCGTAAAAAACTACATCTGGAAAAATTGGTCTCATTGAGAGGTCCTACTGCGACCGGAGACCATTCCCTGGTCAGTTTTATAAAAAGATTTTTCGTAGGCGAAGTCAGAAAGCCTGAGAAAAGGCTCCTATTTGCTGCATTTTGCTCCATTTCATTGGCTTTTTGGCTACCTTTTTGATGCCTTTCTGCAGCCTTTTTGCGACCTTTTTGCGACCTTTCTGCTACCTTTTTGCTGCTTTTTTGCTGCCTTTCTGCTACATTTTTTCGGCTTTTTTGCTACCTTTTTGATGCCTTTCTGCGGCCTTTTTTCTGCCTTTTTTCTGCCTTTTTGCTGCCTTTCTGCGGCCTTTTTTTAGCCTCTTCCTTTCAGCGGCCGTTATTCAACCTTTTGACTTTGCCCGAGTTTATTTTTATCGCTGAAAAAAATCATTTTTTTCTGCTGTCAACTATAAAAAAATGTTTTTTTGCTCATCGAAAAAGATGATTTTTATCTTCTTGAAAAAGTCCAAGTTCGGTTTGAAACATTCTCAATTTATGCTACTTGTTCCGCCCAAAAAGCCCTCGATCTCCACTAATTATAAAGAAAAAGGGTGACGATTTTGTCCCCAGAGCTTTGAGCTTTTTTTTTTCTTTGACTCACCCACGCCCTTGACTTTGTTATCAGTTCATGCTCCCGTTGCTAGGGATTTTTTTCTCGCGTTTTTTTCTCCTCTTTCTCACGATACCTCAGATATTCTCATTGCAATTCATCAAAGTTTTCGAAATGTCGAAATTTGATGTTTTTTCTCGTTTTCCTTCTGAAGCCTGGAAATTTTCATCAATCGATTTAAAATGTAGCTACTGGGAAAATGTTTAGTGGCCACTATAGAGGTTCAAGGACTACTTGGAGAGGATACTAAAGGGGCCACTAAATCCACCTCTATAGTGGCCACTATTTTCAGTTTTAGTGGCCACTTCAGTAGTTTTTCATCCAGTATTCCTTCCAGTAACTCTGTTAATTTTAAAACAAACAGATTGGACCAGTTATGTTGATCCATTGACCCCTAAAGTGGCCACTAAACTTTTTAGTGGTCTAGTAGTAGCACTTAGACCTCTATAGTGGCCACTAATTTCTAACCCCTTAAGTGGCCACTAAATTGACTACTTAAGGGGCCACTAAAACCTCAAAACCCTATAGTGGTCACTAAAAAAATTTTTTTCCAGTATTTTTTCTTCCTTCTCTCCACTTCTTAATCATTAAAAAAAAATTTTAATTTTTTCTTCAATTATCTTGATAATTTGATCAAGTTGAAGCGTTTACTAATCGATTTCAAATTTATCTTTTTTTCCCTTTTTTTCTCCTCAAATTTTTTTGCTTTTTGTGGACCAGAAAAAAATTCAAACTTTTGAAAAATTTGATTTTTTTCTTCGGTTTTTCTTATTCTTATGGTTTCTCTACCAACTGGAGTTGGAAATTTTTCATTAATAAGTTTGAAATTTGAAGCTGTTTTTTTCACTTTTTTTCTACTTAAATTTACTTTTCTTTCTAACCAAAAAAACATTTTTCAAAACCAAAAAAAAACATTATTTTTTTCCTTTTTTTCTATTTTTTTGGGCTCAATGATTTTTTTCTATCAACTGCAGTTGAAATTTTTCATTATCTGTTCAAATTTTAGCTTTTTTTCATTCTTCTCCTGGAATATTCGCTTTTTTTATCACACATAAAAAAGTTTGAAACTAAAAAGCCTCATTTTTTTCTATTAATTTTCTCGATTTTTTTATGATATTTCTCTAAATTTGGTGAAGAAGAAACAGTTTCTCAATCTATTGCTGAACTTTTTAAGAGTTTCTAAATCTTTTTCCTTTCAAAGACCAATTTTTAAAATTTTTTTCGAAAATTTACTGTGTATGAAAATCTGCATTCGGGCCTCTGTAATCTCCGTGTTTGCACTAATTTTTCTTTTTCTTTTTTTCGTTTTTCCTTTTTTTCACTTCTTTTTTCATTTCTAATTTTGCTTCTTGTTAACTAGAAAACTTTTTAAAAAAATTGAAAAAAAGAAGAATGTGGAACGCTAATTTTTTTCTTGTTACTGAAAAAAACTACTGATTTTTGAGCCGTTTTTTTCCTGATTTTAAATTATATAAAAAGATGCGAAAATTTATTTTTTTATATTATTTTTTTGACTTATAATAATTTTTTTGAAGTTCCCTTGTCAAACGCTCCAGAATTTCGATATTTATACTTATTTTTCTTATTTCATACTTTTTTTGACGTCAAAATGTAGCAAAAAAATAACAGTTTTTATGCACCTTTTTTTGATTCATTTCTTCCAGTCAATTTTTCGTATTCCTCCATTTTATTGTCACGTCGTTTCGATCCGTTTTTTTATTAAATAATCAGCCAAAAAAATTTCCCGTTTTTTTCAGGTAAAACCAGGCCGAAAAAAACAGAACAAGAATCAACGTAGGGCGTATGCAAAATCCCGTTGTTCGTGAGTTTTTTTAAAAATTGTATAGTTTCATCTTATAAAATCTGTCCAAAAAAATGTTATAAATCTAATTTTGTATCGTTTCTCAAGGTACAAAAAAACAGATTTCTGATATTTTTTTAGCATTTTTTTCCACGCAAGCCTTCAAATCCTTTATATTTTTTTTTTTTTTAATTTTTTTGAAGTGAAATTTAAGAAAAAAAGGGACTATTCAGTCGATTCGCTGTATGAAAAAGCGAACGAATTTTGCATTTTCAGTTTTTTTTTGAATTATTTTATTTTCCTGTTTCAATTGCAGAATAAAAACCCGCATTGTTGGAATTTTTTTAAATGGTACTTTTTTTCTCGAAATAACGTCGATTTTTTTAGCGGAATCTCTGAAATTATTTTTAATCGTGAAGTTTTTTTCCAATGGATCTGAATATTTATAAAAAAGGGGGCGTGGCCGGCCAATGAGATAATTGACCGTAAAAAAATCCATTTTTTTCCCCCTTTTTTTCGATTTTTTTATCATTTTTTTCTCAGGCTGAAAAAAAGTTCAATGTTTCCTTTGAATTTTTTTAATTTTTTTCTCAATTTTCGTTTTATAATGGAGTAATTATTTTTCAAAAACCATGATTTTTAATCAAAAAAATTTTTTTAATTTTTTTGAAGTGCCCCCCCTCTCCATGCGGGTGAAATTCAAGTGGTCCCTGTAGGGGTTGAGAATCTGACTCTGAAGCCCCTTAAGTGGTCCCTATAGGGCCGTTTTTGTGGAAAGTTCCTATCAAAAAAAGCCATGTCCCCTAAAGGGACCACCTGCAAGCTTTAGTGGTCCCTCTAGGGAGATGTAAAGTGGTCCCTAGAGGGAACCTTCAAGGGCCCTTATATGGGACCACTCTGGAGTTTCTAAGATTTAATCCAAAAAAAAAGTTCCTTAATATCCAGAAACCCCAAAGAACACATTTCCTTGATGAATCCGGGGCTTTTGGCCAAGGTTAAGTCTTAGAGATTAAGCCACGCCCACAAACGCCCACCTGCACATCTAACTTGTTGTTTTTTTCGGAAATCGACCTGTTTTCAGAAGCGACGACGTCGCCGAAGATGCTCAACCGGCCGCCGGCGTTGGTCCTTCCGGCGATTCAGATTCCGGCCGATGACGTCATCGTCGGCCGCGATTCGCCACCTGCCAAAATGAACATCCAGGTGAATATTTACCGGAAATGTTTATAGTTTGATCCCGATTTTTTTTTACTTTTCTTTGATTCCTGTTTCTGTTTCAAGATAATATGTAGAAATTTTTTTCACTTTTTTTATGATTGTTTGGTCAGAAATTAAAGCTGATTTTTAAAATTATTCGAGTTTTTGAACCAACTTTTTAAATAATCTCGGTAGAAATTTTTGAAAATATCACTTTATTTTTTTCTCGTTTTTTTGCGATTTTTTTACTATTTTTTTGGAATATGAAAAAAATTCATTGGTTTTCACTTTTTTTCAGTTTTTTTAATGGTACTTTGGCCAGAAATTAAAGCTGATTTCCAAATTATTTGAATTTTTGAACCGACTATTTCAATAATTTCGATGTGAATTTTTGATAAAATCACTTTATTTTTCCTCGATTTTTTTAATTTTTCACTTTTTTTGAAATTTGAAAAAAATTTATTGAATTTTTTTCGTTCGTTTCCTGTTTTTCATACTACCATGAAAATGCTCCAAAAAAACATCAAAAAAATAGACTTTTTTTAAGGTTTTTCATTGAATCTTGGTTCAAAAAAATGAAAAAAATCGATTTTTATTAGAAAGAATGAAACAGTTTTTTTTAAAATTTCCAAGCTTTTAGCAGCAATTTTTGAACTTTCATGTGTCTTTTTTTTGATCTTTGTCCAAAAATGAACTAAAATTCCGGTCAGGTATATTTGGATAAGAAAAAAATTTTAAAAAAAGGGTTTTTTTATCAAGAAAAAAATCAAAATTTGCCACAAGATTTCCAAATTTTCAAGCTTGCAAAAAGCAATTTTTTTGAACTTTCATATGTCATTTTTTTCTATTCCCTGTATGAAAATGAACTTAAATTCAGATCAGGAAGCTCGGAAATGAGAAAAAAATCATGAAATTTCAAAATTTCAAAAATTTTTTTATCATTTTTTTCTTTTTTTCTCTGTAAGAAAAATGAACTCAAAAAAAGTCTTTTTTTCAAAAAAACCAAGGAAATTTACAATTTTCATACTTTTTCCTGGAACAGGAAAGGGAAATTACACGAAGATTCCTCATTTCATTTCGTGATTGAAATCTCCAGCCGGAAAGCCGCTAAATAAAATGGGTGGGTGGCGGGATTTTCTGAGCCCTAAATGGACGAGAAATATGGGTTTATGAGGGCTTTTTGATCAAAAAAAAGACTGAGAAAATGGTAATTTCAAAAAAAGGGTTGAAACAGGAAAGTTGTGTAAAATTGATTTTTTTGAGGACCCAATCTTTCATTGGGAATGAATATAAAATTAATTTTCTATTTCAGGTTATCACAATATTTGAGAAAAAACAAGCTAGAAACTGGATAGTGAAGACAAAAACCATATTTCTTTAAATGAAAATTTTTCGATAAAGGGTTGAAACAGGAAAGTTGTGTAAAAATTAATTCTTTTTTGATTTTTCTTCTTTCATCCAGTCTTTCATTGGAGATGAATATGAAAATTAATTTTTCCATTCTAAAAAAATTCATAATTATCATTATTTTTGAAAAAAACAATCTGGAAATCGGATAGTTATAAACAAAAAAATAAACAATTTTTTTCTGAATTTTTTTCGATTTTTTTCACTCTTTTTCTCATCCCACGAAAAGGCTTCAAGAATCAATACTCATAGAAAAAAACCAAAGAAAGCTCTCAAGAAGCCTTTTTAGCTCTTTTCCCTCGTTTCAAATCTGAAAAATCACCAAAAACCAGCCACCCACACGTTTTTTCGTTGATGTTTCACACATGATTTCATATTTTTTATTTTACAATACGTTGATTTTTAAGGGAAAAAGGAATTGAATAGATTACGGCGACGGCGTAATCCTTTTCGCGCGTCAAACGACGTTTTTTTTCTTCATCTCCAATAATCTGCAAAGTTTTCTGTTGATATACTGATATTCGTAGAGGAGAATATCAAAAATCATCTTTTTCGAGTGAAAATGAGGTGTTTGAGCCGAAAACCACGCTGAAAAGGGCTCTTCGTTTCGAGACCTATTGAAAATTAGGACATGCTCCTCTAAATTTTTTAATTGGCCTTCTTAGATGACTTTCCTGTTTCAGGCGTTTTTCTAAAATCTTATCTTTCTTAATTTATTTTTACGGTATTGATTGTTTCGTAATAGTTAGATTTTGCAAATTTTCAATATTTTCCAATTTTTCTGGTCGCATTTGGGATGGATCGGTTCAGATTTATCATTTTTCTTGAAATCGACTGAATAATATTTATTTTTTTTCACTTTTTGGCTTCCGGCTCAAGTCATTGACGCACGTCGGGAGATTAGGCAACCTTTTTCAGTTATTTTTGATGTTTCAGAAAGATTATCTGATAATTGGACAGGTTTCTGATGGAAAATGATCTGGGAAGGCTTTTTATGGACAAAAAAAGAGAAAAAAATATAAAAATTGACTATTTTATAGCTTCAGTTTTGATTTTTTTCATGTGGTTTTTTTGAAGTAGAATTAGTTTGGATTGCTTTTAAATTGACATTCGAATTTTTGAAAACGCTTAGAAATTGAAAAAAATCTTTTTTTAAAAAAATAAGAAAAAAACGGAAAAAAATCAACTTGAAAAAAATCATTTTCTTCCGATTTCCGTATGAGATCGTGTCTGAAATTTAAAAAAAGCCCCTAGTTTACTTGGGAGCGCCTGAGTGGTCCCTAGAGGGTCAGGAAATAATAAAATTTAGGGGTCCCTATAGGGGTTTAGGGCTTGAACCTCAGGTCACGAAAGCTCAAGTGGTCCCTATAGGGGTCTTTCAACTTTCTCGTCACGATTTGTAAGATAAAAAAAAGTTTTAAAACCCTAAAGAGACCACTTTTGAGAGCTTGGCCCCCCCCCCCCAAAATGTTAGTTAAAGTAGTCCCTTAAAGGAAATTTCCAACAACCCCTGAGGTCCCCCTTTTAAGGCCATTCAACCGTTGTCAAGACGAACTCAAGAAATTCTCGGAAAAAATCCGAGATTTTTCCGATTTTCATATGTTATCCCGCTCGAAATTCCTCGAGAAAGTCGAAAAAAAGAAATTTCAAAATCACGGGGGCCAAAGGGCGGCGTGGGAGTCAGCTGTCCGAGACGATTTTCTCCGTTTTCCACCTTCTTTTTCCACTTCCCGCTCTTTTTTTCGATATCAGAAAATTCACAAAAATAGCCGTTAACACTTCTAGAATCTGCGCTCCATTGAGAAAAAAAAATTGCTCCGTTTTTTCCCATTTTTTGCCATGCTTTTTGCATTAATAGGCAAATGATTATCAAAAAAAGGGGCTGGAAAAAATAGTCGTTGAAACTTCTAGAATCTGCGCTCCATTGAGAAATAAATATTTCCACGTTTTTTCTCATTTTTCGTCATGCTTTTTTTGCATTGAAATAAGAAAAATTATTATCAAAAAAAGTTGTTCGAAAAAAAATAGCTGCGAAAATTCAGAGAAATTGCGCTCCATTGAGAAAAAAAATTTTTACCGTTTTTTCACATTTTCCGCAATGCTTTTTGCATTAAAATAAAAAAAAGATACTTCTTATCAAAAAAAAGTGGTTGGAAAAAATAGCTGCGAAAAATTCTGAACATATGTGCTCCATTGAGAAATCGATTTTTTCCCCCATTTTCCGATTTTTCTCAATTTTGCGGTTCAGAAAACGATTTTTCATGTATTTTCCATTCAAAAAATGGCCACACAAAATAGCCGTCAGGGTCGCGAGAATGTGCGCTCTATTGATAATCTGAGAGTATTTTATCATTTTTTAAATTTTTCACTTTTTAAAAAAAAAAATTATCCAAAAAATCTCAGTTGTGCGTCAGAGCGTGTTTCTAGGGCGTGTTTTAAAAAGCTTTTCTTTTTTTCGAATTTTCCCTGGAACTTTCAGAATTCCTTTTTTTTTTACTATTTTCTTTTCTGGACCCAAAAAAAAATCTTGAAAGAACGTAGTGGTCCGACGCGTCAGCTGTCGCTTCACCGGGTCTTTTCATCTTTTTCCGCCTCTTTTCCCCATTTTTTCCCCCTCTTTTTCTCATTTTCAAGCCCAGACCCTGGGGGTCACCCCACCAACTACTTTTTCCATTGATTTTTTCGTTTTAACTGGCCCTTTTAGATGACTTTCCTGTTTCAGGCGTTTTTTCGAGACATTTTGCTTTTTCTCGCGTCAAACGACTTTTTTTTCATCTCCAATAATCTGCAAGGTTTTCTGTTGATATACTGATATTCGTGATGAGAAAACATCAAAAATCTTCTTTTTCGAGTGAAAATTTGGTATTTGAACCGAAACCACGCTGAAAAGGGCTCTTCGTTTCGAGACCTTTTGAAAATTGAAACATGCTCCTTTAAATTTTAATTTGGCTTTTTTAGATGATTTTCCTGTTTCAGGCGTTTTTTTCGAAAAATTTTTATCTTTTTTTAATTTATTTTTTTACGGATTGTTTTTTTGATTTTTTTCAGATTTTTCAAGTTTTTTTCAATTTTTGGGTCGCATTTGGAATGGATCGGTCCAGATTTATCTTTTTCCTGGAAATAAATTGAATAATACTTTCAATTAAATCCTTGAAGTTATCCAAAAAAATGTCTAAAATTTGAAAAACTTTTCTATAATGTTTTTTTACTGCCGGAATCTACAAGATTTTTTTGAATTTTTTTGTTAATTTTTGAAATAATTCAATTTTTTTCTTCAACCCTATGTATAAGGAATTTTTGATCCTGATTAACCGATTTTTTTCATTATTTTTTTGTGAAAATTTGAAATTTTTAATGATAATTTTTCCATCTACAACTTAGTTTATAAGGTCCTTCTATTTCTAATTTTTTGAATAGTACCTTTTTTTGGTTTTTTTTTTGGAAAAGTATAATTTTTCAGTGCCCCCTGATCTGCGAGCAAGGTCCCTCGGCGCCGTCGTCGCCCACGTCGCCCGATTCTCGCCTGAAACGTCCCCGACCTCTCACCGTCGACGCCATGCAGAGGATCAACTTGGTTTGAACCCCAAATTTCTGAAAATCAAAAAAAATCACGAAAAAATTCGAATTTTTTCTGAAAGTCCCTTCTAGGAGGGTTGTTTCACTTTTTTATGGGATATTTCTGAAACTTGGCTGGAATATTTCTGAAGGCAGTAGATGACTATCCTGAGAATTTCATTTTGCAAAATTTCCTACTTTTCGAGAAAAAAGCCCTCAAACCCGAATAAAATCTGCAAAAAATCGATAAAAATGGGCTTTTATTTTGAGTTTTTCATCCCCTTTTTCTCGAAAAAGGGGATATTTTACAAGTTGAAATTTGAACTTACTAGAAAAGGCGATTCGAAATCGAAAAAAGCCTTTGAAAAATTCGACTTTTAGCCGCATTTGGAATGGCTTTTAGGCTCCAATAAAAACTTTCCAGAATGGTTTTTTTGTAACTGAAATGTTCAGTTTAACTGTGTATCGAAAATGATTCAAGTTCAAAAAAGAAAAAGTCGCTCAAAAATCGTTATATTTTTCAAGTTGTCCGCCGGCTATGACTATGGGAAACTGTCGCCGATCTCTCCGAACTACGCGACGTCGGATCTCGGCTCCAGTCCCAGATCCTCGATTTCGGTCACCTCAACGCATTTGGGTCCTTGGACGGCCTTCCGAGAACATCATAAGAGCAGGTTTGAGCCTTTAGAGCGTGAAGTTAGCTGGAAAAGTTGGAAAACGTGGTCAAAAATTTGACAAAATTTTGGAAATTACAGCAAAAATTAGGGGAATCTGCGCTCCATGGATAAATCTCAACTTCCCGAAAAATCTTAGAAACAAGTTTGAGCCTTTCAAAGTTGAATTTTGAGTCGAATTACTGAAAAAAGAGGGTCAATGGCTGAAAAACAGGGCCGAAAAACGGAAAGGCCTAAAAATGAGGGAACATTCGCTCCATGGATAAATCTCGATTTTTATCCTTCCAAGAACACCTTAAGAGCATGCTTGAGCCTGGTAACGTAGAATTTTCATTCTATCCACTGGAAAAAAAGTATAAAATTTTATTGAAAAAAATCGTAAAAAAATTCTACCGAAAGAGCAGCCAAAAAAATTAAAGGGAACGTTCGCTCCATGGATAAATCTCAACTTTCCGAAAAAAATTTTTAGAAGCAGGGTTGAGCTTTAAAAATAGGATTTCAGTCGAATTACTGAAAAAAGAGGGTCAATGGCTGAAAAATGGAACCGAAAAATGGAAAGGCCAAAAAATTATGGAATCTTCGCTCCATGGATAAATTTTGAATTTTTCTTTCCGATTGTGGTTAAAAAAATGTTAAAGTTCGAGTTGCGAAAGAAAGTTTTCCTGAATAGCATTTTTGTTGCAGTTTCGATCTCGACGACGGGAATTCCGACGTCTGCAGCAAGGAACTTCTATCGCCCGGAATGATGTTCTCGCCGGCCCCGTATTCGCCGTTTTCCGACACGGACGGCGTCGAAACGCCCTATTCCTCCTTTGGGAGATCGCCAAACCTTTCGCCGAACATCTCTTCGAAAAGCCTCAACCATTTCAAGTCAGTTTGGAAAGACGACTTGTCTGACCTGTCTGCGCCCTCTTTCCCCTTGCCGGTCAGGTTATGGAAGCGTGGAAATAGCTTGTGAACATGAGAGAGTCGTCAAGAAAGCAGAGAAACTTTTCGAAAGATGAAGAAAAGAAACCAGCGGCCGGTCGGTTGCAACTTCATTTGACCATAGAGTGCTGAGAGATAAGAGAGCGCAGACGCGTCAGACAGTTGCGAGTCAAAAATGATAACCTTTTTTTCTCTGGCATGACTAGCACTATAGTAGGTTTACAGAAGCCTTGTTTTTAAAGGCGCAGGGAGGAGAAATGAAGAAATCCCCCCATGCGCCTTTAAAAGCTAGTCATACCGTAATCTAGATAGGAAAGTTTAGTTTTCGCTTCAGAACCTCATTTAATTGTATTTATGTCTTTCTTGACCATTCACTAATTTTCGCCTATTTGGAACTTCTCTGCTCGTCTGCGCCCTATTTTCTCTCTCCGAAGAGATCAGTGAGAGAAAAGAGAGCGCAGACAGGTCAGAGGAAAGATGAATGAACACTCTTTTTCAGTTTTGACCTCCGAAGCAGTTCTTCCTTATCAAATCGACATGATCATCATCAACTACATCTGATGGTCCCTGGCGGATCTTTGGATCAATTAGCGAGGTTGGTAGAAAGAAAAAAAGATAGAGAGCGTGGGAGCTTGAGAGACGCAGAGAAGTGGATTTTCTCTGATATCTCTGCTTATGAAGTTGAGAGTACATGAACATTTCTTGAACTTCTTTTTTTTGGATTCGCATGATTTCAGTTACTCTTGGAGTGTGTGCAAATTGAAGAGACGCAGAGAAAGAGAAATCTCTGAGCTCTCTGCGTCTCTTCAGCCCGCACACTGTCTAATTTTCTCTAACAACTTTACAGGTTGATCTTGAGCCTGCGGGAAAGGAGACGCAGAGAAAATGAGATTTCTTTAGATCTCTGCGTCTCTTCTTTCCCTATGCTCTCTGGTACCCAAAAAATCGAATTTTGATTCCGTTAGACCGTATGGAAGCCGCAGAGAAAATGAAAGCTCTCTGCGTCTTTCCTTTTCTCACAATCTCTAGATCTTGAATATTGATTTTTATCTGTTCAGAACTGTTCAAAGATTCCATTTTTGCGCGATTTCCAGAGAGCGAAGCCGGTCCGACAGCGACATGTCGCCGTCGAACGACCATCAGTCGCGCAACGCGGCCCTCCATTCGACGATCTCGGTGCCGGCGACGGCGTCGGCCTCGCAGTGCAAGAAGCGACTGATGAAAAAGTACCGGGAGGAGCAGGAAATGCGACAGCGACTCGCGGCGGCGACGGCCAAGCCTCGCAGCAGCAGCACGCCGCCGCCGTCGGCCTTCGGATCCGAGGTCGACGACGACTTTGACCTGAGGAGCGTCAGTCGACAGACCTCACGTCAGGCCACCATTGATGACAATGTCGTCGTCGGGGAGGACCATCGCCTTCTGCAGTTGGAGGTGGAACCTGCTCTTGGCATGGTTTGAATGAACAGATCTTCCAGAATGCCAACGTCGTGACGGCGTTCAACGAGAAGCAGAAGATCGAAGACTGGATGCGGCAGCAGCTCGCCGCCTACACCGCCGCCAACTTCTACTCCCTCACTCAAGTGGCCACTTTGATGGTTCGTCGTCCTTTACAGATTGTGTTGAGCAGGAAGTTACAGAACACAACTCCGCAACTAGCAGCCATTCCTTCGGTTACGGTGCCGCCGATCGCGGTTCCAGTCCCAGTGGCGCCTACGATTCCGATCCCGATGCCCATCCCGAAACCGGTAGAAGAACCAAGAGTCGTGGCCAAGCCGACGCCGATTGTCGTCCCGAGGCAACCGACCCCACAGCCGCCGGCCGTCCAGGGACCGCCGCAGCACTTCATTTGTGCCACCTGTGGACAGGTACGGTGGGGTTACGGTAGCTTGGAAGGAAAGAGTTATGGTAGAGATAACTGGAGTAGGAAGGCTGCAAGTTTCTTTAAAAGATTTGATCTTTTCCACTTTTGCCACCTGTGGACAGGTACGGTGGGTTACGGTAGCTCGGAAGAGAAGAGTCAAAGATACGGTGGGTTACTGTGGCATGGAAGAGCAGTGGTTATGGTAGGGATAACTGTAGTAGGAAGGCTACAAGCTTCTTCAAAGGATTTGATCTTTTCCACTTTTGCCACCGTTGAACAGGTACAGTGCGTTACGGTAGCTCGAAAGGCAAGAGTCAATGTGATACGGTGGGTTACGGTAGCATGGAAGAGCAGTGGTTATGGTAGGGATAACTGGAGTAGGAAGGCTACAAGCTTCTTCAAAGGATTTGATCTTTTCCCACTTTTCCCACCTTTAAACAGATACGGTGCGGGTTACGGTAGCTCGGAAAAGAAGAGGTAATGGTACGGTAGGTTACGGTAGCTTGCATGAGAAGAGCAGTGGTTATGGTAGAGATAACTGAAGTAAAAAATATGTAAGCTTTTAAGATTTAAGATCCCGCTTTTTCCAGATCGATACGGTGGGTTACTGTAGCTTGAAAGGGGAGAAACGGATGCTGTAGTTATGGCTACGGTAGTTTTTAAGCTTACAGAAAACCTCTTGAGACAAAAAAAATTATTGAATTTTTGAGATTTTTGGATAGATCTGATTTTTTTATGCTTATGGACAAATACGGTGGGTTACTGTAGCGAGTTAAAAGCAAGATTAAGTTACGGTTATAATAACTGGAGTAGGAAGGAGATGAGTTTGCACAAAAAATATAGTTTTTTACTGTAGCTTTAATGTGTCGCTTTTTGAGAAGAAAAATGACGGCACCTAATACTTTTCAGGCTTTCTCCGTTCACGACCGCCTCGCTAAGCACATCGCCTCGCGACATCGCGAAAGGTCCGCGACAATCGATGACGCCAAGATCCACCGCTGCACGTTGTGTCCGAAGAGTTTTGGGAGAAGCGATATGCTCACCAGGTCGGGGTTTTTCAGAAGTTGCAGCCGACTCTTTGCGACTTGCGCCTAGCTTCACGATTTTAACAGTTAAAACTCGTTTTTATGCCGCTCTTGTTTTTTCGGCAGAAAAAATCATAGAAAAACGAGCAAACCTTAATAGGTGACGTCACTCATTAAAAAATGACGTCACCAAAATAATTTAGGATGACGTCATTTTCAGGCGCATAAAGCTGATTATTTGGATTATTTAGCACCAAAAAGAATAGAAAACGCACTTTATGACGTCACTAGCATGTTTGAAAGCAGTTTTCTAAAAATTTTAAGCTGCAACCGACTGTTTGCGACTTGCGCCGAACTGTTTAGATTTCACAGTTGAAAAGTCTTTCCAAGTGCGGCTACGACTGGTTTGACTTTTCATAATAAAAAAAGAGTAGCAAACCGTTCTAGATGACGTCACTGGCTCATTGAAAAATGAAGTCACTGGCTCATTGAAAAATGAAGTCACTGGCTCACTTTTAAATGACGTCATTTCCAGGCACATGAGGTTGCACACCGGCGCCAAACCGTACAGTTGCCCGACTTGTGGCCAAGTCTTCTCCCGGTCCGACCATCTTTCGACCCATTTGAGGACTCACACGGGCGAGAAGCCCTACGCTTGCCCGCTATGTCCCTATGCAGCGGTTCGTTTTGGGTAGACGATGACGTCATAAAAATCTTCGGGATTCAGAGCCGCCGCGACATGATCTCCCGACACATGCGGACGCATTCCGTCGACGGACTTCCGGTTGATATTTCAGCCCCCATCGGCCAACTGTCGCTGAGAAGCGCCTCGGCTTCTCCCCTACCTCCCATGATGCCCGGACCGAGTTTCGCACCAACGACGCCGACGCCGACAGCGAGCCTCACCTCGAGCAGTCATGACATCCGACAGATATTCTCCGTCTTCGGCAGCAGCTTGGATCGTGAGTTTCCGAGGAAAATCGGCCCTCCGACAAATTCGATCGAAGTTCTCGTTTCCTATGAACTCCGAGCCACTTAGGACGAAAAAAATATCCAAAATATTCTTTTTTCGGGCTTTCATCGAGCTTTTTCTTTTTTGGGTCAATGAAAATCGATAAAAGGAAAGCAAAAAAGAAAAATTGGAATGGCTTTTTCTGCACCTGCACATCTTAGTGAATTAAAGAATCCATTCCAAAAAGACCGAAATATTCGGAAAAAAACATTTTTCCGATTGTTTGAACTTTCAAATTCATAAAAGTCCTGTGTGAGCCGCAGAAAAACCCCAGGAAAAAATTGAAATGGCTTTTTAGGCACCTGCACATCTAAGGAAATAGAGGAATCCATTCCAATTGAGACTAATATTTTTGTCTTCTTAGCTACCCCTAGTAAAGTGTACTGTTGTAGCACTTTAGGAGGACTGTAGTAGTACTGTGGTTTTACTGTAGTAGTACTGTAGCTTGGAGGGGCCTTCTCACTACAGTAAGACCAGTATTAGTAGTACTGTGCTCTTACTGTAGTCTCACTGTGGTTCGAAAAACTGTGGTAGTACTGTATTCGTACTGTAGTTCGAAAAACTGTGGTAGTACTGTATTCGTACTGGAGTAGTACTGTGGTCTTACTATAGTCTTACTGTAGTACTACTGTAGTTTTGAGAGGAGGGACACATTCTAATACCACTTTCGCAAGGTTTAGAGGCTCCTATAGGTGTTAGCAAAGTGGTCCCTAAAGGGGACCCTCCCAGGTCCCTTAAGGCTGCCCTTAGATGGACCATTCTGGAGTTTCTAACGTGAACGAATTGCAGTGCGACCAGCGGCGACTGAAGAGCCCCGAATCGGCAGCGGCGAAAAGTCGGCGTTCAAGCCGACGGGCGCGAATCTTCTCGCCGTCCCGCCGTCGCTGCATTCGCTGTCGACGCCGTCGTCGCCGTCGCTGTCGCGATCGACGTCGCTCCTCTCGACGCCGCTCTCCCGACAGTCCTCCTTCGGCCTCTACGACGACCCACCGAACATGGACTGTTGAAACCCGCGCAGGGTCGGTTGCAACTTTCGTCAGTGGAGCTAACTTTCCTTTTTTGTATGGGTGAGAAGAATGGCCGATGCTTTGATGAAAATCAAAGGGAAATAGCTCAAAAACTGACTAAAACCAGCGGCGGGTCGGCTGCAACTTTTTGTCAACGGAGCTAACTTTCTCTTTCACTTTTAAACCTCAGCCGTTCTCTTCGATTGACTGAAAAAAGACAGTCTTCTAAAAATCAGTAGTCAAAAAATAATTTTCTCAATGGCGCGCACTTTTCACCATCGCGGCTATTTTTTCTCACCCTCGTTTTTTCCTCAAATCATTTGAAAATCTCCTTTTTTCCTTGCCACTATCCTATTTTTGTTCTTAGGAATCTCCAAATGGGTATCTCTACCAATCTGATAGCTTTGAAACCAAAAAATCCACCTCAAACTGTACACTTTCCCTACCAAAAATGTAAATAGTTATTGTGAAGAGATTATAAATTCCTCGATTCAATCTTTTTCTCATTTTTCCTGACAATTTTGGTTCATATTGACACCTTATTTATTCATTCAAATGAAGAGATGTTCGTGAAAATTCTAATAAAGTTATTGAAATTGTTTTTTTTCTTTTTGCACACCGAAAGGGCAGAGATGAGGCAAACCTGAAGCTACCGGAGAAACGAAAAGAAATATTCAAGTTCTTCATTTTTGACGGAGTAATCGTGCAATTTTATTTTGTAATCGTGAAATTCCGAATTATTCGTTTTCCTAGGACACAGTATTAAGCTCGGCCGTGAGCACCGCGTCATTGCGGAAATCACATTTTATTTTACGCGCAGCTCTTGTAGATTTACGAAAACTTTCCTTATGATCTTTTTTTTTTAATTTTTTGATCCTTTATTGTATTTTCATTGTGTTTATTAAGTTACTCTGGTTTTTACAATTTTTCTCATCATGCAGTGATTTCATCATTTGTTTATCACTGCATTGCGAAGGTTTCAAGCTCTGTTTGTTCACAGATTTTTTAACAAGGGATTTTTTTTGTTGAAAAATTTTGTGAAAGTAACTAGAGTTCATATTAGTTCAAAACTTCTTGGAATTCTTTTTTGGGGAGCGGAACGACTTGAAAATGTATTTTGAACGAGTCAAAAGTGTGTAATTGATTTCTTTTTTCGTTATTTCTATCATCATTCAACCGACCTGACTTTGTATTCATATTTTATGTCATAACTCGACTCCCAGATCAGTTACAGCTTTTTTAATCGTATCAGTCGATTCGTCTCGTCGTCAGCTTTCGAATGAAATAGAATCGTTCAAAATTTTCCTCTTTTTCCTTTTTCCGCTTCATTGAAATGCAATGAGAGCGTTTGAATGATTGATTAATTTCTTTTCAATGAATCAAAAATTTAGCATGATCTCTATGGTACAGTAAACTATCATACAAAGATATGTGGTGCATTGTAGGATAGAATAAGGGTACAGAGAAAGAGGAAAAGGGAGAAAACGAGGAAACAGATTCGGTCGACGACCCTCGCGGCGAACATCCAATCCGCCTGCAGGGCGTGCATCGCTTCCTGCAACAAAGTGCTCGTCTTTTCGAGAAAATTTCGAAATATTAAGAAATCTTCCAAATTTAAGGGATTTTTGTTATTCCTAAGCATACATTTAAATTTAGGGAGCCAAATCCATCAGAAGTTTATTGAAAAAAATTAGTAAAAGATAAATTGTTCTGCCTATTTGTTCATATAGATGTCTCGAAACAGTAATCCCATTTTCACGATCACTTCCACGACCCATTCCAAATGCGACCCTTTTCAAACCTCCTTTCGAACCCTTGAAGAGATGACCCTCAATTCGTTGATGATATGGTGGAAATGTCGGTCTTCGCCCGGCTTTTTGTACCCATTTTCGACAGGTTTCTGTGCATTTTAGTATGAGAAAAAATGAAGGATTCCTACAAACCATAATTTTTGTACACGTATATTTATTGATTGATGACGTCAAATCGCCATTTTCCGTCGTTGAAAGCTTCACGGATGGCTTCGTTTCGTTGCTTTTTACTGAAAATTTTGAAATCTGAATTTTTTTTTAGTTTTTCTTGTTTCATAGTATCAATTTTACACGCAGATTTCAAAAAAAAAAGTTTTTGAAAATCCCAAAAAGCATTTGAGAAAAAAATTAAGAAAAAAATCACTCAAAAAGGGCTTCAAAAACGAAAAAGTACCGTAAACCCGAAAAAAATTTCCACAGTAATCTTCAAATTATTGTACTTTAAATTAAATAAGCTATCGATTGATATACATTTCACCAAAAAACTTCCCAAAATTGTTTAGATGCTCAGGCTACCGTAACCCGTAGGGAATGGCTTCATATAATAAAAACTGATTTAATTTTTCAAAATCAAAAATAAAAGCTCTTCTTTTTTTTCTTCTGGGCCAGCTACCATTAAAAACATAAAATACAAGAAAAATCGATAATTTTAATTTCAAAACCTCATAGTTCTATTCGCAAGGCTCCTAGACGAAATCTGAGCTCAGATTCGAGATCAGCGTGAAAAAATGCATATGATAGTGTAGGATTTTGAAAACTTAGGAAGGAACGCGTCGCGGCCGCGCAGCGGTCAAGCCATTCCAAATGCGGCCAAAATCACCTGAATTGGACAAATCCAGGTGAACGGCCCGGTCTAGTGAACAGGCATTCACGTGATGGAGTGTCGGTTTGGCGAGGAAGTGTTGTTCCACTTCCACCAGATATTGTTTGTGTTTTCTGTAAAGTGCGGACGGTTTTTCGCAGCCGTACGAATTAAAGGTTTTAGTAGGATTTTTTGAAAAAATTTAAAAATTAAGGCGCGTCGCGGCTGGTTTCATTACGTCATTATCATACTTTTCCCATTTTATGAAAAAAAAAGTTGAGAAAGAGTCGCATCGCGGCTCGCGCAGCGGTTAATTTATGACGTCATTTAATTATTTACTACGTAATTACGTCATTTTTTGGCTCTTTTTTTGACACGAAAAGGACTTTATTACTGAGCTTTTTCTGAGCTTACACAGTAGTTTTTACACGGTTCTCTTCTCAGAATTCAAAAAAACAGACGCGTCGCGGCTCGCGTGACGGTTCAGTGGTGACGTCATTCTTTCTACAATGACGTCATTTTCTGAATTTTTTGCGAAAGAAAGGCATTTTCCGTTTCCCAATGCAGGGATTCTACAATTTTTCATTTTTTTCGGAAAAAAATTTATAAAATTTGAGAAAGAGACGCGTCGCGGCTCGCATAGCGGCCGAGTGATGACGTCATTTTTTTGACTTTTTTTGATAATTTTTCTTGGATATTTTTGAGATCTTGGATATTTTCAAAAAAATTTTTTTCAAATTTCCAAAAAAACAAGAAAATTTAGAGACGCGTCGCGGCCCGCGTAGCGGTCTAGTGATGACGTCATTTTTCGTTTTTCTTGAAAATGACGTTATTTTCTCATTTTTTTTTCCAAAACGTCGTTTTCCCGAGCCCACACAATAACTCTAGATGGCTCACAATTCAAAATTCCAAAACAAGAAAATTTAGAGACGCGTCGCGGCTCGCGTAGCGGTCAAGTGATGACGTCATTCTTCTCATAATGACGTCATTTTTTTCTTATTAATTTCTCTCAAACTCACTTCCTTGGATCGACACAATGCGTATTTTGAAGCGTCATTTCGAGGATTTCGGGCCTTTCCATTCCAAGCAGAGACGGTAGCCAATACAGTAGCACGGTTTTCATCTAAAATTTCAAATTTTTTAATCATTCGCTATGATTCGAAAGTCTCTGACCTGTCTGCGCCCTCTTCTCTCTCACCGGTGAGACCAGAGAGCCATGGAAATAGCATGAAGATAAGAGAGGGCGCAGAGAAATTAGAATTTTTCGAAGGATTTTCGTTTGAAACCGCCTTCTAACCTGTCTGCGCTCTCTTCTCTCTCACCGGTGAGGTTAGAGAACCTTGGAAACAGCGTATAGATAAGAGAGGGCGCAGAGAAGTCAGAGTTTCCTAATATTTTTCCTAGTAATTATTTGTAAATTTGAATGTTAGGTTTATATTTCAATAATGAAACAGCAATGATGGATAATTCGAAAATATTTTTTTTCTTTTTGATTCGAAAAAAACTTACATATTTGTTCATCGGCCGGTAACTTTCCGGGGATCTATGATGAAAATTCAGAGCGATTACGGTAGCCACCACAGATGCTCCCACTTCGAACATGATACAGGAGAAGTAGATTTCTGGAAAAAGAAATTTTACGAAAAAAAAAGTTAGTTTTTTTAAGGAATTTCGAATTAGGAGATCGTGAAAATCCAAAAAATCAACCGGACACTAAAAAACTGGAGTTGATACGGTTATCAAAAGGAAAAAAAGAAAACATATTTCACGGAAAATTGTGAAAAAATCGATTTATCAAAAACTGAGACTGAAACGGTGATCATAGGAGTTCAGAAATAAATTTTTTTGCGAAAAAAATATCAATTTTTTTGGGAACATTTGAGTGGGAACAAGGTCAGTGAAACCGAGGAAAAAGAACTTATTTTTTTATAAACTATCGGCGAAACGGTGATCCGATCCAATTTTCCATTTCGTTTCAAAAAATCATGGGTTACGGTAATTTTCTTCTCAGGACCTTACTTGGAAAATTCACTATTTTTCTGTCGAAATTTCTATTTTTTTCTGTTCGAAGGCGTTAAAACTCGAAAAAAATTCTTTTTCTATCTTATTTTTTTATCACGCGTAAGTCGTTTTCCAGACGGGCGCAAAAAAATTTATTTAAGTGATTAGAAACGGTAAGTTGATCTAATAGGGAATTTTTTTAAAATTTTTTTAAAAAAATGAGAATTTTTTTCCGCGTCGAGCCATTCCCAAAGCGACCACGGTTGAAAAAAAAAAAAATCAATATTTAAACTAACGGATCAATGGAAGAGCATCACTGGTCTGGGGCATCGCCTCGGCCACCATTATCATGAAAACGCAGAGGGACATGAAAATCGTGACTCCTGGAAAAATAGAAAATAGTGTATTCATTAGCATTTTTGAGATGTTAAAAAAGAAAAACATGGTAATTTTTAGATTCAGCAGCATTTTTTGGGAGTGATCACTAGAGGGCGCCATCGAATTTTCCTTCTAGGGGCCACTGCAGCTTTATAGACCCAAAAAGCCTGAAGGGATCACTTTTTGTCCTCGGGTGAACCTATTTTCCCTCCTAACCCCTTTAGGGACCACTCTGACGCCCTCAATATCGGAAAAAAAAATCCATAAAATCATCAAACTTTAAATGAAGTTGCAGTTTCTCGTACAAGATTTGATGATAAAAATTTTTTTTCTTTTCGCGAAAAAATTGAGAAAAAGATGGAAATCGAGCTTCGTTCAAACTTTGAGCCATTCCAAATGCGACCACAAAAAAAAACCAACCCAAATTGAGTTTTTCGCCGCAATCAGCCGGCAACGTGAAGCTGAGCAACGCCAGGCAGGAAATCAACATACAGGGAAGCAATAAATTGAAACTGAAAAATAGGAAAAATGGCAAAAACGGGGACGGGAGTAGAACCAACCCGTAATAGAGGGTTCGCCGGCGGATGGATACGGTGAAAGTGACGTCATAATACGGCTCGGGGCAGCATTCGTAGTAGAAAATCGACCGTTGGGATGTAAGGCCTGAAAAATGGAGTGAAAATTTGAAAAAAAAAGAGGGAAAAAATAGCCACACAGAATTTAAATTGTGCGCTCCATGGACAAACAAGGTTTATTGGATTATTATTTAAGTTTTTTACTGAATTCACCATCCCATTCCCAATAAAAATCGGCTCGAAAGTCTTTCGAGCCGATTTTTGGTAAAAAAAAGGAGGTGGGAAAAAATAACCTCCTAGACATTCGGATTGTGCGCTCTTTGGATAAAAAACATAATGGGACTTTATTAACGAATTTGCACGATTTTCATCGGATTTCAATTGAAAAAATATGAAAAATCGCATCGTTAGTAAAAAAAAACAGGCAGGAAAAAATAGCCTCCTAGACTTCAAATTGTGCGCTCCATGGACAAACAAGGTTTATTTGAATTTTCTGATTTTTCTGAATTTTCCATCGCATTTCAAAAAAGAAAAACATGAAAAATCGGCTCGAAAGACTGAAAAAAGGAGGTGAAAAAAAATAGCCGCCTAAAAAATCGGATTTCGCGCTCTACTGATAAGAGGACGGTGATTGAACTTTTCAAAAAAAAAATTTTCCGGTTTTCTCAATATTCTCATTTTTCTTACGCATATGGTAAAATTTAGAATTTGGAGCTGAAAATAAATTCATGACAATATTACCCAATAATTCCCATTCGCCGTTGGGTTTATACGTTCCAGCTGAAACGGTAGAGTTGATTAAATCCGTGAAAAATCCGGAATACGTCCAGGAGCCGAATTTCATGGTACAGTGCTGGAAGGAATTGTCTTTTTTGAGCTTTTTTTGATTTTTGGTTATTATTCCTTCAATAAATCATTCCGGGGACATTGAGAAGCGCAAA
The DNA here is from genome assembly GCA_904845305.1 of Caenorhabditis auriculariae. Lineage (NCBI taxonomy): Eukaryota > Metazoa > Nematoda > Chromadorea > Rhabditida > Rhabditidae > Caenorhabditis > Caenorhabditis auriculariae. The sequence goes on from CAJGYM010000122.1 coordinate 105,148, forward strand.
AATTATTCTCACCTGGGTATCGAAAGGAAAATAAGCGATATCAATGCTACAACTGGACCGAATTATCGCCGGTGGGATCCAGGAGACGTTTCCCGTGCTGAAAAAACGAGTTTTTTTGGTTTGGAACGCCAGAGTGGTCCCTAGAGGGGTTAGAGGGAGAAAATCCCCTATAGGGGTCATAAAAGTGCTCCCTACAGGGCTAGGTGGTCCCTATAGGGGTTTCTGGTTTGAACCCTGAGCCCTTAGAGCTTAAGCGATCCCTATAGTGGTCTTTCGATTTTTTGATTTTTTTTTGAAAGTTTGGAAGGACTTATATCCCTATAGTGACCCCTATAGGCCGTCCCTTGGAAAGACCCTAAAGTGGCCCCTTAAGGGAGCGCTTTGTGATCGCAATACAGTACCACAGTTTCATCACTACAGTACCACCATTAGAGTAGCGCCTCCTACCGTACTTCCTACCACAGTACCACTTATTAAATTACCACTTACTACAGTCCTACAAGATACAGTAATACCAGCTGGTGGTACCGTAATTAATAGTACTGTGATGGTGGTACTTTAGTGATGAAATTTTGTTACTGTATTTGGGTACTGTAAGAGGTGGTACTGTATCGGGGTACTGTAGGTGGTGGTACTGTATCGCGGTACTGCTTTGTGAGATTCTGATCAATAAATAAGAATACTACATTTAAAAAAAGTCTAGAAGGATAAATAAACTCAAAAATTGAAGAAAAACCAGCTTACATGAAAAAAAGAAAATTTTTAAACTTTGGCGGGAAAATTAGGAAGCGACGCGTAAGACCGCGACGCGTCCAAAAGAACTCGAGTTTTTCCGAAAAAATCAAGTATTTAATCAGATTTTCGAGTTGGATAACGTTCATGGTCGCACTGGGAATGGCTCGAAGGTAGGGACCAAATTTTCAAAAAAATTTCCGAGCTTCAATATTACTATGGTTGGACAGCCGCTCCAATTTTCTATTCAAAAAACTTCAGTTTTTCGAAAAAGGTTGAGAACAAAACAAGTTATGGTAGTGAAAAAATGTTGTCCCGACCCGGAAACGTCTTGCGCCAATCTTCTACATTTAAGCTCGACGGGACGCGTTAAGCCATTCCAAATGCGACAAAAACTCACTACAAAACGACGGCATTCACCGGCCAGGTACTGTCAAACTGTTGGTCGACGCTGTTATAGAGTAAAACGTCCGGTTTCCAAATATTATTTATGGGAAGGCGGACCTGAACTTACTGTTTTTCTAACAATTAAAAGTTAAAAAAAACCTCTCGAATATTCCCGTACTCACTGGGCTCCCACGTCAAATAATGATCGATCCAACTCTTCAAAATTTCAAAAATTACCTTATTTTGAAGGTTTTTTAAGCCTTACCATCCTTAACCAGACGTTGGAGTTCATTATTTGGTGCTTTTCATCCTGAAATTCGAGAGTTATGTGAGTTTTTTGTGATTGGAACGCTCTTGACTCCGTGGTCAAACTGGTTAGGCTCTTGCTTATCACTAAAAAGGTCACAAGTTCGAATCCTCCTCTTGCCAAATTAGTTTTGCCATTTTTTTGATGTCTTTCTGGATGTTTCTGGAGCTTTTCATATAGTTTTTATCCTATAATCAGCAAAAAATGTCCTAGTCAAACTGGTTAAACTTTTGATCATTACTAAAAGGGTCACAAGTTCGATTCCTCCTCTTGCCAAATTAGTTTTGCCATTTTTTTTGATCTTTTTTAGACTCTTTTGAAGCTTTTCCTAGAGTTCCTATGAAAATTTTGAAAAAAAGGCCGTGGTCAAACTGGTTAAGCCCTTGCTTATCACTAAAAGGGTCACATGTTCGACTCCGCCTCTCGTCAAACCTTTTTTTGCCATTTTGAAAACAACTTTTAAAGGCTTCTAGAGCTTCAAACTACCATTTAAAAGGTCGCAGGTTCGACTCACAACCTCGCCGTAACTATTTATGCCATTTTTCCAAGTCACTTTTTGAACATTTTTCTACAATTTTTTCGACTCACTACATCCAAAATTTGTTGGTAATCGAGTCCCAGCTGTACCACGACGGCTTGACTTTCATTTTTGACGGGCCTCGCCAATTTATCGTAGTTCTGAGCCAATTTCGCGTAAAGTCGTCGTTCATGATCCCCGCTCCAAACAACTGCAAATTTTTCATGTTAGGGGGTTATTGCTCATGTTAGGCTATTTTGAGCTGGATTTTTTGAAATTCCATATGGCACTGCGTTGAATAAGGTACGTCGACGCCCATGGCCCGGAGTTAAAAACTTCAAATTGCTTATACTATGGTTTTATTGCTCATTTTAGAGACGCTTTCCTAATTTTTCGATTAATTTGGTTGAATTTTTTGAAATTCCATATAACACTGAGGTTGAATAAGGAACGTCAACGTTCATGATCCGGAGCAAAAAACTTCAAATAGCTCATCCTATGGTTTTATTGCTCATGTTAGGGAAGATTCCCCATTTTTCAGTTCTTTTGAGCTTGATTTTTTGAAATTCCATATAATACTGAGGTTGAATAAGGAGCCTCGAAGTTCATGACCCGGAGCGAAAATTTCAAATTGCTCATACTATGGTTTTATTGCTCATGTTAGAGACGATTTTTCTTACTTTTCGGCTCTTTGAGACTCTGCTTTATTACAAGTACAAAAATTTAAAGTTTATACTATTTTAATCTTTTTCAGACTTATTTTAGCTCCATTCTTTGAAAATTTCAAAAAACTGACTAATATTTTTTCTTCAGAAACTTTTCTGAAGAGGAAACCTAGCCGTTATGTGTGACTTTTTGTTGAATAATTCAAGGTCTGGGAGCCCCGAAACACAATTAGACTGGAGTTTCTGCCAAGGAAAAAGTTATTTTCGAATTTTGGGATTTTAGAAAACGGGTTGGAGAAGAGTATAGCCAAGGAATTATAGTCTAGTGCCTAGGAGGCTTGTCTATGGCTCTAGAGGTCCCAGGTTCGGATCCTTCTAAGGGATTCAATTTTTGCTGATCGCTTTTTGGTTTTCTTGACTTAGTCGGAGTGATTTTTTTAACTTTCAAGCTCTAAAAGCGTATAGCCAAGTGGCTAAGAAGCTAGGTTATAGCTCCAAAGGTCTCAGGTTCGGATCCTCCCAAGGGATTTAATTATTGCCGATCGCTTTTTAGATTTCTTGACTCAGCCAGACTATTTTTGAAAGGATCGAGCTTTGAAAAGTACAGTCAAGTGGCTAAGAAGCTCGTTCATGGCTCGAGAGGTCCCAGGTTCGAATCCTCCCAAGAGAATTTTTTTTGCTCAACAACTAGAAGATTTTTCCGACCTTGTTCCATTATAAATTCGTCCCAAAACCCGAAAATTCTTCTGAAAACCCACCGTTCTTCTCATTTTGACCCTCAGCCGCCACAATCCAAGTCAAAAAACCTATCAAATCTAGTGTTTTCATCTGAAAAATGCTCTCTTTTTCCCGGGAACGGAAGAAATATTGACACTTTCATAAAGATAATGAGAGGAGACCGCAAAAATATGGGTTTTTTTCAAAAGAAAAACAAAAAAAAGAGGAAATTTACATTTTTTCAATGAATATAAACTAGAAAAAAAAAGAAACAACAGAAAAGTGGTCCCTAGAGGGGTTTGAGAGTCTCAAGAAGTCTCTTTAGTGAATCTTTAGAGAAAAATTGATATTTGAGGAAAATGGTAATAGAAAAAAATACTACAAATGTCAGGGGGTAGAATTTAAGATCCAAGTGGTCACTAGAGGGGATTAGGAGCTGAAGAGACCCCTATAGTGTTATGTGACCAAAGTTTAAGCTAATAAAGTCAAAAAAATTTTTAAATTTTGAGGCTTTAAACTCAAAAAAATAATTAAAATGTCATATGATAAAAAAATAAAAGTTCAAATTCCGTAAATCGATTTACGAAGAGTAAAATTTGGTACTAAATAAACCCCGGAAACTTTTGAAACCGGAAAGATTTAAAAATTGGGAAGAGTACAGAATTTTTTTATAAAGATTTGAGATAAAAAAATGTTTTTTTAGTTATAAAATCTCACGAAATGAATTTTTTTAACCATTTATCTACCGTATATTACCATAAAACTGCTCTGGAAATGGAAAAATTTAAAACTTAAAAAAATCTTAAATTTGAGACAAAAAAAAAGAAAAATTCAAAAAAAAGGACAAAAATATGAAGTTTACCGTCCGTAAATGGATTCGAAGCATGTACGAAATCCAAGAAAAAGCTTAAAATTAAAAAAAATCCTCGTAAATAAATTTGAAAACCGTAAACTCCAAAAAAAACTCCAACAAAACACTTGAAAAAAGGGAGAAAAAGGCGGCAGATTAGGCTCCGCCCATTTGGCGCCAAAAGCCACGCCCACTATTTTTCCCCGCAAAAATAGGGAACATGTTTTTTGTTTTTTTTTTATCCTGAAGGGGCGATTTTCTCCATGTTCATTTTTCTTCAATTTCCAAGGGGGAAGGAGGCAAAAGTCGGGCGATTTTCGGGGGGCAATTCTCCGGAGGCCGATTATCAACTGGGAGGATCCCCTCGCCGCCGCCATACACACACAAGTCTAGTGTCTTTTTTCGTTAACCTTTCATGCGGAAAATGGAAAAATATGAGCCTGGGAGGCTTGAAACAGGGATCATATGAAGAGGAAAAGCTGAAAAAATCCCAAAAAATCGAAAAAAAGGCGAGATTCTTCTCTTTTTTGAGGAGAAACTACTGAAACATTGCTATATAAGTTCAATTTTTTCTCGTTTCCAACCTTCCAGGATGAATAATAAAATATATATGGCCCTGGAAGGCTTGAAACAGGGATCATATAAAGTGGAAAACTGAAAAAGTCCCAAAAAGATGCGATTTTTTCTCGTTTTCTGAGGAAAGTATCCGAAATCCTACTATAAACCACTAATTTTCCTTCTTTCCAACCTTCCAGGATAAATTATAAAATATATTATGACCCTGTGAGGCTTGAAACGGGCATCATATGAAGAGGAAAAGCTGAAAACTTCAAAAAAATGCTTTTTTTTCTAATTTTTGAGAAGGAACATCATAATCCTGTACGGAAATTTGATTTTTCTCACTTTTAGTTCATTCCGGCTAGATTACAAAAATATATGACCCTGGGAGGCTTGAAACAGGGATCATATGAAGAGGAAAAGCTGAAAAAGTCCCAAAAATATGCGATTTTTTCTCTTTTTTCTGAGGAAAGTACATGAAATCCTACTATAAATCATTCATTTTTTTCTTATTTCCAACCTTTCAAGATGAATTTAGAGTAAAATATGACAATGGGAGGCTTGAAACAGGGATCATATAAAGAGGAAAAGCTGAAAAAGTCAAAAAAAAGTCGAAAAAAGGCAAGATTTTTCTCTTTTTTGAGGAGAAACTACTGAAATATTGCTATATAAGTTCAATTTTTTCTCGTATCCAACCTTCCAGGATAAATTATAAAATATCGATAACCCTGGAAAGCTTGAAACAGGGATCATATCAAGAGGAAAAATCTGAAAAAAAGTCCCAAAAAAATTTTTAAAAAAATCCAATTTTTTCTTTTTTTACAACTTAAATCTAAAATCCCGCTGTGAAACACTACAATTTTTTTCAATTTCCAGAAAGAAAATAACAAGAAAAAAACTGAAAAAAATTCCCAAAAAAACCGCAATAAATAAGGCATTTTTTTCAAATTTTGATTTCTCCATTGAACTTGTCTATAAAATTTTTGCAAGAAGAAGGAAAAAATGACTTTTTCGATTGAAAGTGGTACAATTCCAAGCGGAAAAAGTTATGAGCCGTAAAAGGAAGAAAATAGGAGCTTCTTATAATTCACACTCCCGTTTCAGAGTGAAAAATCACCGGAAGTCCAATTTATTCTCAATTACATCTTCAGAAACTCTATAAATAGGTTTTTCACTTGTTTTTATGAAGCCAGACCTCAATTTATTCATTTTAGTCGTTTTGGATCAAATTTGGTCGCGTTTGGGATGGCTCAACGCGATGCACCCGACCAAAAACGACTCGATATCAAGTCCAAGAAGTCCTGGTTGAACCGCAACGCGTTGAGCCATTCCAAATGCGGCCAGAATATTCGAAAAAGTGGAAGCATATAAAAAGAAAAAACCTCAATTTCGCTAGAAAAAAGGCTGAAAAGTGACTTTAACGTTTCAAACCGTTCATAAATAAATTTTCCATTTATTATTCAATACTGCTAAAGCGAGACCTGAATTTTTATTGACTTGAAAAAATAATTTTTCGCCTCATTTTTCTGAAAAAAAAAAAATCACTTTACTCAAGTGCCTACTTATTTAATAAAAAAACAAGAAATGGGCCGGAAAAGGTTTTAAAAAAAGCTTCTTGAAGTTTCTCCCATGAAGTTCAGATGAAATTGGTCGGAAAGAAAATCGAAAACTGAATTTTCTAAGGGAAATTCGGTTAAAAAACCGATTTCAGTTGAAAAAACCTGATTTTTAAGCCAATGGCTGAAAATTCAGTAAAATTTCGCTCCAATGACAAAATCTGATTTTTGGGCTTTTTTCTATTTTTTTAGGCGAGATTTTTCGGGATTTTTTTCGGAAAAATGAAAGAAAGTTCTTTTAATCAGTCTCCACCTACAATTTATATTCCAGACAAGATTATAGATTTTTTTCAAAAAAAAATTTTTTTGAATAAAACTAAATTTATCAGTGGAGCGCAGAAATAGAAAAAAATTAGCCATGGAGCGCAAAAACTGGATGAAAAATGGCTCAAAATTGTCAGTGGAGCGCAAAAACTGGCCGAAAAAGAAGCGGAAATTTATCCATGGAGCGCAAAAGCTGAAAATTAGCCATGGAGCGCAAAAATTTAGAAACGTTCATTTTTCACAGCTCATTTTTCCACTCAAATTTACTATTAAAACCCACATTTTCTCATCTGAAAACCTTCTCAAGAAGCACTACTTGAGCGTCAAAACTCAAAAAAATGTGAGAAAAGTTCAGAGAAAAGGCCTTTTTTTCGGAGATCCCAACACTTTTGCGGGGCTTGGGGAGAGCTCAAAAAAGGGTCGGAAAAATATTTTTCCGAATTAAATTAAAAATAGAGATGATTTTTGAGTAAAATCTTCCCGGATTATCTAATAAAATGAAGATTTTTTGAAACCCCCTACTCTCACAAAAAAAAACACAGAGAAACAATACATAAAAGGCTATTTTCAGTTGGAAAAACTAAGAAAATACAAAAAAAAATGACGATTAAAAAAATTATTCATTCATCACTCTCCTGTTTCAACGAACTTTTCACAAGAAAATCAACTTTATGTCGATTTTTCGAAGTTTTAACATATCTTTATCCTATCCAGACAATTTAAACAAGATCTCAATATTTTTCAACATTTTTTCACCCAGACAGCTGAAATTATCCATGGAGCGCAAAGGCTCAAAGTCCATTTTTGCAGCTCTATTTTTCCATTTCCACTCAAAATCACTATAATAACCTAAATTTTCTCTTTTTTCTCTTCAGAAGAAAAAAACAGTTTCAAAAAAATCTAGTTGGAAGAATAAAATTTGAAAAAAACCTGAAAAATACGGCGAAGAAAATGACGATTTGAGCCGTCATTTGGGTCATCACATTGCTTCAAAAAAAGGCCAAGAAACGCTGAAAATGTGTTTTTTTCAATTATGAAATGAAATATTTTACGAAAAAAAATCGATAAAAAAATCCATAAAATATTATTTTTTTGCTCAGAAAATCAAGTCTTAAATGAAGTTACTGTTTCAAAAAAATAATAATAAGGAAAATCGTAAAAATTTCGACAGTTGATCAGGCATTACCTTAAAAACCCACTTTTTTTCTCAAAAAAATAAAAAGATTTCGTCACGAAATTCGGAAATTTTACAGTAACCTGCTCATTTTTTTCTGTTGAAAAAAATATTTTTTTAAAAAAATTTTTAAAAAAATTTTTTTAAGTTTTTTTGCGACATTTCTAGTGGCGAAGAAACAGGAAAAACCATCTATCTAGATCAAATTTCAGTTTGAGACGCCGTGGTCGCATTGGGAATGGCTCAGAACCACGAAAAAAGAAAATTCCGTTGGAAAAAAAAGGTTAAAACTTGGCTCATTCATCCGTAACTCCTTCAAAAATTAGCTATTTACGGAAAATAACGAGAAATTGTCTTTGGGAAGCATGCAAATGAGTGGAATAAAGGATGAAAAACAATGAATGAAGGGAAAAAATAGAGAAAAAGAGGTTTTGAAGAGGCGCAAAAGTGTCCTTTTCAAGTCTGGTTAATGGGCTTGTTTTTTGAATTTTTTTTTGTCTAATATAATTTAATTTTTTTGAGGGAGAAACCAAATTGCAATAAAGTTTCAAATAAACCGCGAGCCGACCGCGACGCGTCGAGCCATTCCCAATGCGACCACAAAACATAAAATCAAGAAAAAAATGTGTTTTTTTCACGTGAAAATTGGATTGATTTTTGATAACGAGGAATTGAAAATTCATCTATTTTTTGAAGAACCACCGCGCTTAGCCATTCCAAATGCGGTCATAAAAAAATCGAAAATAGTGAAATTGAAAGTTTATAGAAACCTTAGAACTTCAATACTATTTTTTTCATAAAATTTTTTTATTGGATTTAAACTTTTTTTCAATGGAGTTAATGACGAAAAAAACAACTTTTTTTAGCAAATTATGAAATTTTTCCGAGAAAAAAATCTATAGAACAGCATCCGAAAAAAAATTCATTTCGAACTGATTTTTGATGAAAATTTGAAATAACATTCAAAAAAATGGACTGAAATCTTTTTTTCTGAAACCGAAAAAAATGAATAAAATGAGTTTTTTTCGAAAACCTTCAAAAAAAACTTGTTTTTGTTTAAAAAAATTATAATCAATTCATTTTTTTGAGCTTCAGGTATTTTTTTCCTGACAATTGGGTCTGATAAAAAAACCTTATAATAATCTGGGAACTTTATTTTTTTGACTTGAAAAAAAGAAAATTTCGAAAAAAAATCATCACAAAATTGTCAAAATTTCAACGAATATGCTTAATTTTTTTCGTTTAAAAGTAGAAAAAAATTAATTTTCCATACAAAAATTATCACTATAAAATGTTCAGAATTACTTTTTACGCCTTCAAAATCAAAAAAAGTCTTATTCCAAGAAAAAAACTATTCAAAAAAACCGTCTTAAACTTCCCTAAAATTCAAGAAAAAAATTCAGAATTTTTTCAAAAAAAGAAAAAAATAATAATAACGACCTCAGTATCTACTAAAACCACTCTGAATCCAAAAAAGTCCAAAAACCTCATATTTCGATCGAAAATCTCCGAAAAAAAAAGGGAAAGAAATCCGGAAAAAAATGGAGCGCCTCAGGATGTGCTTCAAACGTGTCAAATAAAGTCTTCATTTGCAGATTTCCCTTCCTTTTTTTCCCTGAGATTTTTCTCTGAGATTAAAGGTTTCGAATTTCTTCGCTAGAACTTTGAAATTTGGGAACATGGAGAGTGGAAAATTTGAATTTAAAAAAATTTTTTTAAATAAAAAAACAAAAAAATTAAAAAAATAACTTTGTAATCCTCTTGAAACAGGAAAGTGGTGGTAAAGAGGAATTTCAAAAAAAATTTTTTTTCATTTTAAAACTTCTAGTTGATCAGTTTTTTACGTGAAATTTCGAATATTTTTAAACTTCCTATCCCAAAAAAATCTCCTTCAAGCTCAAATCCTCGAAAAAATACACGAAAAACCAAATTTTCAAAATTTTTCCCTGGGAGGTGTTACTTCAAAAAACCATCAAAAACGAGAAAATTTCTCTATTTTCGGAAGTAAAAAGAGAACTTCAGCGGCTCTTGCATAATTTATTGCACTTTCCTTTGGTTTCAAAAGAAGTTTTCGCCTGAAAAAAGAGTCGGTTTTTGACTTTTGAATGTATCAAAAGTTATGTTTTTTACTCGGAAAAAAGGAAAAAACTTACATTTTTAATGAAAAAAGAATCAATGGACATTTTGACTTTCAAAAAACAAAAAAAATCCAAATTCCTTCAAAAACACAATACTTTCTTGAAAAAATGTGACCTATTAGACTGCGTCATAATTACTGACTCCATAGAATTCCCCGATTTTTGAGGGATTTTTGGATCTTTCCGTACAAATTTTACTTTATTTTATTCTCCAAACACCAAAATAACACTTTTAAAAACATTAAAGCCGTTAATAATGCTTTTAAATCGAACAAAACCGAAAAAAATAGGAATTTTCAGTCAATTTACATTAAAAATTCAACCGATCATTTTTTGGTCTTTTTCCGTGAAACTCTCATAAAACCTATAAAAAAATTCAATTTCACTGTATAAAATTTCTTAAAATCAGTTGCGTTGCGAAAAAAATTTATCAAAACTTCACGAAAAAAATTCCAAAAACCCAAAAAAATTGACCGTGAGTCAATAATTATGACGCACTAAAAAAATTTCTTCATGTTTAATTTCCAAGTTTTTTTCAAATCATTTTTCCTGTTCAAAAGATCAAACTATGAAGAAAAAATCGCACTCGAAGAAAAATTCAAGAGAACGAGGAAGAAAATTGGCGGGTAAGTACATGGAATCACGCAACTTTCGAAGATTTCCAAGAATTTGCTAGATTTTTTTCGTGAAAAAAATTTTTTGGACAAAAAAAGGAGCTTTTTTTGGTTTTTTTAATGCTCCTCATATGTCTAGAAAAATTGAAAATCTCTTATTTTTTTAAGCAAAAAAAGAAGAGAAAGTGGAAAAAAATCGGAAAGCGTTACGTGAATGTGCATCAAACATGTCAAATCAAGTCATTTTTTTCCCTTTTTTTCTCTTCTTTTTTTTTCTAAAAAATGTCATAATTTTATTCTAAAGCTACAAATTGACGTTTTATTACATTTAAGGGTTCAGAAAATATTTATACTGCAATAAAAAAATCGAAAAAAATCCACATCTACGAAAAAAACTGAGATTTTCTAAAAAAAAAAATTTTAAATAGATTTTTTTTTCGTGAGAATCTCAGAAACTGAAAATCTATTGAAAAAGCAAATCTGGCAGAAAAAACCAACTCTAAAAGCCGTTTTATAGTCAAATTTTGGTCATAAACGAAAATTTGCGCGCAATTATCCATGGAGCGCGAATAAAGCCCGAAAAAAAGTCTGGCCGTTCAAAAATTAATTTTTTTGGTGTATAATCGTTTGCGTATAGTTTATGTTGTTCCTATAAAACTTGGCTCTCCTCCAAATAATCCTTAGGAGCCTCTATAGTGGTCACTAAAATATTCCCAGTTAGTGGAAAAGTTATTTTTGAAAGTGCGTCGTAAATATTGAAACGCTTTTTTGGAGATCTTCTCATACGAAAAAAAAATAAGGAAAATTTTAAAAAATCAAGATAAATCTTCAAAAACTACATAGGAAACTCGGGAAAAGCTGGGCCTTTAAAAAGTCCCGAAAATGGATCATAAAATTAAAAGTAAAGTGTGAAAAATGACGCCATCCATAACTTCCGGGAAAAAATGAGAAAATTAATGTGAAATCCGAAAACCAACACAATCTTCATGTGGAATCGGGGCATAAAAAACAAACAGTTGTTTGTCCTGAGGCTATTTCTTGAAAAAATGAATGGAAATCGCTTTTTTTTGTTCATGTAGTGCTCTGAAAAGGTCAAAAGTACCCATTTCTACAATTTTCGTCCAGGGGATGGTCTCCGGTGGGACTTCTGGATGAGACCAATTTAACTAGATGCACTTTTTCACGCTGATTCCAAATCTGGTTTCAAAAACTGACGAGGAGACCTGTGAAAAAAGTTATGGACCCTCAAAATTCGAAAATGGAAAAATTTCCGATTGAGCTCTTTTTTTGAGAATATGTAGATCTCGTTCTTCTGATAACAAAAAGCTAATTTTTTTCCTGTAGAAAAAGTTTTGAGCATAGATATGATTTTTCAAAGCTCGGCGCGCGATAAGAGCATGCGAGCGAGGTGTCCTATCGCGATCCGGCGGCATTCAGCAGCAACGGCAGCATAGAGCAGTGGTAAGGCGGCGGACAGGGGATCAGGAGGTCACGGGTTCGGTCCCCGCGCTGTGCAAGCTTTTTTGCATTTTCTTTTCATGCAGTTTTTCGTGATTTTTCATGTGTACGAGCATAGATTGGAGCGTCAAAAGTTTTCAGAAATATTTTTTTGGGTTTCTTTTCAGCTTTTGAGACCAGATTTGGAGTCAGTATGTATAGGTCATTCCGCTCCAGCTTGTCATGTTTTTCTTTCCGCCAAAAGCCAGGTCAAATTTCACCATCTTCGCTTCAAGACCTTTGTTTCTTGCCGTTATAAAAGCAGAAATTTGATCTAATTTGGTATACGGTCTTTTTGGCGGAAAGAAAAACGTGAAAAGCTGGCGCGGAATAGGCTATGAAACGACATCAAGAAAACATGGTCTCATTCAGAAGTTCCACTGTGAGTGGAGACCATTCCTTGGTCAGAAGGTCAAAAATATTCATTTCTACAATTTTCTTCCCTTCTTACAAGGAAGGCCATCTTCGTATCAGAAAAACATAAAACAGATTTCTCGGGATTTTTCTGAAAACTGGCCAGAACACTCCTTGATCTACCAGAAGAAGATTCTGGAAGTATCAACTTGCAAAACTTCTTATTTTTCGAAAAAGAAGACCTCGAAATCCATTAAAACAAGTCTTTTTGGGACTTTCAGGCCTTATTTCTCGAAAACTAGGAATTTTTGCAGGTTGAGACTCTCAGTATATACTTCTGATACATCAAGGAGTGATCTGGGCAATTTTCAGGAGAATTCCGAGCCGCAATTAAAAATGACCTTCTTGTTAAGAACGCCAGAGTGGCGGGGCTAGAAAAAACCCTATAGTGGACAAAATAGCAGGGGCTAGATTTTAAGTGGTCCCTATAGGGGTTTAGGGTCTGTATTTTGATTTCCTTGAGCCCAAGTGGCCCCTACAGTGATTTTCAAATTCATTTCTTTCCTGATTAGAAAATTGAACAGTATAGAAGCCCCCACAACTCTCCCCTACAGTGGCCACTCACGATAATCCCTAAAAAGGTCACTTTGGCTTCAACGCATCTAAAGAGAAGTGGTCCTTTAAGGGGTGCCTTCAAAAGCTCCTAAGTTTGCCCCCCTAGTGACCACTCTAGCATTTATAATTTTCTACGAATAAACTTGGAAAATTTTTCAAAAAACCGCAACGCGACCGCCACGCATCGAACCATTCCACGTGCGACCATGAAAACTTGAAAAAATTCAAATTTTCAAAAAGCCCTTTCCAACTAAAATCGCCTCATTTTATCCTTAAAAAAATATTTTTCTAAAAAAAATATTATATCACTTTATTACCACAGAAAAAACCAGAAATCATTCAACACGAAAAAAAAATTCATCACAGCTCATTTTCTGAGAAAAAAGGCCAATAAATTAGAATAATCCATCTCAAACCCGGGTTAATAATGAAATCATGAAGATACATTCTACATCCTGAAAAATCTGATAGAAAAAAAGAGGAAAGAGAAATTTTCTGGACAAGAGCCAGGAAAAAAGTGGGCGTGGTCTAGGGTGCATGGAAACCGAAGAACTCTGTTGAATCGCTTTTTCACTCAATTTTTTAATTGGGAAAGTCCTCTTCACAAAAATATGATGATAACTGTAAAAAATCAGTTCTAAAGGTCCAAAGAAACCTTTAAAAATATATCAATATCTTCAGGACCATTAAAGCTAAACTCCCATGCGCCTTTAAACGAAATACCGATTCAACAAAACCCTCTGGGAACACAGGATAAAGCTTAACAGATTCTCTGATGATGCAGCCGACTTTAAAGCGACTTGCGCGTTTTGGAAAGCTATCAATGAGAAACGCAACGTTTAGTCATTCCAAATGCGACCAGAAGGTTTCCTACTCAACGTGCGCCTTTAATAAGAAACATAGTAATGGCTCAAAGCATATCGAACAATCTGAAGTTGCGCCCGACCAAAAACGACTTGCGCATTCATTCAAGAGCTTGAAGACTTATAACGATAACCGCAACGCTTCAAGCCATTCCAAGTGCGACCAGAGGGTTTCCTACTTGCTCTTTGCCTTTAATAAGAAACATGGGAACGGCTCAAAGTTGCGCCCGACCAAAAGCGACTTGCGCGTGGATTTATTTAAGAACGACCGCAACTCTTTGAGCCATTCCAAAAGTAAAAAGAGGGATGAAATCAAGATTATTGCTTATTAAGCAACAGGAGTAGCTGCTGGACGGAGGCCAGGGCGGCGACGGCCTTGGAATCGTCGTCGTAGGCCTTGGCGGCGAACGAGTTCACGCGACTGAAGACGTCGATGACGCGCTTCCGCACCGGTGACAGCAGGATCGTCTCCGTCTCGGCGACGCCGATGTACAGCGAGTAGGCCTCGCGGATCTGAAACAGCAAAGTTATTTATATCATTCATTTTTGAGCTTGATGAACTCCGACCTGTCTGCGCTCTTTTTTCTCTCGTCGGCTAGGTCATAGGGTCAGAAAAAGAGCAAGTGAACATGGGAGAGTGCAGAGAAATCAGAAAGACTTTTATTTTCTCAATTTCATGTTGAAATGAGATACACGGAGCGGATATGTTCAAAAAAATGTCTAGAAACTCGATATTTCAACATGAAATTTTTAAAAAAATCCTATTTCCTTCAGTTTCATCCATCAAGGAGGCCAGGAATTTCTAGATTTTTCGATTTTCTTTAACAGCCTTTCCAAAAGCTTCCTTCAAAAAAAAAAAAATTTTTTTTCCAACCATTCCCCAATCGAAAAAGTGTACTGAAACTACTTAAAATCGATTCTAAAGACAATAAAATCTCCAAGAATATTCTGCCCTTAGCCAAAACCTCCGCCAAGGTTCATAAATAATAGAGAGGAGAAGCCAAAAAAGGTCAATTAATAAATGCGGGAGAAAAATGGCGAGGGTGGCGAAAATCCCCATAAAGCTCGAGATGCTGAATTTCAAAGCAGAAAGGGACGAAAATCATAAAGTCCTATAAATAACTTCATAATCGACTTTCGGAAATTTTATCATTGATCAAAAAAATGCGATTAGGACTTCAACTTTTTATTGACATTTAGGCTATGATTGAAACTGGAACTTTCTCTATTTTTGAAACTTTTTGAATTTCAAAAACCTAAATTTTTCTTTTTTTAACGTAAAAGTGCTTTTTTTGCTTGAAGGATTTCAAGCAAAAAAATTTCGATATTTCTTCCGGAAAAAAAAGTGAAGATGATGTCACTGAAACTGAAATATGACGTCATTAAAATCTTAATCTTCCCCCTCCAATGACGTCATAACGTTCACTTTCCTTTTTTTGAACAAAGTTTCATTATTTTTTTAATGTTTTTTTCTCAATGACGTCACATCATATCGCCGCTAAATGATGTCATTTTTCACTCTCAATGACGTCATAATTAACAAAGAAGATCCTCAACCGACTTTTATCTCAACAAAATACATATTATTCTTCAATTGTTTCATAAAGCTTGAATTTCCTCTCAATTTCAAAAGCTCACAACCTTTAAAATTAATGACGTAGTTTTTATTTTGCTCTATGACGTCGTCGCTCATTTTTCCTTAGTGACGTCATAAAAATAACAAAGAAAGTTCTGAACCGACATTTTTCCTCAACAAAATATACATTAATTCTCGATTCTTGACTAAAACTCTGAACTTCTTCTCGATTTCAAAAGCTCACAAGCTTTTTTTTTATGACGTCATCGCTCATTTTCCCCTAGTGACGTCATAAAAATTAAAAGAACAAAAGTCCTAAACCTTTTTTCTCAAAAAAAATATTTTTATTTCTCGATTCTTCGACGTTTTTTAAATTCAATGACGTGATTTTTATAGTTCTCTATGACGTCATCGCTGATTTTTTTCCCTAGTGACGTCATAAAAAAATAACAAAAAGAAAACTTCTGAACCGACTTTTTTTCTTTACAAAATATGTATTATTTCCCGATTCTTCCGTAAAAAAACTTGAATTATCTCTTTATTTCAAATGCCCTAATTTTTAATGACGTCATTCTTATTCTTCTCTATGACGTCATGGCTGATTTTCTTTCTCAATTGACGTCATAAAGAAGACAAAAATTTCAACTTTTGAACTTCATTTCTATTTTTCAAGGCTCAAAGTCCAGCCAAACTTAAAGTTCACCTAAAAATACGCGGACGTAACCCGAAACCCGGCCGAATAACCTATGCAACCGCGAGGTTGCTATCAAGTTTCCAGATCGCGTCAATTATTATACTCTTGAGAAGGGAAGGACAAACTTCGGGGAACCTGGACCCAACGAGTTTGTATGATTCGGCGGCGATGTCGCGGAGTTGGGCCGCCGCGAGTTGGGGCTGCTTGGACAGGTCAAAGTCGGACTTTAGCTTCTGGAAAAAGTTCGAAAATTTTTAAATTCCTGAAGAAGATGGTCTGTGGGGGCTGCTTTGAAGTATTAAAAAGTTTTCTCAAGGAAGGTAATTTTGAATTGAAAATTTCCGACTTTCTGAAAATTCTTCAGAACGCTCCTTATTGTACCAGATGAAGATCCTTGAAGCCTGGAACTTCAGAAAGTTCAAATTTTTCAGAAAAAAAGCTCAAAAATCCAATAAAAAAACTATCAAAGAAAAATTTTTTTAAACTATTTTTTTCTTTGATTTTTATATAGATAACTCAATTGTAATGCTTTGATTTAACATCAAGGTACATCCAAAAATCTCAAAAAAGCCCATAAAATCTTTTAATTCATAAAATAGTTCAATCAGTTGGAAAAACCTTAAAATCTAGTCTCGAATTTTTCCTCAGGAGTGGTGAAATTTATTGGAACACTTAGGAAATTCAGAGTGGACCCTATAGGAATTAGGGACACAAAAATCTCTAAATGTGACAAAACAGTGCTCCTTAAAAGGTTATTCAGGGTTTTAATCTTCAAGAAACTCTAAAGTTGCCCCTCTAGGGACCACTCTGGCGTTCCTATGTACTCGAATAGAACCCCTCTGAATTATTTAAACCATAAAAAACCCTTCGATGACCCATTAAGCTCCCAAATCTCTTTCAACCTCACAAAATTGAAAAAAAAGGAAAAATGAAATTTATTTAATTTTCAGATTTTTATGAAGCTTTTCATAAATCTTTCAACCCAATAAAGACTATGAAACCCTTGTAAACCCTAAAAAAATTTTTTTAACGCTTCAAATTCTTTAAGAAACCATCAAAAAACATCAAAGACTTCAAAAACCGTCAAAAACTCTAAAAACTTTCCAAAAATGCTCAAAATCCCCTCTAAAAACCATAAAAACTGCGCAAAATGCTCAAAATTTAAAATCTCAGTTTGACCAAGAAGCTTAGGGGTCACTTGACAAAGCTTTTAATAACGTTAAAATTACCCTAAAATCCCTCTGAAACTTGGTTTATCTTCAGAAATTATTGTGTCCTATGCATTTCTGACTTCAAAAAACCCTTAAAAATCGCCTAAAATAGTCAGGATCCTTCAAAAAAATCACCTCGTCCTCCGCGGAATCGATCCACGCCGCCAGCCTTCCGACCATCATTTTCGACGCCGTGTTCGTCAGTTTGAAGCAGGCCGCCCGGAGTTGGATGTCGATGACACGACGGCTGTCGCCCTCGTTTTCCTTGACTTCGATTGGAACCTTAAATCTCATCTTTTCCATAGAAATTTCCTAGAAAATATTATTTTACCGTCGTCAAAAGCTCCAGAAGGGAATTATTCGAGCTGAGCTCAAACCATCTGGCTTTCTGATCAAAGAGAATGTTGGTGAATTTGGAAAAATCGATGGAGAAGTCCTTGGTTGGCAGGGAAGAGTCGGATCTGGAGAAAAAATGATTGTAAGGGATTTTTTCGGTTCAAATACGTCATATTTGCTCAAAAAATCGACAAAAAAAGAAAAAAGTGATTTTCGAAAGAAACCCCCAAGAAAATATCTTTTGAAAAATGTGCGTTTCAATAATTATGACGCACTTTCAAAAAAACATCGTATGCTTTAAAAATTTAGTGGCCACTATAGGAGTTCCCCAGGGACTGCTTGAAGAGGTCACT
Source organism: Caenorhabditis auriculariae (assembly GCA_904845305.1). Lineage (NCBI taxonomy): Eukaryota > Metazoa > Nematoda > Chromadorea > Rhabditida > Rhabditidae > Caenorhabditis > Caenorhabditis auriculariae. The sequence goes on from CAJGYM010000122.1 coordinate 123,186, forward strand.
AAAGTGGCCACTAACGCTTAAGTGGCCACTAATTTGACTACTATAGGGGCCACTATAGAGGTTCCCCAAGGACTGCTTGAAGAGGTCATTTAAGTGGCCACTAACGCTCAAGTGGCCAATAATTTGACTACTATAGGGGCCACTATAGGGGTTTCCCAAGGACTAGGTTACTAAAGTGGCCACTAAACTTTAACCCCTCAAGTAATTTGACTACTAAACATCAAAACCCTAAAGTGGCCACTGAGAATTTTCCCAGAAACGTTAGAACGATCCTGAAATGGAACTTTTTCTTAGAAAACGGGCTGTACGGTCAGTTTATTGCTAGGATTTTTTTTTTACGTTTTTTTACGTTCGTCGGAAAAAAAGTTCTATGGAGATCCCTCATTTACCTGGAAGCATGTCTGTATGGAGACGTCTGCTCCCTGAGAATCAGAAGATGTTTGACGACGAACAGCTCGGCGTCGAGCTGTTTCGACCTTCCGCCTTTGACGACGGCTGGCTGGGCCGAGATAGCCTGGGCGGCGATTTCCAGGGATTCGCAGCAGGCCAGGAGCATGTCCCGGGCCAGGGAATGGAACACGCCGACCTGAAAACGGCTTCTAGCTGGGATAAGATCAAGAAAAGTCGCTTCTTAGAAAAATATTTGGCACAAATCTAGTGGGACAAAATTTCTACAACTCAGGAAAGCCAGAGTGTTCCCTAGAGGGGTGAAAACAGCTATGGAAGGGGAAAAAAGTGCTCCTTATATGAGTAGATTTCAAGTGATCCCTATAGTGGTTTAGGGTCTCACGCCATAACCGCTTTAAGCTCAAGTGGTCCCTATAGTAATATTTTTGTTTTTCGTTTTATTTGACAGCTAAAAAGAACATGATAATCCGAAAGCGGACGCGGGGATCCCTAAAGTGATGTCGCTACTAAATTGGTCCCTTCTCATAGAATTCATAAAAGTTATAAACTAACATGTCCCCCATAGAGGCCACTTCAGCAAGCTTTATTGCCCCTTTAGGAGGAGGTTAAGTGGTCCCTTGAGAGAAAAATCCGAATATCCCCAAGGTTGACCTTCTAGGGACCACTCTGACGTTCCTAAGTACCAAAAGGGTCCATATTACATGAATTTGACTTCTAAAGACCCTTCCAAAAGCTCTGAAACGCTTTCAAAACTTCATAAAAGTCCAAAAAAAGCTCTAAATCTTCCAAGTTCTAAAAAAGCTCCAAAAATCACGTAAAAAGGTATTTTTCGCCTTTTTCTCTGTGTCGTAGTAACAAAACGAACATCAAGAAAACAGAAAAGCTTGCAAATTTTCGCTTTTAAGCATCAAAAGGCTTCAAAAAAGGAACATTCTCAAAAGGCTACAAAAAAATGACAAAAATGAAATAAAAATTGAAATAGGTATTTTTCTCGCTTCCAAAACTTCATAAACGTCTGAAAATGAGCTTAAAAACTCGTTCAAAACCTGAAAAGCTTCGAAAAAGTGACAAAAATGACATGAGTCAAGATATTTTTTTGCAATTTCTTTCTTTAGAATTGACAAAACGAACATCAAGACAGCTGAAGAGCTTGGAAATCCACTTTTCGAGCTTAAAACGCTTTCAAACCCTCAAAAAAGTCCAAAATAGTAGCTCTAACCTTCTTGCAATCGTTCAAAAAGCTACGAAAGAGGAAAACCCTCAGAATGCTACAAAAAAAGACAAAAATGACAATAATGACGTGAAATAGGTATTTTTCTAGCTTTTAAAACTTCGAAAACGTCTAAAAAGTAGCTCTGACCTCTTTCCAAACCCTCAAAAGGCTTCAAAAAATGACAAAAATGACTTGAATCAAGATATTTTTCTCCCTTTTTCTTCTTAGTAGTATCAAAACGAACATCGATACAACTGAAGAGCTTGGAAATCCACCTTTTCGAGCTTCAAAACACTCTCGAAACTCCAAAACGTTCTGAAACTCGTTCAAAGACTGAAACCCGTCGGAAAAATGACAAAAATGTCTTGAAATAAGTACTTTTCTCCCTTTTTTCTTCTTACAAATGACAAAACGAACATCAAGACAACTGAAGAGCTTGCAAATTTTCGCTTTTAAGCTTCAAAACGCTTTCAAAACTTCAAAACGTCTAAAAATGAGCTCAGAAAATCTTTCAAAGACTGAAACCCGTCTGAAAAGTGACGAAAATGTCGTTATATAAGTCTTTTTCGCCTATTTTTTTTTTCATAAGTAACACAACGAACATCGAAACAACTGAAGAGCTTGGAAATTCTCTTTTTCAAGCTTCGAAAACGCTCTCAAAACTTCAAAAACGTCTAAAAAGGTGCTCTGAAACTCGTTCAAAGACTGAAACCCGTCGGAAAAATGACATGAATCAAGATATTTTTTTGCTGTTTCTTTCTTCAGAATTGCCATAACGAACATCGAGACAACTGAAGGGCTTAAAACGCTTCCAAAACTTCAAAAAAGTCCAAACAGAAGCTCTGAAACTCGTTCAAACCCTCAAAAGGCTTCAAAAAATGACAAAAATGACTTGAATCAAGATATATTTCTCCCTTTTTTTTCTCAGTAAGATCAAAACAAACATCAAGACAGCTGAAGAGCTTGGAAAGACACATGACGGTCCTGCGGACGGTCGGATACCACAGACAGTGTTGGTCGATGGCCGCCACGGAGGACGACGATTTCCTTTCCAATCGGATTTTCCCGGGCTCTTCAGGCTCTTCATTTTGAGCCTTGAGCTTCTGCTCGTTATCGATTTGTCGCATCATTTGGAGCATTTGGGGGTAGGCGACATCGCCGGGCGCTGGACGGTAGGCCGCGATATCGTTCTGGGCGTAGAGGCCGGCTCTAAATCTCTCTATTTCCTTCTGGAAGATCATCTAAAAGACCTGTAGACGATCCTTTCCGCGATATCGCCAACAAGTTCGCTCATTACCGCGACAAAACCGGCTCTGGGGTTGAATAAAATGTCGAAATCGCCGATCATCGTCGCCACGACTTCCAGGGAGCATCGATTTTCGATCATATCAACCTAAAATCGATAAATAAAGCTGAAAATGACGCAAAAAAGCTTTTTGGAGGATGTTTTGAAATTTGACAAAATCTGCAGCTTCCTACTGCTTATAATACCAAAGAAGTTTGAAAAAACACCTTTTTTGGTCGGAAAAAAGATAAAATCAGCTAAAAATGACTCAAAAAATAAGAAAAAATCAGAAAAAATTAAAATTTGATGAATCTGCAGGTTTCTACTGCTTAAAAAAACCGAAGAAGTTCGAAAAAAACCAGCTTTTTTTCGTTGGAAAAAAGATCATATAAACCTAAAATCGATAAATACAGCTAAAAATAACGCGAAAAATCAAAAAAAAAAACCTTCTGGAGATAATTTATTTTTTTCAAAATCTGTAGCCCTCTCATATAAAAATACTGAAAAAAATTTCAAAACGGTCTCTTTTTTTGAAAATTTATTTTTTTCGATTCATTTTTCAGTTTTTTTGACTTTTTTTCAACGCTTTTTACCTCACACAAGTTTATAAAAAAACCTTAAAAGGCCGTAATATTAATTCTCAAAACCAAAAAGGCTGATATCATCTTTTTAGCAGAAAAAAATCAACTAGAATCATTTAAAAATTCATTTCCTTTCCAATACTCTCGTGAAAAAAATCGTCAAAAAGGTTAATTTCCATGTTGAAGATATTTTTCATACAGAAGACGACTTACAGCCTCGATTTTTTTGGATGAATATCATTTTTTTAGAGCTTGAAAAAAATGGTCAAATTCGGGATTATTGGACCAATTTCTGTTTAAAAAAATTTCCTAAAAAAACCGAGAAAAATTTTTTTAGTGGTTACTATAGAGGCTCGCCAAGGACTACTTGGAGAAAACACTAAAGTGGCCACTAAACCCACCTCTATAGTGGCCACTATTTTCCGTTTTAGTGGCAACTTTAGTAGTTTTTTGTCCAGTACTCCTTCCAGTAACTCTGATAATTTTAAAACAGATTGGACCAGTTATGTTGACCCATTGACCCCTAAAGTGGCCACTAAATTATTAGTGGTCTTGTAGTAGCACTTAGACCTCTATAGTGGTCACTAATTTGTAACCCATAAGTGGCCACTAAGTTGACTACTATAGTGGCCACTAAACCGTCAAGACCCTATAGTGGCCACTAAAAATTTTCGCAGAATGGTTATAAATAAAAAGAATGAAGATTAGACTTTTCATATTTTGTCACCCAAGTACAATGACGTCATTTGAAAAAGCTTTGAGGATGTGTAGCTCTCTGATTGGTTTGGGGGCGTAGCTAGAGCAATAACTTATCATTCTAGACAGACAAAAAGTTGAAAATTCATGAGATTCTGTTATTTTTTCAAAGAAAAATCGCCATTTTCTTCCATTTTTTTTCTTCCCTTCACCTTGAGCATGGTACAAAGTTCCGCCAGTGTCTCCAAGTACGGATTGTGGATGATCCTCGGCCGGAGCATGTCATACAGAAGTCGACAGAGGGATTCGGTGAATCCCTCGAAGGGATGGACGTCGGCCGCATTTTTGCTCACGCTGTGGTTGATCACGGAAGGAGCCGGCGTCGTCGGACTGAACAGGAGGATTTGCAGTTGGATGGGGGAGATTTTGGACCTTTCGGGAGCTTCGTCCCGGTTTGCGCCTCGGTTGATGAAGAATTGACGGTAGAGTCGGTATTCATCGTCGCAAGTTCGGAGGATGAAGGTACAGGCGTCTCGGGTCAGGCGACACGTTGACTCGGCGTGTGTTCTGAGAAATGAAATCTCAGGGAGCGAAACTCTTCTTAGAAACGCCAGAGTGGTCCCTAGAGGGGCAATCTTGCAGGCTCTTGTATGTTCCCCTTTAGGGGCCACTGAAGCTCGCAAACGAGGTTTTTTTGTTGTATAAGTTTAACTTGAAATCTAAATACTTGAGAACGCCAGAGTGGTCCCTAGAGGGGCAATCTTGGGATGCTAGAGTGGTCCCTGAAGGGGCAATCTTGGAAACCTTGTAGGTTCCCCTTTAGGGGTCACTGGAGCTCGCAAACGAGATTTTTTTTGTTGTATAAGTTTTACTTAAAATCCAATAACTTGAGAATGCCAGAGTGGTCCCTAGAGTGGCTACCGTATACTCCCCTTAAGGGACCATTTGGGGGCACTAAAGTTCACGAAAGTGACCTCTCTAGGGATTTTATTTAATGACCACTTAAGGGGAGCATGCTAGTTCTTCTTGTAAGCAGAAAAAAAATTGAAAGAACACTATAGTGACCACTCAAGCTCTAGGAATTCAACCCGAAACCCCTGAAGGGGCCACTTGACCCTTCTACGGAGCCCTATTTTGTACTCTACAGCGGATTTTTCTCCCTAACCCCTCTAGGGACCACTTTGGCTCTCAAAAATTTCGAAAAGTTATCCTTGGAGCGAAAAAGCAACTATTTTTTTTAAAGGCTTGTTACTCTCCATAGAAAAATTCAATGGATTCAAAAAAATCACGTTGAAAAGGCTCGGTGCGACTATAGGGACCACTTAAGCTTTAAGTTCAAGAGTCGAGTCCTAAGCCCCTATAGGGACCACCAGGGAGCCCTATTTGTACTCTACAGTGGATTTTTCCCCCCTAACCCCTCTAGGGACCACTATGGCGCTCAAGTCTTCGAAAAAACTATCCATGGAGCGAAAAAGCTACCAAAAATTTTTTTTTTTGCTCAATTTCTCCACACAAAAGTTCAATGGAAACTCATTCCGACGTGAAAATTCAAAAAAATCACGTTGAAAGGGCGGCCAGAGTCGACTGGAGGATCGGCGCGAGGAGAAGTTGTCTTTTCGCGAAATAGGCATATTGGCACTCGGCCAGCATTTCTTCAAACTCCGGAACATTCCAGAACCGTTGTTCCATGACGCTGATGGCGCCTCTGAAGGGAAAAAATGAAATAAAAAATGTGGGAGCCATTTCGATACAATCAAAACTCCAAATATGGAATCATAATCAATAATGAGACAGCTCTCTACAATTTTGGGACAGCAATTTGACCGATTTCAATGGGAAAAGATCAACTCAATCTGTCCCGGGGGCCGAACCAGCGACCCTGGGAGCGGCGGGCAAAGACACAGGCGCTGCGCCAAAGGAGCATCACTCGCTTACTTGACAGAGGCGGCACGTGAGGCGAACACGCCGTACAACAGGGCGAAAGTGTCTTCGTCGGCGCCACTTCGACCGATTTTTTCGTAATCTACCTGGAAAGTTGAGTTACCATAAGCCAATTACAAGTTTCGAAATAAAAAGTTGAAAAAATTCCTAATTTTTGAACACGGATTTTCATAGTTTTTCCTATTTTGAAGCGTTTTTTTTCCAGAAAAAAAGTAAGCTTCACAAATTTAGACCTTCTGGAACTTTACCTGACACTTGAAAAAAATCAATTTCAATATTTTTTGTTGAAAAAAGTGTCAAAAAGTCAAAAAAATTGGGCTAAAAAGGTAATTTTTCGGGTAAAAAATGGGTTCTTTTTGGTACGATCCTTTTTTTGGGCGGAAAATGGTGAAAAATAACCTTTTTGGATTTTTTTTTTTTGGTCAGAAGCTGCGTTTTAACCTTCTAAAAAGTGGAAAAATTTCTTCTCAGCTCTTTTTTCAATTTTTCAAAAGAAAGAACTTCTTATCCCTATTTTTCTGCACTTTTTCATTTTTCCAACACCTTTTTATCATCTTAAAAAATTTTTTCCTATGAAAAATGCAGAAAAGACCTCCCAAAGACCCCTTTTCAGCTAATTTTACACCTGAAGCTCCAAAAATTACCTGTAACTGAGCCTGTCGATCTTTGACGTCATTGAAACACGCTTCAATGTCCGCCAAAAACGCTGATTCGAACCCAAGTCATGGCTCTAAAAATCTTATATTTAATTTTGAACTGTTTAGGGGTTGAAACCGGCTCAAGCACTGTTCAAACTTGGCGATATAAGTGGCCGATTCGCGATATTCATTATGAGCGCGGAGGAATGAAAGACATTCGTCGATTGAGGCCAACATGGCGGCGAAAGATTGGCCAGTTACCATCAATTTCGCCACCGACAGCTTCTGAAAATGAAACAAAGTACATAAAAGTCTGGGGAAAATTTTTAGAATTAATTTACAAGACCAAAAAGCTGATTTCCCCTTTTTTTAAAGCAAAAAAATCAACTAAAATCATTTTAAAAAAATCATTTCCATTCCCTTATTTTTGCTGAAAAAAATCGTCAGAGGCGAAGCTAAAAAAATATTTTTCTTTAACAGAATAAAATTTACAGCCTAGATTTTTGAATGAATATTCTCCAGAGCTTGAAAAATGGTCAAATTCGTGATTATTGGGCCAATTTCTGTATAAAAATTTCCTAAAACCCTAAAAACTGAGAAAATTTTTAGTGGCCACTAGAGAGGCTCGCCAATGACTACTTGGAGAGAACACTAAAGTGGCCACTGGAACCATCCCTATAGTGGCCACTATTTTCCGTTTGAGTGGTCACTATAGAGGTTCTGTATTAAGTGGCCACTTCAGTAGTTTTTCATCCAGTAACTCTGAAAATTTTAAAACAAACAGATTGGACCAGTTATGTTGATCCTATGACCCCTAAAGTGGCCACTAAAACTTCAAGACCCTATAGTGGCTACTAAAAATTTTCCCAGTCATTATTATCTTGGATCTAATGAATTTTTGAAGTTTTTTCTCCCTTATGCCGAAGCTTTAAAAAAGAAATTCGAACATCCAAGCTTTGAAAATTCGATGAAACTTGTCCAAAATGTACTTCAAGAACTCCTGGTTCTATGAAAAATAAAAAACCCCAATATTACCTTTTCGAAAAGTTAAAAAAAACACCAATTTTCCAGGAATTTTGTATTTCGCAAACTCTGAAGCGTTACAGCTCAACTACACGCCAAAATTCCTCCTTTTTGAAATACTTAAAAAATTCCTCCAAACTTTCATAATTGAAGAGTCTCATGTCATTTCTATAAAAACCATTTTTCAGCTTTTAAAATCACAAAATCCTTTTTCAAATCGATGAGGGACATTTCAAAAATCTTCCCTAATTTCAGAAAGCTTACTAAAATGGATAAAAGATGAATCCAGCCGAAAAAAACTTTTTTTGTATAATTATTTTTATTTTTCTATATTGTCCCTATGCTATCAAAAACCTTACTCAACTCGAAAAAACCCAGTTTTAGGCCTTCATCTTCGCCTAAATGTTCCTAAATTGATAAGAGGTTTTCATAAAATCACAAAAACTCTTCTCAATTCAATAAAAGACATGTTCAAACCCCTCGAAACCACGAAAATCCTTCCCAACTCAATAAAAGACATATTCAAACCCCTCAAAACCACAAAAACTCTTCTCAATTCAATAAAGGACATATTCAAACCCCTTAAAACCACAAAAATCCTTCCCAACTCTACAAAAGACATTAGCAAACCTTCATAATGGCGTCGGCCTGTTTGAAATAATACAAGTTGGTCTTGATGAGATGGGATCCCGTCGAGAGGGCCGTTTGTTCGGCCAAGGCCCGGTCGCAGGCGTCGTGAAGCGACGAGGTCCTTCCGCTGACCGACTGGTAGGCGCCCCGGAGTTCCGCCATCCTCTGAACATATTTTGAAACTGGAAAGAAGATTCGAATCGCTTAATAACATAGGAAAAGTCGGAAGGGGTCAAAAAAGGCTCAAAAAAAGATCCTTTCTGCTGCCTTTTTACGCCATTTCATGTGCTTTTTTGCACCAATTTTGCTGCCTCTCCCTTTTTCCAGCATTTCTTGAGCCTTTGAAATCCCAGAAAAATGGAAGGCTCGATGAAACGACTCTTTTTGAGGCCTTTTTCGAGCCTTTTTGCAACCTTTTTGCGGCCTTTTTGCGGCCTTTTCGAGCCTTTTTGCAACTTTTTCGCTGCCTTTTTTGAGCCTTTTTGCTGCCTTTTTGCGGCCTTTTTGCAGCCTTTTTGCAGCCTTTTTCGAGCCTTTTTGCAACTTTTTCGCTGCCTTTTTGCTGCCTTTTTGCTGCCTTTTTGCGGCCTTTTTGCAGCCTTTTTGGGGCCATTTTGCAGCCTTTTTTGCTGCCTTTTTGAGCCTTTCAGCGGCCATTATCCACCATTCCTATTTTTCCCCAGTAATCGAATAACGCGCCGATTTCGAAAATCGCCGAAATTACTTCGACCAATTCATTGAAAATGAAAAGAGCGCAGAAAAACCTTAAAAAAACCAGTAGAAAAAGCAATTAATTATTACACTGTCTCGAAAACCATAAATTCAACTTGAAACAGGGAAAACACTTATAGCAACCATCATAAAATAAAAATAAAAATTACTCCCCAAGGATCAACAAAGCTTCATTTTACTTAAATTTTGAGGGATTTTGAGCTGATTTTTTTAAATTTTCTTTTCAAGACCTCTTTGCAGGCGTCGACCCTCTCGCGAAGGACTCTCAACCGTTGCATATTCAGTCTCAATGCCGCTACCTAAAAAAATATTAATTTTTTTAAACTTTTTTTCAATTTTAACATGATTACCTATCAAAAATGGAGCAAAAAAATTATTTTCACAGATTTTTTTCATCAAATTCTGCTTTTAAAAAAATCGATTTTTTTAATGAAAACTCAGAAATTTGTGTTTAAAAAAACTATCAAAAAAATGGTAATCAAGGCTCTCAAAAAAATAAATAATTAATAATCTCCCATTTTTTTAAAGTTCTTTGGTAGCTTACCTTCTTAAACCATTTTTTTCCTTCGAAAATTATCAAAAAAATGACTTTTTTTCAGGTCTCCAAAGCCAAAAAAACTAGAAAATCACGTTTTTTTAACGGAAATATTTGCCCTTTTTTCTTCAAATTTTTTTTTTTGAAACAGAAAATGTCCAACTTCGGGCGGATGTTGGGCCTCGATGAGCTCCGTTTCTCGACTTTTCACTTCAGATAAAGTCTCGGCAAGGGTTCCGGCCAACAGATTGTTGTCATCAGGAGCGGCTTCTGGAATTATAAACTCGAAATTTCAGCTTTTTATCATGTTTTGTGTTCACTAAAGGGCCCATTTAAGAGCTCACTTAAGTGATGTCTATAATTTTTCGTGATCACTTAAGTGGTCATTTTTCATGCTTCCTTAAATGGCGTGTTCACTTGAGGGGTCTTTGCCATGATCTCTAGAGTGTTGCTTACCATGTTTTGTGACCACTCTAGGGGTCTTTTTCCTGATCACTTGAGTGGCATTTATCTCATTACTCAAAACTCTACTAGAAACCAAAAATGCAGTTTTTTTCCGATTTAATTGGAATCAACGTGTTTTAAAGTATTTCTTGGGTGGTTAATCGAAACTTTTAGTTTTTTTCGCTCTTTAATCCACGGGAAAGCCCAACGTCTTTGTCAGGGAGGGTCATTTTTGAAAAAGATAAAATATTATGAAAAGAAGGGGATAAAAAGTTCAAGGGGGAATAAAAGGTGCTTTTTTTCCTTGAAAAAGTGATTAAAAAGGAGCTAAAAGTTGCATTCTACACCTTTTCGGTACTTGAAAAGTAGATTTCCCTCAAAATTTGCCCCTTCCTTTTCCTTAGTTTTTTTTTAATACTTTAAAAGTTGATCCTAAAACTGAAGATCCATGTTCCTTCGAACGAATATAACACGATCCTTACCATCCTCTCGGTCATCATCTGGCGGAAGTCCCCAATTCGCGACTTTCGCCGCGAGTAGCTCCACCGTCCTCACGTGCTCCAGCTCCATTTCAGGTTTTTACCTGTACTTTTTGAAGTTTTACTAGATCTTTTTCACTAAAAATTTGAGAAAAATCTAATTACTTTAGATATTATGGAGTTTCTGAAAACTTTGAGCTTCCTGGGATCATCAGAGTGGTCACTAGAGGGGTAGAAGGGAAGCCCCTAGAAGGTTAAAACCTAGGTGGTCCCTATAGGGGTCTAAAACCTGACCTCAAAGCCTCGAAAGCTTAAGTGGTCCCTATAGGGATCTAAAACCTGACCCTGAAGCTTTCAAAGCTTGAGTGGTCCCTATAGGGGTCTAAAATCTGTCCCTGAAGCTTTCAAAGCTTAAGTGGTCCCTATAGGGGTCTAAAACCTGGCCCTGAAGCTTTCAAAGCTTAAGTGGTCCCTATAGGGGTTTTCTACTTTTTAGTTTTTATTTGATAGTTATATGCTCCCCTAGAGGGGCCCCTTTTGAGCGTTTTTTTACCCTCTAAATGGGAAGTTAAGTGGTCCCTATAGGGGGAACTTATAAGGGTCGTTAATGTTATCCCTCTAGGGGCCACTCTAGCTTTCCTAATTTCTACAATAAATAAGAAATCTTCTCTTTTCAAAAAAATCTGAACTTCAAAACTGCGAATTTTTGGAAAATTAAATTTAAAAATTCAGTTCAAATTTAACAAAATCCTTCAAATTAAAAAATAATAATGGGTGGAAAACCATTCAATCTTGCCAAAAACATCAAATCATTACGAAAATTGGGAAATAGCTTCATTGCATGAAACGCAAAAAAATCAAAATACCCGACAAATTCAGAAAATAAACAAAACTTCATTTTAACAACATGAGAAAGAATAGAATAAATACATAGTGAAATAGGAGTTAAAAGTTCAGTCGAGGTATCGGAATCGGTCGCTGTTGATCTGAAATTGAATTATTATTAAAAATCGACTTTTTTTTCTGATTTTAAAGGCATAGGGGCAGTAAAAAACGGTGTTTCAGTTCAAAGCAGTACTTTGTAGAGTTTTTCATTGCGAATCGAACGGTGAACTTGAAAACGTACAGAACTTCCTAGTTTTGGAGAAAAAATAATTCAAAGCCGGAGAGAAGAAAGATTGAGTTCCCGCAAAAAGGGCGCGTTGCAGTAAAGTTGCTCTATGGACAACAGGCTTCGCCATCTTCCGGATTTTCCCTTTTTTTTTTCTTCGTTTCTTTCAATTTTCAATTTTTTCTGTTGTCACCAAAGTTCTTTTCGTCACAAAAGATTTCTATTCATGTATAATTTGCAAGCTTTAATCAAAAATGCTTCTCTGGGGAAAAATGATGATTTTACACAGGTTTCGATTGGGATAGCGATATTTTGTGTTTTCTTTATTATCGCTGTATATTTTTTGTTTGACTTAATGTTTTTTTCAGGAAAGGAACCCTTAATTTGAAGCAGAATCGCGTTTTTCTTCTAAAGCTGTCACATCTGTAATTTTTTCGATAGCACAGTTCGATTCGCAATGAAAAACTATATAAGATACTTCTTTCACCGGAAACCCCATTTTTTACTGCCCCTATGCCTTTAAGGAAAATAAGTATAAGACAACGTTCGAAAAATGCTCCGATTCGGGTAAAATCATATATTTCACGCTCATTTTTTTCTTATAAATTTGTGATACGATCTCAAAAATCCTTTAACAAATCGTTTTTTTCCACTCATTTCAGACCACGAGATCAGAAAAAAATCTTTAAAACTCTACTAAAAAAATGCGCTTGTTTTTTTCAATCTAATTTGATATTTTACATCAAAAAAACGCTTCGGTTCTGGTAAAACCAACTTTTTGAAGTTTATTTTTTAGTCGAATAGGATATTTCACTTCAAACTGCCTCCTCCGCTTTGAAAAAGACGATTTTAAGTTAATTTGAGGCCGAGTTTTTGAGAAAATACATCGAAAAATCCCGTCAAAATGCTCGAATTTTACTAAAATGCATTATTCTGAGCTCATTTCTCACATAAAATTTGAATTTGAGCTTAAAATACCTGATAAGCTTCGAGAATATCGATTTCAAGCCAAAAAATCGGAAAAAATACTTCAAAAACTCCCGTTAAAAATCTCTTTTTCTCATAAAGACGACTATTCCGAGCTCATTTCTCATATAAATTCTATATTTTCTCTCTAAATTGTTTAAAAATCGATTTTTTTTTACTGATTTCCAGTAAAATAACTGAGAAAAGTCTTCAAAAAATCCCGACTCATAGCGGTTTTTTAATAGATACACGGCTGAATTTTACACCGCTTTTATTGCGTTTTCAAAAAAGAAAATAACTAATCGAACCTTATACTTGGCATCCTGACAGATGAGGACAAAAGTCTGGCTGAAAGCGTGTTGATCGGCGCCGAGGATCGTCTCGCCGGCTACAGTGACCAGAATGGCCGATTCCGAGAGTCCAGCACCTCCGGGGAGCTTCTGAGCGTCGACACTCGTCAAATTGTGCTGGGTTTCCGGGAGGGATTGGAGATAACTGAAATAAATATTTATATATTACGTATCTTCCAGTTTTTCTCTACATCTATTTCGTAAATTTTAGTACTTGTGTGTGATAAGTAAAACATTTTGATTGATTGATTGATATTAGAAAAAAATCAATTTTTTTGAACGGATTGGTAAGAAAAAAAAGTTCAGTTTGGAGAGTTAGAAAGCGTTCAAAAAAATAATAGAGCAGACTATTTTTTTCTTTGAGCCAGTGATACGTAACATCTCAATGAATAATCTAGTTCGACTATAAGTTAAAAATTGCATTATTATATTTCAAAAATACAAAACTTTTAAAAATCCAAAATAATGCACAAAAAAAATGAGATTCTCCATAAAAGAATATGCGAAAAACATTTAAAATAAGTTCTTGATTTCTTGGCAAAAAAAACCGATAGAAAAAATAGAGACAATATAAAATCCACAATCAAAAAACAAAATAAATTCCAAACCTCCGAATACTGTCGTGTCCTTGAAAAGGATTGCCGTTCCAGACCAAGTTCGGCTGCTCCGAGTACAAAAATCCAATTTTGTCTCGTTTTCGATCCATCGTATCGTAGAATATGTCGACGAAAGCGCGAGCATCGCGGCAAACCTTCAGAAAATCGTGTTTATTCGACAGAAAAGAGGAAAACTGACTTCTTCGTCAAGTTTGTTGTTCGCGACGTCCATCTCTTAAAGAACTGTAAGTAAAAGTGAGTGAAATAGTCGAAATAAGGTAAAAACGACAGAAAAACGAAACTTTTCAAATTTTTCGCCGCTTAAACGTCTCACGTACAAAACATTAAACCTGACGCGCAATGCGGCCAAAACTCAACATCCTGGCTACATTAACCCCAATTTCAAAATATGACGCTTCAATTTATTTTCATTTTTTCATAAGTAGACTTTCCGTTCCTTGACACATTGCAACAAGGGAATTCAAATAGGGATTCAATATTTTTATTATTTTATCTTTTGTCGTAGAAAAAGGGGGAAACTCCGCTTCTTGAACCTCAAAAATCGCAGGGGACACATAGAAACGAGAAAAGAAAAAGACAATCGGTTAGGATAAGGCAACAACTTCGGGGGGAAAAATGAAGATGATGCCTCGAAATTTCCCGCAACAATCCCGTCGCATCAGACGCGGGGCAAAAATGTACACAAAAAATAAATAATTTGGAACGAAAAAAAGAAAAATGCATTAGAATCTAAAGGAAGACAACTGAAGAAGCTACAAGAGAAATGGAAGAAAGGCAGGGGGATGGTAAAACGAGTCTTTCGAGATATAAATTAATAAGAGATATGGTTTTTTTATTCGGCCTTCTTGACTTTGCGGGCTCGGGGAGATCCGGGAGATTTCTTCTCCTTGAGGGCGTCCCGCGGGATCCATTCGTAGTCGACTTCGGCGCTGCTGGTGCCCTGCTCCTGGGTTGGTCGCTTCTGGAGGCCAGATTTGCGGGAAAGCTGGGAAAGTTTGGAAATTAATTTGAGAAGCTCTCTTTTTTCTGTGATGACCTGAATCTTTGACCTTAAACTTCATTCTCCCAGGTTTTTAGAGCAAATCAAACCGAGAAAAAGGCTCAAATTCAAGAAAACCCGCTTCAAAATTGAACGGAAACACCGCAGAAATCGAAATTTTGAGATAATTTTACTCAAACTGACTTCTCTGCTTCAAGAATTTCAGAAAGGCTTTTCAGAATTTTAAACATATAGTTCGGCTTCATCCGTATCCTAATCAAATAAAAAATCCGAGAATGACTCAATGTCTATCGTCAAATTTTTGACACGAAAAAGGTCCCAGTTTCGAATCCCCTCCACGGCGAAAAGTGTTTTGCCGTCGAAAAATCGTAAGGAAAGTCAAAAACTTGAAAATTTTTAGATTTCTCTTTGCTTTCAAACTATTTTCAGAGGAGTAAAAAGCATATAGAATAATCTAAAAGCTTCAAATTACCAAAAAAAAAAAGCGAATTTTGAAACTTTTTGGCCTTTTTATCCGTTCATAAGTGAGCAAATCCACTAAAATTCTTGATTTGAAGGTCCAAATTTGACAATTTCTTAACTAATTTTCGAAAATTCAGGGGTTTTTTTCCGTTTTTCTACTTCCTCAAGCTGAAAAATCTTATTAAAGTTGTTGATTTTGGGATCTAAACTAGAGAATTTCCAAATTTTTCCCTAAAAAAATCAAGAATTTTTTTCTTTTTTACCTTTCCAAGCTGAAAATCACTGTAAATCTCTAAAATTTGAGCTCGAATCTTCAAATTATTCTTTTCAAAACTCTATTTTTTCTAAAATTCAGGCATTTTTCGTCCTTTTCTCTTAGAATCCTTGTTTTCAAAGCTCAAAATCTCAAAATTTTTGAACACTTTTCTCAAAAATCCATGATTTTTTCGTTTTTTTCCTTCTTCAAGGTTAAAAACCTCATCAAAATGCTCCATTTCAACACTGTCTAACCCATTTTTCATGATTTCTTTGATTTTCCGGCTCCAAGCTGACCTTGGAGAGGAACTGGTTGGCAAAGTACAAGATGAGGACGGCGATTCCGAGGAGGACAATGAGGAGGAAGCCCGTCTCGTGGTTGAAGGCCGAGTCGTCTTCGAGGATGTTGATCGTCTGGTTGTAGACGTTGTTCACGTAGTACTTGCCGTCCTGGAAAGAAGCTTTCGTTTGAAAAAAAGTTGAAAGTGCGCAAAATTTTCTCAGTACAAGCATAACTGTTGCGGGAAGTGCTCATTTTGAAAAATGTGATTTTTTTTCTTTTGTCATCTCAGTTCTTGAGTTGTGAGCCCGCTTTTCACAAAAAAAAAGCCCCGAGAATATTTCTTTAACGAGCAAAAATATATATCTTCCCTCAAAATGCTTTCAAAATCAACTCAACTTTTCGAATTTACCGTATAAAATGCCTATTTTTCGCCTTTTTTTAAAAAAATCCAATATTACTGACAGCGTTATGATAATAAAGGTTGTCAAAATAACGACTAAAACTTCAAAATCCTTTAAAATAACCATTTCTCCACCAATATCCTTCCTAAATCTCACGAAAAAACTCAAAACAAGTTTTTTCAGCTGTCAAAAATATCCCATTTTCCACCAAAATCCTCTCAAAATCAGCCTAAAAATCTAAAATTTCCCGTCCAAAATGCCTATTTTCCCTCTGAAAATCTGGAAACACTACTGACAGCGTCCTCATAATGGAGGTTGACGACCAAGCCGAAA
Organism: Caenorhabditis auriculariae; assembly: GCA_904845305.1. Lineage (NCBI taxonomy): Eukaryota > Metazoa > Nematoda > Chromadorea > Rhabditida > Rhabditidae > Caenorhabditis > Caenorhabditis auriculariae. Next base: position 139,569 of record CAJGYM010000122.1, read on the forward strand.
AAAACAGCCAAAAATTCGTGGACCTTGAAAAAATATCCATTTTTCCCACCAAAATCCTCTCAAAATCAGCCTAAAAATCTCAAATTTTCCGCCCAAAATTCCCATTTCTCCCTCTGAAAATCTGGAAACACTACTGACAGCATCCTCATAATGGAGGTTGACAACGAGGCCGAGGGATCGTCCGGCGAAAGATTCGTGGGCGAAGAAGCCGTAGTCCAAAGTGACCTCCTCCTTGGGGGAAACGCGGCGGTTGTACTCTCCTCGGGTGAACTGAAAGTCCAAATTATTTTTTGATGATTTTTCAGGGAACCAACATTCTGAACGTGGTAGTTGAAGTCCATCGGGTAACGGAGCGAGGTTTCCGAGAATTTGACGGTGAAATCCTTCTCGCCGCGATTTTGGAAGCCGATCAGGAACTTGACCGGCTTGCCGCTGTGCACCTCTGAAGCATTAAAAAAATGTTTAGAAATCATGAAACTGGCTGTTTTTTCTCACTGGGTGCTTCTACACTTCCTCGACATGACTTTGAGCTTTCTGGTCGCATTTGGAATGGCTAAACGCATTATGATTCAAGTAAAACTCTCAAAATTATTCCCAAAATCCGCCGACTTGCGTTTTTGAATATTAGCGCGCGAAAGTCGTTTCTGGTCGGATGCAGCTTTTTCTCTTTTCTGGGGAATCATGAAAATGACTGTTTTTTTTTTCTCACTAAGTACTTCTAGACTTCTTCGACATGATTTTGAGCTTTCTGGTCGCATTTTAATTCAAGTAAGACTCAAAATTATCCTTAAAAGCCGCCGAATACAGTTTTTAATAGCAACGCGCGAAAGTCGCTTCTGGTCGGATGCAGCTCATTATACACAAAATCACAAGCTCAAAGCCATTCTACGAGCGACCAACTCATAGAAAATCAAAATCGACTATAAAATGATGAAAATACTCTTTTTTTCTTATTTTTTTACTTTCAAAAAAATCAAAATTATGATTTTTAAAAAGTTACAACGTGCAATTGGCATTCATTGGAAAGAAATTTCATTCAAAAATACTTGAAATCAGCTAAAAAAACGGCAGAATAAACTAAAATTAAACATGATAATAAAAAAATACTGAACTTTCATTTTTATTATTCAAAAAAATCTTACTTAAAAAAATCAGGCCTTATAAGAAATTCGGATATTTCTTGAAGACCAGGATAAATTCTAAAAGTTGATTTTTTTCAGTAGTTTTCCTTTGTTACTCGAAATTTTTCGCATCTTACAAATTTCAAAAAACTACAAAAAGGAATTTTTTTCTAATTTCTTCATGATATTTAAATATTTCTCTTGACCTCAAATTTCACATTGTTCTGAAAAAAATACAGCATTATAATGAAATTTATAGAATTTCTAACCTTCAAAACCTCCTGAAAGTTTCAAAAATCGCAAAACCTAACCATTGATGGCATTGGCATCGGGAGGGCTGACGAAAAGGAAAGAAAGGGAAGCGTCGGGAGAAGGTCCAATAGTCAAATCATCGTCGTCAGTTTTCGTGACGGTTTCCTCGAGGATCTCACCGTCGACCGCGTCTTCGGCGTGGGCTGAATTTAAAAAATCATGAAAAATGGTATTTTTGAAGCTTTTTGTGAAAATTGGTCATCAGCCTAAGAAATTAGCGACACAACTATTCTCGAAAAGTAAGTTTGAAGTTTTCACTTCAAAAAGACGGAAAATTGAAATTTTTTTAACATAAAAAAACTGTCCCAAAAAAACGTTGCAAAAACAATCTTTGTCTTCTTCTTTGTCAAATTAAAAACAATAATCAAAATCGACTTTTTTTGAAACAGATAAAACTCAAAAAGATACGAAATTCTGCTTAGATTTAAGCTCGATATGACTTTTCCTTATGACCAAAGTTTTGATTCAAAAATATATAGAGCGCTTTGAAATGAAACATTTACTCCTATAAAAAATAATTGCGCTCTATGACAAAAACTTAAAATTTGCCAAAAATCTGAAGAGGAAAGTTTTTTTCTTGAAGTCATTTTCAGCTTAAAACAAAAATATCTCAATTCAAAAAAGAAAAACCAACCGTAGATGGCTAGGCAACCCAGTAGAGCCAACAAAAGTTTGGATGAAAACATGCCGCTGAAAATAAATCCTCGTCAAAACGTCTGGATAAGGATGATAAAACAAAGATAAGGTGTAAGAAAAAGCGAAAAATCCGGGAAAGGTACAAATTTTTATACGTGGCCGTGAGAAACGACAGCTGAAAAGCGATGGAACGGTAAGCGACTCAACGGCGAAGAGCGAAGGGGCCGGCTACAGTACGGCGGCAAACTGCAAGCAGGCCGAGCGCTGCGATGATTCTCCATCTGCGAGCCTTATGCGCCTTTAATAAAATGACGGAAAAGGAGATTTCAATGCAGTTTTTGAAGAGAATTTTGCTTGAATCGTCTCTAAGTTGCACTGTTATAGTCTGTTCAGATTTTGAATGTCAAGTAGAATGACGTCATTCAAAAACACTCTGTAGATGGCTCGCTCTCTGATTGGTTTATCGCATCATTATGGGCGGAGCTTGAGCGACGACTTGACATTCAAAATCTGAACAGACTATATTCAGAAAAATGCTTATCCTAACCTCAAAGTGCATAAAAATGAAAAATTGGGAGAAAATTATGAGATTTTCGCTTGAAAAGAGTATTTTTCGAATTTTCAGCAGTTTTCCTCAAACTTTCGAACTTTCGTCGTATGAGAGCTCTAGAAAATGCTAATTTAGTTCAGGATCGCCGAAAATTTCTATATCATGCTCGAAAAATTAAAAAAGTCGAGTTATTGAAAGAAAATTCAGAAAAAAATGATACGAAACGACCTGCGCCTTTAATAAGTTCGAAAAAAACCTACAAATGGAAAAAAAAACACAAAAAAAGAATGGAGTAAAAGCTAGATAACGAAAAATAGTTTGATAAATTGGTAAATTCAAACTTCAGACATCAAAAATGAGAAAAAAATCTCGATGAAGCTCGAAATCCACCTCATTTTTCCATGAGAAAAAGTACAAACACCTCAAAAAAACCTTCATTTTTTTCCATGCAATAAGACAAAAAAACATTCAATAATAACAAAATTAACAAAAAACAACAGGAATTAACAAAAATCAGCTGGAAAACAGGGCATTTCGGTATAAACTGACGCCAGAAAGTGGAATTTTGGCAGTTTCTCCAATTTCGGGCTCCCTGATCTTCCGATAAGTGAGGAGCCTTCTGAAAAAGGAGATTTCCATGATTTTCTTTCAATTTATTCGAAAAACCGGCTCGATTTCCTCGTCAAGCCCTGTTCACAGTTGTAAATCAACTGCAAAGCCGGGTGCCGGGGCAAATTTTCTTCGGAATAACTGAAAAAATAATTCTGATTTTTTGGAAAGTGATTTCTTTCAAACTTTTCAAGAATCACCGGGTACCAGAAGGAAACCCGTCCATTGATGGTACAAATATCGGCGGCAAGGTCCAATAAATCGGTATAGGTGTCTTCCAAGTGGTAAACCTGCTTTTCCGGGTACCTCTGACTGTAAAAATTGATATTTTCGTGTCGATTTGAGAAAAAGGTCGCACTTTGAATGGCTAGATCAGTGTCGCGGTTAAAATCATTGCAAAAAAGATATTAGGGTTGTGAAAAATTACGTCCAAAAAGCCATTTGACTCCGTTTTCCCTGCGATTCTAACTTTATAGACAAAAAATTGACAAAAACCAGCATAAAATGGTCGCATTTGGAATGGCTAAATCGCCCCCGTGGTCGCGTTGTGGTTAACTAATTCTAAAAAAGCATTCGGACAATAAAAAACGAGATTTATTTTGATAAAAAAAAAGCCGTATGACCCCGTTTTCATCGCGAATTGACAAAAATGACCAAAAAGTGGTCGCACTTGGAATGCCTAGATCCGTGTCGCGGTTAAAATCATTGCAAAAAAGGTATTAGGGTAGTGAAAAATCAAGTTTCTTTTTCCATTAAAAAGCCATTTGACTCCGTTCTCATTGCGAATTGACAAAAATCACCTAAAAATGCTCGCACTGGGAATGGCTAGATCGGCGTCGCGGTCGCGTTGCGGTTAAGATCACAATGTAAAAAGATTATTTTTCGCATCAAAAAGCTATTTGACCCACTTTTTCATTACGATTCTAACTTCATAGACCAAAATTGACAAAAATTACCTAAAAAATGGTCGCATTTGGAATGGCTAGGTCAGCGTCGCGGTAAAAAAAAATCGCTAAAAAACATTTGGACAGGTAAAAACGAGGTTCATTTTGATTAAAAACCAATTTGGCCCAATTTTCATGCGACCTTTATAGACAAAAATCACCTAAAAATGTTCGCACTGGGAATGGCTAGATCGGCGTCGCGGTCGCGGTGCATTTAACATCACAGGTCTTTTTCTTGGCTTAAAAAAGCCCTTAGACCCCGTTTTCATCGCGACTTTCACTTTACAGACAAAAATAACCAAAAAATGGTCGCATTGGGAATGGCTAGATCGGCGTCGCGGTCGCGATGCGGTCCAAATCAGAGTGGAAAGCGTAGTAGTAGTGAAAAATGAGGTTTTTTCTTTGATTAAAAGCCATTTGACCCAGTTTTTATTACTATTCTAACTTCATAGACCAAAATTGACAAAATTTACCTAAAAAAGATCGCACTTGGAATGGCTGGATCAGCGTCGCGGTAAAATAATCGTATTAAAAGAATTTGGAAAGCTAAAAACGAGGTTTATTTTGATTAAAAATCCGTTTCACCCAGTTTTTCATCGCGATTACAACTTTATGGACACACCGAAAAAAAAAAATCCAGACTCTCGAAAATTCGAAAAAACTCAGATTTTAAAAAAGGACCTAAATTTGCGCTAAAAATCTCAAAACTTCGTGAAAATCTGAGTAATCACACTGTTATCATTCCGAATTCTGCCCCTTTCATTTGAAAAAAAAAAAATCATTATCCTATTGTCCCAGGGCGCAAGTAGTTTCAGGTCGGGCGCAACCTTAAAATCGACGCCTGATCCATTCCAAATGCGACCATCTTTTTCAAAATCAAGGCAGACCGAATTTATTAATTTTTTTTTTCAGAAAGAAGAGATCAAGAGATGAAACTCATTATGAAAAATAAAATTTAACTATATTCCTTTCTTGAAACAGTAAAATGAGTTATAACCAACAAATCATTGACGGCTTCATCTTTTTCCGATTTTTGCTCCTTTTTGCCGAGCTTCCGCGCTTTTTCGCGAACTCCATATGGGGCTGAAAATTCGTTGTTTAATTTTCTACTTATTCAAAGAAGTACTTATTTTCTGAATGTGAAAAAAAATTAAATTTCATCATATTACTCAAGAAAAAAGGGAAATTTTATTATTTCCTTGAAAAAATTTGCACGATTTCTATCTAAATCTTTCACTACACTAAAGATAACTGCCGAGACTGGCGCGAGAGAAATGCGAGGTCGCGACAAGACAGCTCGACGCTATCTCGCAAACTTCTCGTCAAGGTCTCGCGCGAGATTTTTGCGAGATGTTTGCGGTCTCGCCAATATATCGTCCGCCATCGTGTTCAATTAAATTGCAATTTTTAAATTTTATACATTTTTTTTAAATTCTAGTCACATTTGAAATGTTATTTATTCCATTTTCATTATTTGCAGTTATTTTATTGAATTTCGATGGTTATGCATTAGTGTTTATTACTCACATTCGAACACCAATTCAGGACTATTTTTACTTTATCTCAAAAATATACTGTTTCTGTGCATTTTTTTCAAATTATTATGCGTTTCTTTTTGTTACCGTATTTTTAAAAATTTTTGTTGCATAGACAGTGCCGCGCTCAATGTAGTTTCGGCGAAATGAAAAATCTCCGTGTTTTCGAAATTTGAGGCTACGACGAGCGCGTTTTTTTCAAATAGCCTCATTTTTTTTTTGTTGAGCTTTTCGATTAGTATACTAATCTTATAAGAATGAGTCGTTGATGCATTTTAACTGCTTCCTGTGATCTATTCTTTCCGATGATTTTTGATAAAATGGAAAAATTTTTTATTAAATTGACTTTTTTCAGTTTGGTGTCAAAAGCAACATAAATACTTCGAGGGCGACCTTCAGTAGGCTGTTTGGGTGAGTTTTTATTCTTTTTATTAAAATTTTCTCTGCATGAAGAAAACATAAATTAGTGTATCCAGCGCGCTGTAGCAATGGAAAGGCGGACACAAAGAGGCAAAAGACGTAGACCGTATTACTGTCCGGACTGTGAATGCCACATAGTTTGCACTTGCAACCCGGCCTGCCAGAGTTGCCGTGAATTTGCGACAATAATGAACGTAGTTTTCATTTGATTTTTACAGCGGAATTTCCAAATTCTAAAAGACAAACAGAAAGAAATGAGGATCTTGTGAACGTTTCTTTTGTTGAAGACTACGAAGAGATTCAATATGATGCTAGGGAAGATGAATGTGAGATTTAAGAAGTAATTTTTTTCACTTGTTTTTTTACAGTTTTTGATGAACCAGTTCAAGATCTTCCTGATCCTGAAATTTGTATTGCCAGCGCAAATAGAAACTTTTTACAATTGGTCAGAGGCAGAATGGCAGGCTATCAAGGATAGCAGTCCCTGTGATATTACTTATAAGGACATCATGGACATGAACAATCAGCTGATTTCGGACATTTTCAAAAAAAGAGACGATTTGTAATGTTTGCGATAGTGTGATTACTGTCGGCCTTTCGTGTCTAACTTCTTCATGTCTCAACAACCCGTAATTTAATGGCAAAGAAAAACTAGTTTAGTCAAATAGTTTCAGGCTGTCAAAACCTTTCACAATCACTCAAGTAGAACCTTTACCGATAATCACTGAAATCATCGATCGTATTGGCCAGAAAATTGTTTATGTTCATTTAAAACACCACTACGAGTTCTCCAGTCACGAAAAATTCGAACCGCTTCACTTTGAAGCTTATTCCCATTTTATCGAAAGTAAGGAAGATTTCGACAACGGAGTTCTTATAACGCCGTTAGTGGCTGGATTTGATGGATTTCTAAGCCCTGGTTCGAGGTGGGACTTTTTCGAAAAAGTGAAATTAGTTCGATTTTCAGCGGCCAGTTTTGGCCTTTTTTGCTCTCGTTTGTTGACTTGCCAGCCTCTGAAAGAGGTCACTTAGCTAATCTGGCCGTTCTTAGAATAGCTAATGTACGAGGCACACCTGATAGCAAATGTATGAACGCATTAGTGAAGGATCTACATGAAGAACTCAGAAAAGTTGAAGAAGGTGGCTAACTTTTTTTCGAAAAAAAAATTTCTGAATTCAGAAGGTGTCGTCGTTTTTTACAAAGGCAAAAAGTATCTCGTGAAGCCAAAACTATACAAATATTGCGCAGATTTGGCAGTATATTTATTTTTTTATATTTTTACATAATCTCAAGGCGACAAAATATTGTTTCAATGTCGATTCATGGAGTTCCTGCGGGCAGCCTTGTCCGTTGTGCTTTGTCAGAGGGAAAAGAGAAGGCTCGAGAACATTTTTTAATCTAAATGGAAATGCACCTCGTACGGCTGACCAGTGTTATGACGACAGCTCGAGAGCGAAAAACGGGTTCAAATGTCAGCTTTTTGCATTTTTCGAAATTTGGAAGGATCTACATTTTTTTTCAGCGCGAACCTCATTTTCCGAACTCATGCCTCTTTCTTTTTTTTTGGTAGAATACTTACATAGTTGCAGTGAAGGCGTTGTGAAGCGCATGATTCAAGGTTATTATTTTTCTGGTGTTATGAAAAAAAAAGCCAGCGAATTATCGAACGGCAACTTCTCCTAATTTTTCATTTTGCCAGGGAACTTTCCACCGGCCAACTTTCCGACAGTTTTCGCTTATATTTTTCGGTTTATAAAAGATCTATCAACTTTTTTTTTCCTATTTCTTCGTATTTTAATCATAAATGACTTGCCTACTTTATATCGAAAGATTCAAAACGAGGAGTTTATCGAGAAAAAAAGTCGGAAAAGATTCGTCGAAAAGGTGGCCGTCGGAAAGTTCCCTAGTGATATGAAAAAATCGGAAAAGTCGCCGTTCAAATTTTCGCTGGTCTTTTTTTCATACCACCGTTTTTTTTTGTATAATAGATTTCATTCGATGAACAGATATGCTTGGGTGCGGACGAGTTGTAAACGACTCGCTAAAATTGAGCGCTGAAGTTGCCGAAGAGGCGCAAAAAGCAGCTCGAACAGTGTCTCAAAGTTCATATAATTTTTGGTCAAGTAAAGGAGTTTAATAACTCTCTTTCGGGTACGGACATTGATGAGGTCACTTATTTTTTTCTTTATTATATCTAAATTTTTAGTTATAGTATGCCAACACAGTGGGTTTGGCGGCTTGTATGCACTCAGGTCTGCAAGATTTTCGAGCGCCCGCTTTCTTTGCGTGTCTTCTAGTCTCTCTGCGCAAAAGCGGAACCATGGGGATTGAAGAAGACGAGCTGGAACAGTGCGCGGAAGTCATAGAAAAATTAAAGGACGTTTATGAAGATGTTTTTCCAGAAAACACTCTTACTCTGAAAAAACATGTACTTATATTTCAATTTTTACACTATTCTAAAGCATCAGCATTTTAGATTCTTTTTTCTCATGGTCCTGAACAATTGAGGAAAATTGGTTCGTTTCATTTGTTCTCCTCCTCGATGCAAGAATCCGTTTTTCGCATTATGAAGAAATTAGTAGATAATGGGACGCGTTTAGAAAGTGTTCTTCTAAAAAGGTTACCAATTTTATGTTAGATAGTTCCGAATAATCAAGTTTAGAGTCGTAATCAACCAAAGAATGGTAGTTTTGCTTGAAAGAATGATCGAAACGGAGCCGAAATTTGCTTTGCGAGAACGGCTGAAGCGCACCAGGGAGCGATTGCTCCAGGAGTCTGTCAAAACAGAACATAAAATTTTTCTGGAACTTCCGGGGGTCAAAGTTCTTCGTGGATCTTTTGTGAACGATCAAAAAGTTGAAGAAGCAAAACGAGCGCTGAGAGCGTCATATGGACTTTCGTTGAACTTCTCGTTTGTTCAAAATATCCGTTTTTAATAGCATTCAGTTTAGCTCAAAAATTGAAATTTTGAAGTCGAAATCAATTTTTCGTTCGTCTTTCTGCTCCAACGTCAAATCAACATCGCCTTCCGCAGATTTGATTTGTATTATTGAGAACGGGGAGTTTTACGTAGGTAAAATGGCAAAATTAATAATTTCAACTTAGTTATGGTTTCTAGGGGAATTCTTGGCACACGCTTATGATTTGAATGGGTGTTCTTTCATTGCCTTTTTGTGTTTGCCAATCATGAAAAGTGCATTCCAAATTCTGGAAAGAAACTTGACTTTCCTAGGCGATTCCGCTTCATTGAAATTGAAAGATTGCATTCAAACGTGTCAGAAATTTGGAATGGTTTTTGTCCAAAGCCACATCCGCAAGCCTTTCCTGAAGACTTGCAAACTTTCTGATTTCTATGCACCATGTTGTAAAGTCGATTTCCGGAAAAATACATATTTTTTCCCACAAAGTCGCCTTCAAAATCATCATTGAGGGAAGTTATAGCTGTTATTTAATATAAATACCACAATTTTTCAGTTGACATGACGAAAAAAAGGAGGCAAACGTTGTCAATTCGAGCATCACCTGACGGGAGCAATAAAAAAATGTGGAAAGCGATGAAATGAATGAGGATGAGGTTTTTCGAATGATTTTTTTGTAAGAAAGAGTATTAATTTAAAAAGTGCTGAAGTTGAAATCTGTTTTTTTGACAACTTTAATAGCTTTTTCTATACTAAATTTCGAAAAAAAGGATAGAATATTGTCTTCAGAGTCTTATTGACGTCCGAGAGGTGGATACGTTCAGTGAGGGTAGCGAATTTGGTACGAGCATGAGCAGACATAGTGAAAGTCTTGAACAAGAAGAGTTTGGACCTGAAGCGCAATATTTCGAAAACGACGAAAACCAGCCCAATGCTCCTAATCTTGGCCAAATAGTCAATGAGCTTGACTATTTACACGAAGTAAGTTATTTTAAAAAAATAGCTAATTAAAAAAACTTTTTTCTTATTTTTTTCAAGAAAAAAATGTGGTATGAAAAAAAGATCAGCGAAAATTCATACGGCGACTTTTTTTCGATATCGCTAGGGAACTTTCCGACGGTTTTTTTCCGCCGAATCTTTTTCCGACTTTTTTTCTCGATGAATTTTTTTGTTCTGAATCTTACCATGTAAAAGTAGGCAAGTTAATCATGAATAAAAATACAAAAGAAATATGAAAAAAATGTTGATAGATCTTTTATAAACTAAAAAAATATAAGCGAAAAAAAGGTCTGAAAAAAAGATTTGGCGTAAAGGTGGCTGTCGGAAAGTTTCCTAGCGATACGAAAAAAATTGGAAAAGTCGCCGTTCAAATTTTTCGCTGGTCTTTTTCCATGCCACCGATGGTTTTTTTCATAAAATTCTGAGCGCCAAAAATTTATTTATTTTTTTAATTTGAAAAATTCTTTTGACTTGAATATTCAGCCGCTTTTAGTCTTGAGATATTCGCATTTCGTTCAACTGATTAGGTGCGTCACGTCGTCTATACGGCATCGTATAGTTTTTGAATTTTCGACTCAGCTGTTCGCGAAAAAATAATTCGTTTCAGCGTATCAGCACTCTTACCGAAATTGTGGAGGCAAACAATTCAAAGAAAATGAATAAGGTAATCGATCGGAATTATTTTTGTACATCGAAACATTTTCCAGAGAAATTTCTACAAAACGAAGCATGATCTCAAGTTTTTGGAAGAATATTGCCGTCAAAACGGTTACAAAACATTTGAAGTGGAAGTCGTAGGTTCATCAAGGAAAGTGTCTCTAGCTGAGTATCTTATTCACCGCTCGCGTACGGGCACCGGTATCGGCCAGGCGAGATGGTATTATCATGCCATGAAAATTATTCTTTCAGCGGTAGTAACACTTTCATGCTAAAAAATTTTCATAATCATGTTTAGGTAATTACTCAGGATAATTGGAAAATTGCTTTTGTGAGCAGTTCCTCGAGTGCTTTCAAACTGGCTCAAAAGAGCGGAGGTGCCATCGTCATTCCTAAAAAAACTATAGACACGATAATTGGTTAGTAGTTTTGAAAAAAAATTCTTTAAAGCTTTATAGAGATGCTGTTGATCACTTCTGACGTATCAAAAAAAACTGAAGATCAACGAAGCTATTTTTGCAAGAACTTATATGAGTGCATGAAAAGAAGTCCTGTAAGTTTTTTTCTTATATGTATCTCTCATTCTTTAATGAAGGGCAAACTTTCGACGCGGCAGAATAGCGAATCTCGTGACAACTGTTGAAGAAGAACTTCTGGCGCCAATAGAGGGGCATTAACGGTTTTTTTACTTGTTTTTTGATATCTTCTTTTTTTATTCTTTCTGGTGAAAGTTTATAAAAAAATTTTTCGAACGAAGTTATAAAAAAATTGGATATAGAAAATAGGAGTTTTCATAATATAAAACAATGAATAAAAAAATTTCGGATAGTAGAAGTTTTATGATGTCTAAAAAGCAATCTTTGTTGGGTCCGAAAATTCACAAATCGATGAGCTATCTAATTACTAGGTCATTTTTATCAAAATCAATGTCATCTGCCAAAGTTCACTGTTTTTCATCCATCGTTCGAAGGTTTTTAAAAAAAAGTTCGTATTCCAAAAAGGCTCTCTCACTCCACTTTCTTTGTCGTTTTCTTTCTCTCTCAAGACCAAAAAATTGATTCTATTTTCTTTTGTTCACCAGTAAAATTTCTTATCTGTCAACTACTAGTATATTACTACCCAGCTTTTTATTGTTCCCGTCAGAACTTATATTTTGATATCTCCTGATTTCCTTTTTTTCGATTTTTTTTTTGATTTCACTTCTGTATGTACATATCCAAGTTTTAAAGCAACACGGGCAAAGTCTGAAAAGTCTCAAAAATAACTTTTGGAAAAGGCCTCAAATGCTTTCTTTTCTCTTGACTTTTTTTTTTTGAAAAGGACCTTTTAAGAAAGAAAACTAAGTTAGAGGCGCAAAAAAGGAGATTCCGAGACACTTTTGATAGCTTTTTTTAGGATTAAGGCTTGTTTGAGGCCGTTTGAACTTTGCCGTGTAAGAAAAAAACTACCGAAAAACTTATTATTATTACTTCTTTTTCGCAGTTTTTCATCCTCAAAGGTTTATGTAATTGCATGTTTTTTTCGGTATTCATTGTTATTTCGTTGTTTCTGTATTATTTGTTGTTATTTTATAAATAAACAAATATCTCCAGACTTAGTAAGCTCATAAGTGAAAATATATTGAACAAGCAAGGATATATATATATATATAAATGGGGGCTAGAGCTATCCTGGAAAAATCGTTCAAATGCGAGGTCGCGCCAAGAGAAATGCGAGACATGCGCGAGGACAGAGCGAGATGTTTGCGAGCTCGTCAATGTACCGCCACCGACCTCGCATTTCTCTCGCGCCAGTCTCGGCAGTTATCTTTAGTGTAGTCATTGAAAAAAATGCAGTTAAAACTTTGATATTATCCAAAAAAACCTTAAAACTTTCTGAAACCTTGATTTTTTTAGTATCAAAATCGGAACTTTCAGCTTGATCCTTCAAAAAAATTTGAAAAAAACTCAGGTTTTTCTTTCAAATTTCATATGAAAAACCTACGATCAGCGACGATGACATCGATTTTTTTGGCCGAAATTTCCAAATTCCGTGTTTGCTGGAATCGGCAATGATCACGGAGAGGAGTTGGCCCTTCAAAGGAAAAAAATCATATTTCAGGAAAAAAAGAAATGGTCATAAAATATTTCTGATGCCTATTTCCATCAAAAAAATGACCTCAAAAACTCAGTTTCTTATCAAAATTTGAAGTTATCTGATATCAAAACTTGGAAAAAAAAGTTGAAAAAAATCGTTGAAAATGAACTATTTTTTTCAATTTCTCTTCTCAAAACCCTCAAAAAAATCTCCCAAACTGTTTTTCAAAAAAATCGTCTTTTTCAAAGCATTTTGAATGAAAATGACCTCAAAAAAACTCAGTTTCTTATCAAAATTTGAATGATTTTTCTGATACCAAGATTTTAAAAAAATTGAAAAAAATCGTAAAAAAATAAACTTTTTTTCTCAATTTTTTTCTTCTCAAAATAGTCAAAAAAATCTAAAACTATTTTTCAAAAAAATAAAATTTTTGAGACATTTTTAAAAAGAAAAATTTAGAAAATGACCTCAAAAAAACTCAGTTTCTTGTCAAAATTTTTACTTTTTTTATAAAATTTCCTCCGGAAAAAAACTAAAAAAATCTTCAATGTTTTTTTGCTCAAAATATTCCTTAAAATTTCACCGAAAAACCCGAAAACTTTCCAAGGGCGAATAAGCGACAATTTTTCGAAAAACCTCAATATTTTTGCTGCACAAAATTGGCCCGTATACTTTCGCCTTCTGTCCTCGTCAAAGCTCCTTGTCGGGAAGGTTTTTCCTGTAAAAAAAGGTTGGAAATGATCAAAAAAATCTCAAAAAAAGATAAATTCCAGTATTTTTTTGCATCTAATAACCTAGAAAACTCCATTCCAAACGAAAGAAAAAAAACGAAATAAAAATCCCTAAAAAAATTAACCTTTGAAAAAAAGCTTGTAATTGACCGAAAAAAATCTTCAAAAAGAAGAATTTACAATAATTTTTCCCGTCCAAAAAAACCAAGAAAAGATGATTCAAGATATTTAAAAAACAAACAAAAAATCGAGAAATACTAAAAAATGCTTTAAAAGACCAGAAATCTAAAAAAAAACTGAAATAACAATAATTTTCCTGCCTCTAAATCTAGAAAATTTGATACAAGACCTTCAAAAAACCAACAAAAAACCCAAAAATGCATAAAAAGTAAGCGAAAAACCTGAAAAAATACCGAGATTGAAGTGATTTTCCTGGACAAAATCCAGAAAATTTCATTTCAAATCAAAGAAAAACCAAAAAAAGCTTGAAAATGATCGAAACTTTTTAAAAAAATGGCCTTTACAGTAATTTTACTGCCTGAAAAACTTAATAAATTTGATACAAGTCCTCAAAAAACCAACTCGTAACCCAAAAATGCATAAAAATACTAAAATAACAGTAATTTTCTTGTCTAAAAACCAAAAACCAATATTGAAGCCTTTTTCTTCACCTAAAAACTCAAAAATTTTCCTTTAAAATCATCAAAACCAACCCAAAGCCTTAAGAGAATTTCCTGGGAAAAAAGATATTTAAAATGACCAAAAAAATATTAAAAACACCGATATTCCTATCATTTTTCCTATCAAAAAACCTCGACAATTTTTTTAAAAAACAAAAAAGGATCAATTTTAAGTTATTTCCCCGCCTAAAAACTCAAAAATATTCAATTTAAAGCATCGAAAACGAACCCAAAGCCCTGGCGGTTTGATAATTGATTTCTGTCCCAAGAACAAAAGCCCCAAAATGGGCGGCTGGCAGTATCAAGCCTCCTAAAAACTTATGGACCTTCAAAAAAATGGGCATATTTTCTTAAAATCACCAGTTCCCACAAAGGGATCCAAGACCAGCTCTCCAGGCATCACTTGGGCAATATTGGCCTTAAAAATATCGATTTTTTGAGTTTAAAACTCATATTTTTGCCTTTATAAGCCGAAAAATGAACCTGAATGAAGGATAATTCTGGATCCATGGTCGTATTTCCAATATAACGCCGATCTTGAAGATTATACTGCGATTTGAGGCGATATTGTCCGTGTCCGATCCGAAAATTCGAGAAAATCATACAATTTTTGGCATTTTGGAGAGCTTTGAAGCTTATTTTTAGAGTTTTCCGCTTTAAATTGAAGTTTTAGTACCAATTTATGACCTTAGAAACTCAAAAAGTCACTAAAATCTTCCAAAAAATCAAAAATTTTGATGAATTATGCGATTTTAGGCGATATTGCTCGTGTCCGATCCGAAAAAAATCAAGGAAATTATCGATTTTTTTGGCATTTTGAAGAGCTTTCAAGCTTATTTTTCAAAGTTTTATCGAAGTTTTTCAGCTTTAAATTGAAGTTTTAGTACCAATTCATGACCTAAAAAAATTCGAAAAGTTACAAAAAAATCTTCCAAAAAAACAAAAAAATTTTTCAATGAGTTATGCAATATTGTCCATGTCCGATCCGAAAAATCAAGAAAATTATCGAGTTTTTGGCATTTCGAAAAGTATTGAATGCATACTTTCAAAGATTTGTTAAATTTCCCCGCTTCAAATTCGAGTTTTGAAGATTTACAATGATACAAGGTCTTAAATTCGAGTTTCTTTTGAAAATACGGCCATAAAACTGTGAAAAACCATGTTTTACCCCTTTTAAAAGCCTGAAAATGAAATAATAATCGAGAAATTAAAGAAAAATTTTAAATCCTAACTTTGAAATTGTTTTTATGCAGCATATACCCTCACAAATATAAAAATTCACGAAAAATCGTCCAACAAGCCAAGAAACTCACTAATTTCCCGAAATAAATCTTTTTCGGGGCTTCATCCGTCGGATTTTCGTACTCCTCCACCAAATAAAACTCATTTTTCGGGGATTTCAAGTCAACTGGCGATTTTTCCAGAGTAAAATGGTCCAGGAACTCCTGAATTTCTTTTTTTTATCATTTTATTTTGAAGAAATTTTCGACCTTTATTCTAATTTCGGGGCTCAATTTCTTCTTTCTTCCTATTGAGCAAACCCTCAAGGAGTAGGACAGCTCCGGATGATCATATTTCTTGAAAAAATATTTTTTAAAGGAAATTTTATGTTTTGGAACCTCCAGAACACTTTTTCCTTCGTTTTCAACTAAATTATGAAGATCTTCGTACGAATTTGCGTGGAAAATCTGCTCAAAAGCCGATTTTACCAACATCGAACGGGAAAGAAGCCTTTCCACGTCTTCCACCGCTTCAAAATCAACCAAAAATACATGACTCTGAAAGAAATACTCACTGAAAAATCAAATAATCCCACAAACCTTCGCATTTATCGATGAAATATCAACATTTATTGATAAAACATCACAAATTGAGGCCAATTCACTTATCCGGAAATCCAGATGCGATTGAGAGAAAACTAGGACGGTTTTCATGTTTTTAACATGCAGCTGAAGACGTCAAATGTTGAAAAATCGGTTTAAAACGTGCAAAAATGGGAGAGAAATGGGAAAAATGAAGTTATCACTTAAGAACTTCCTCAAGAACTACTTGGAGAGAACACTAAAAAGGTCACTGAAACCACTTTTCTAAAACAATGGCCACAAAACTTTTAGTGGTCTAGTAGTACCACTAGGACTTCTAAAGAGGCCACTTAAGTGACCACTAACATGAAAAAACTCTTAAGTTGTCAGTTTCTGCTAGATTTCACATAATATCATCAGTTTCTCATGAAAAATCAGCGGAAATGATCAGAAAATTCGAAAAAAATCTCAAAATTTCGAAAAATGTCGTGGATGTGTTCTCACTCCGAATCCTACCGTGTTACTTATTCTCAATAAAAAATCGTTTTTCCCTTTTTTAAAGAAATAATGAGAGCTAGAACCCTTTTTTTAATCAAAACATTTTTTTTTCAACCGGGATGGAAAAAAATTCATTAAGTGGTCGAAGACAAAGTGAAAAAGTGCGAAAAAATTCATTCACAAAGAAAATTGGGAGGAAAAGAGATCAGCAAAAGAAAAAAAAGGCACAAGGAATAGGGGGAATAAGGAAATGGGAAAATTTAGGATGCTACAAGAAGATGCGATTTTTTGTAATAGAAAAATGTCTGAAAAGGCAACAAGAAGATGCTTAAAAAAGCTGTAAAATGAGAATTTTGGGACAATTTACGATTTCGAAGTCCTTAAACGTATTTTTTTTAGTTACCCATTCTTTAAAAAGCTCCAAAATTCTAAAAAATCATTCATCAAAGCGAATCACAACTTTATTACTATCTAAAACTTCAAGGTTGTCAAGGAACCATTTTAGAAGTTTCAAAGTCCAAATTATAATAAAGTTCATTAAAAGAACTCTTTTTTTTCTGAGTTTGACGATGAATAAAACGAGAAAATTCCAAGAATCATGGAGGATTACGGTGGATTCATGAGATTCAGTTCAAAAAGGAGTTGTTGGAATATCTTGGTGTGGAGATGGATGAGCCGGAAGAGGTAGATGGAGACGTTGGGGGAGAACTCGTCTTCGGAAAGCTCGTCGTTGAGGTCGCCCATCGGCATGGCCATGCCCCTCCGGGTGCACTTGAAGTCGGGCTTCACGTCGCCGCCCAACTCGGCGGCAACGTCAAGTTCCGGTTTCAGGTCGATCTCCGTCTTTATTTCCTGGTTCCCCTGCTTCTCGGCCGTCCGTCTGCACCAGTGCTGGCACACCTGGAAGCAGCTCGGCTCATTTTTGGTTTATTTGGTCGCATTTGGAATGGCTAAACGAGTAGCGGCTGCGGAGCTGTTACTATCAGACTTGATGGGGAATTTTGAGTGTTTCGCATCATCAATTCTAACCTAAAAATCTGTGGTAGGTCGCATTTGGAATGGCAAGACGCCTAGTTCTCGAGAGGCTTTGAAGTACAAGTTTCTTGGGAGCTGCCCAAAAAGCAATTTTCGTAACGACATTTCTTTTTCAAATCGTCAAAACTTTACTCAAAAGTTAAGTTCGTTGCAAAGTCAAAACGTAGACTGCTCAGGAACACCGAAGGGGTCCCTAGAGTGATTAGGGAAACAAAAGCCCCTGTTAGACAAAATAGTAAAGGCTAGGGGGCGGAAATTGAGGTGGTTCTTATAAAAGTATAGAGTCTGATCCCTAAGCTCCTAATGCTCAAGTGGTCCCTGTAGTAGTCTATTATGGTGATTACTATCATGCCCCTCTAAATTGGTAAGTTTTGCAAGCTTTAGCGCTCTTTATAAGGGAGGTAAGGTGGTCCCTAGAAAGGAACCATTACGAGCTCAAATTTCGCCCCTATAGGGGCCATTCTGTCGTCCCTGAGCGTTTTTTAGAGTGCTTCGCTGTGACAAAGCTTGAACAAAGCTAAGTCAGTTATAACGTTTTTTTTTTCCAATTTTAGATTCTGAATTTTTTTTTATACAGTAAGGTTGCTCTGCATTTCAAGTTTTCATCTTTAAAGCTACAGAAATCTTCAGGGACGCTTCCCTTTGGCGACCTGTCCCTGTGCATGCTCCTTTAATTTGACCTAAACACTCGAGAAGATGGATACGGTAGCTCAAGAAAAAAGGCTAGATGAAGCTGAAGTTTCTTTCTTTTCTGATTACCTTTCCGAAATACCGATAATAGTTGCCGATAGACGTGCAGGTCACGTTGACCCTGGATTCGATCTCCTCGTAGGTGTCGAAAGGCCTCGAAGACCATTGAATTCCGAGTCGGAAAATCTTCGACAGCTTCATATTGCTGCGGATCAGCCACGAGTCGCCTCGGATACTTTTCCGGCCCCCTTTCAGGCCTCGGCTGCAACAGTACGCGCAGCGCCACTGTAAAACTTTTTTTGAGACGAGAAGCTGAAGTGACCTCTAAAGTGAAGCAAAAAAGGCCCTACTGAATGGTTCATTTTTTGAGCTACTATCAACTGATAAGAAAGATTGAAATGGCCCCTAAAGTGAGACAAAGAAAGACACACTAAAGTGACCACTTCTGCACCTTCTACTAACTGCAAAAAGTTGAAGTGACCCTAAAGTGAAGCAAAAAAGGACACACTAAAGGGTCCATCAAGGCCCCTTCTATCACCTGATGAGAGAAATTGGGTTGGCTCAAAAAAATAAGACAAAAAAGGACACACTAAAGTGACCACTTCTGCCCCGTTCTGCAAAAAGTTGAAGTGGCCCCTAAAGTGAAGCAAAAAAAGCCCTACTGAATGGTTCATTTTTTAAGCTACTATCGATTGATAAAAAAAAATATAAGTTATCCCTAGAGTGAAACAAAGAAAGACACACTAAAGTGACCACTTTTGCACCTTATATCAACTGTAAAAAGCTGTAGTAACCTCTAAAGTGAGACAAAAAAGGCCGCACTAAAGTGACCACTTCTGCACCTTCTATCAACTGCAAAAAGTTGAAGTGACCCCTAAAGTGAAGCGAAAAAGGCTCTACTGAATGGTTCATTTTTTCAGCTACTATCAACTGACAAGAAAGGTTTTAGTGGCCCCTAAAGTGAGACAAAGGAAGATACACTAAAGTGACCACTTCTGCACCTTCTATGAACTAGGAAAAATGGAAGTGACCCCTCGAATGAAATTAAAAAGGCCACCCTAAAGAATTTCAAGAAATTCGCTTTTCAACATTAATTCTCTTCTTCTTGAGCTTTTTTTACCGTTTGAGCCTCAAGTCGATAACCTAATATCAGTGGTGATCTATTAATAAACCTTAATTATGAAGCCGTGACTTCCCACTCTACCTAAATTTCTTAAACTCCTTGGTGGGGTTCGAACTTGTGACCCTTTGGACCGTGGACAGGCACAAAGTATATTACTATTAACCTACTCATACCTCATATTGATCATTAATCGCCGGTTTGGCGATAAGGTTCATTTGTCGGGAGCAAGTAGAACAAATCACTTCGTTTCGAATAATCCCATATTTGGCGAGAAACTTGAGCGTTTTCATCATTCCTTCGGCTAAAAATTGACTTTTTCTAGCTTTTTATCACATGTTTTTTGAAAAAAGTGATGGTACAAGAATTTCAAGTTTCGTTTTGAGAGTTGAAATTATTATCACAGTTACTTGACTATATGTGTAAACTTTTAGGCTAGTCACTGTGAGGCTCCGCCCCCTCACTGAGATACGGTAGGAGTTTTAGATAAATTTTGTAACTTTTTTCCTAGTTGCCAGTCCAAAATTTTTTTGAACTAAAGATTTCATCAAAATGTTTTATTTCTCACACACAAGTACTAAATTTCCCGAAATAGATGTAGGGACAGAAGAAATCGTTAAAAGCCTGAGCTTTCTCATGATCATCGTTGGTGCATCCATTTTTAGTCTGCATGAAAGGCGGATCAACGAATATGGTGGTCTTATTTCTAATATAATTTCCAGAACTTCTTGCTGTTTGGTCCTTTATCGATAGCTTTCTCTTCTTCTTTAATTCTAAAAATCTTTGATAGCTTTCCGGTATTTCCACCAATTAGTTTTATAGGTCAATAAGTCTTCGGATTTATTCGATTTTTTTATATTTTATGTAGGAATTTTTCAGAGTATCTCTTCAATTTCATTATCTCGGATGGAAGATTAGACTTTTTTTGATAGTTTTCTTGGGTATAAATTGATCAATTAGTGGCAAAGTTATATCCAAAAAAGTGCTGTACATTTTGACAGCTGTGTCACATGTACTAAAACGATAATTCCAATCAATCCAAGCCAATCTCTGTCCTAAAGATTCGAAATTTGCCTCTGAATAATCATTTACAGTAAAATGCTTTTCGATGTTAATTTTTGGATTACTTATGTTCACTTTGCAAGTAACTGTTGAGTGATCAGATAGAGGCTTTTCAATTTTTATATTTTCCACCATATTTTTCTTAGACGTAAAAATTAGATCCAAAATATTGTTTCCACGAGTACTCTGCTTTACCTTCTGCGAGAAACCCTTATCACACATTATATCAACAAAACTACTACTCACAGAATCAGTCGAGTAGTAGTAGTTTTCTAACAGTATTTTAATGCATTTATAATAAGAATCAAAAACATTGTTTTCTTTCAAAAATTGTCGAATTTCTCTTTTTATATTTGACATTTAATCCAAAAATGAATCACTACAATTATATTTTGGTTCAACTCCACAATTTCGTCTAACCCGGCTTAAAATTTGAAGAAATTTTTATGAAACAATACTAAAAGTTATAACTAAACTTCAACCTATAAAAAAACAAGAAGCGAAAAAAAACCTGAAAAACGCGGAAAAATATTAACTAACCTCATAAGAAAAAAAAATTTGGACTTAAAAATTTCCTGTAATTTTTTGAAAGCAACTATCATTCCATTCGGTACAGTAAGCTTGAAAACAGAACTTTTTCGATTTTCCTTTCTGAAAAAAATATTCAGATTTCTGATATTCTGAACTTCTAACTTTGAAACCAGGTAGATTAGACGAAAAATTGTGGAATTATGCTTTTTTTTTCCTCCTAAAAATTCAAATAAATCTGAATTTTTAATACCGAATATACTTTTTTTTTTATAATACTATGGGAAAATTGCTTTTCTTCTGACAATTTTGGTGATAAGAAACAAAAAATCACAATTTTACTTAAATGTCTGCGAGAAAAATCTTTTTTTATAACTGGGAACACCATTTTTCTCCTAGAACCAAGCATTTTTTTTTTGTTTTTCGGCTCAAAAGGAAGGCTTTTTTTTAAAACTCACGACTATCATCGCCGAAAAAATCATCGTAAGTCGACCAATTGATCTCATAAAGGTCCAAAAGGGCCTGGATTCCCAAAACGGGGCCGTCTTTTTCTTTCAGAATCGCCAATCTTTTCGGCAACCTTTCCCTGGGAAAAAATCAATAAAATCAAAATTTTTCGTGGAAACCAACCTCAAAACGACGTCTTCGATTTCGCAATTTCCATTTCTTGCCAACCAAAATTTTCGCTTCTTATTGATCTTTCCTTTATATTGCGGTCGTTCCCGGAACATCTGAGGGATTTTTTAGGATTAGAAAAAAAAAAACATTGATAAGTATAGTAATGACAGAAAATCAATCAAAAAAATTTCAAAAAAATCGTTGGAAAGAAAAAAATTCATTTAGTAACAATAACAAATAGAAAGTGATGAGCATCTGAAAATGGCCATAAAAGTTTACAACGAAAGGTTTTTTTCTTGATATCCTCCCTCGGGTTTTTTTAAAGGCGCATAGGCTGATTTCACAAAAAGGTCTTGAGGCGAAGAGCTTTTTTGTGCCTTTAATAGGCTCAGGAAGAATTTTTGAACAACAAAAATGAAGTTTCCGGTGATTTAAGGCAAGTTTGGGCTCGAAAATCGTAAAAAAAATATTTTTCAAAAGTCAAAATGACTGAAATATTCAGGAAGGTGCTGAAAAATTGAAAAAGTAGATTTTTTGAGGACAAATGGCAGCAAAAAAAAAGAAAAAAAAACATGAAATGATATTTTATTACATTCCTTATTCATTTATAGGTGAACCTACTCTGAAAAAATCTTCAAATACCCAGAAAAAAAAACGTGAAAACCGGGTTGATGCGTTCAACTTCACCAAAGTTTGAAAAAAAGGCGGTATAAAAAATTCTAGGCGTTTCTACAAGCTAATAAACAGGCTAGGAAAAATCTAATTTCAAAAAAAAAATCAATATCTACAAATCTACAGGATTAAAGCTTGTCGAGATGGAAGAATTCTGTTCAGATTTTGAAAATCAACTGGGAAAAAATTTAGTGGCTATAAAGGCTCGCCAAGGACTACTTGGAAAGGGCACTAAAGTGGCCACTAAACCTACCTCTATAGTGGCCATTATTTTCTGTTTTATTGGCCACTTCAGTAGTTTTTCATCCAGTATTCCTTCCAGTATCTCTGATAATTTTAAAACAAACAGATTGGACCATAAATCTTAATCCATTGACTCCTAAAGTGGCCACTAAAATTTTCAGTTGTCTAGTAGTAGCACTTAGACTTCTATAGTGGCCTCTAATTTTTAACCCCTTGAGTGGCCACTGAAACGTCGAAACCCTAAAGTGGCCACCAAAAGTTTTGCCAGCAAATCGTCCATCTCCGCCCCTAATGGCTCGATAAACCAATCAGAGAGCCTTTTCCAATGACGTCATTGTACTTGAAAATCCGAACAGACTATAAACTATACGAAGCTCCTAGAGATTCTTGAAGAGGTCGAAAAATCAAGGCGGGTCCATGAGGTAAAGTTCATAAAGGAGCCGTTGGAATATCTTGGTGTGGAGATGGATGAGCCGGAAGAGGTAGATGGAGACGTTGGGGGAGAACTCGTCTTCGGAAAGCTCGTCGTTGAGGTCGCCCATCGGCATGGCCATGCCCCTCCGGGTGCACTTGAAGTCGGGCTTCACGTCGCCGCCCAACTCGGCGGCAACGTCAAGTTCCGGTTTCAGGTCGATCTCCGTCTTTATTTCCTGGTTCCCCTGCTTCTCGGCCGTCCGTCTGCACCAGTGCTGGCACACCTGGAAGCAGCTCGGCTCATTTTTGTACTATTTGGTCGCATTTGGAATGGCTAGACGCGTGGCGGCTGCGAAGCGGTTAGCATCAGCCTTACTGGCCATTTTGGGTGTTTCACATTAGTACATCTAACCCAAACTTCTGTGGAAGATAGCCCCAGGTCAAAGGATTCAAAAACAAAGTAGAGAACACAAAAAATGAAACTCGTTTCAAAATAAGCATACTCAGTTATTTTTCTTCATTTATTCTTTGATCAGATCAAGCTTTTTCTCGCAGCTCGACCTACCTTCAAGCTCAAGAACGTACTTTAATTCCCAACAAGTTTCCAAGCCTTTCTTTCCACTAACTTTGTTCAAAATCTACAAAAAATTAACAAAACAGTCTTGAAATCCCACCTTTTTCGAACCTACCTGTGCTCTTTTTCAAAAAAAATTTGAAATTTCTGAACTAAAGACATTTTTTGTGACATAAAATAGCCCGATCTTCAATGATTGTGGAATTCTTCTCAAGCTAAATCTCAAAAATCAAAGTTCAAACTCGAACCGCGCCGCGACCGCAACGCGTCGAGCCATTCTGCATTCTTCCCGAGATACCTTGCCAAAAAACCGATAATAATTGCCGATGGAACTTCTGGTAACGGCGACCCTGGCTTCGATCTCCTCGTAGGTGTCGAAAGGCCTCGAAGACCATTGGATTCCGAGTCGGAGGATTTTGGAAAGACGCAAGTTGCTGCGAATGAACCAGGAGTCGCCGCGGACACTTTTCCGGCCGGTACTGAGGCCTCGGCTGCAGCAGTAGGCGCAGCGCCACTGGAAGACTTTTCAATAGGCCGCGAAAAAAAGGCGAATCGAGAAAGGGTATCGTGATACTCCTCGAGTAGTACCTCTAGTATACCTCTGAGAATTTGGAGCAAAATGAGAGGGACTTGAAGAGACTCTGAAGTACCTCCGAGATGGCTCAGTTATAGCTAAAAGGTATGCTGGAGGTCTCACGATCCATTTTGAGAGGTACCTTTGTGGACACATTATAGTACCTTCTCGATTCGCCTGTCAATAGACTAGCTAAAAAATTAAGGAGAATGGTCACAGCTCCCAGTAAGACTTCTGAATGAGACTAGGCTCAAATGATTTCTCAAAAGCTGCCATCAAAACCTGCAAAACCCTCTGCAGCTAGTGAACCTAGTCACCTTCAGAAGTCTCACTGTAAGCTGGGACCATTTCCTGGGCGCAAAGTTGACTTGTGACGTCACTATTTAAGCTTATAAGGGTGCCGAAAAGCTTCAAACTCGAAATCAGTGTGAATTGTGATCTTTTTTTAAGTACCCAACATTGATTTTAGCGGGTAAGTCAGCACGGTTTTCCTAATGGGGTGAGAGAAGGTGATAGAGGCGTAAAAGTTTCTGAATTAACAAAAAAAAAAGTAAGCGCGCGCTCCGGATAAAAGGACTGTGACGTCACAGCTACCTATGCAAATAAAACTGAGTATTCAACGGCATAAAGAACACCGTACTCCCCATTTGGCTGCGTACTTGAGATTTTAAATTTCGCGCCAAAATTTTTTGACGTCTCCCCACCCCTTTTGGGAACGCCGTGATTAGGTGAATCCTACTATTAGGGCTCTATAGGCTTCGAATTAAACTCGATAAAGACTTCATTCAAACTGATTATTTTCTAAATAGAAGTACCCGTTTGAGTTTAAGCATTTTCAGCTTTAGAAACGTGTAATAGCGCTTAGAAACAAGAGAGTATTGTCTACTGAACTCAATAAAAACTTCGGGAGAAATCCAGGAAGAGTCCTGTACGCGCCAGACCCTTCCTCCCTCCTAGGGTCGCCCGGCGCAGTGGCTTGGAGGTCTGTCTTTGGTTTTAATAGGCTAGGTTCGATTCCTGTCAAGCGCAAATCTTTTTTGCTTTTTTTTTTAAAACTCATTTGGACCCGATAATCGTCCCCGGAAGCCCTAGGAAAGTCATTAAAAACTATTAAAAGCAAGGAAAAGTGCAAAAAGCTCCTTATTCCAATATTTACATCAATTTTCGTCGCTCTGTTCTAAATTCCATTATTTTTTCTCCACCAACCTCATATTGATCGATTAATTTCGGCCTGGCGATCAAATTCATCGAACGGCAGCACCCAGAACACGGCATTTCATTGCGGATAAGTCCATATTTGGCCAGGAATTTCAGGGTTTTCATCAATCCTTCGGCTAAAAAGTGATTTTTTTTTTTGAATTATCAAAATGAAGTTCGTTGCTCTTTCACATGCAAAAAAGACATTCAAAATCCATTTTCTTGAAAATATTTTTGAAGCATCTAAACTTCACCACAAAACCTTGAAACTCAGTCAGGAATTTTAGCATTTTATCAATTTTTCAACTGAAAAGTCATCTTCAGTCTATTCAAATTCGACTTCAAAGACAAATTTCTAAAAAAAAAAAGAATTTTTACTTCGATTTCTTAAAAAGAATCAATTTTCAGGCTACAATTACACGATTTTTTTGCGAAAATAATCAATAGTTTCCATACAAAACTTCAAATTTGACCTTTTTTTCTTCCCTTTTTTTCACATTAAACCCCCAGCCCCCCAACAAAACTCACCAGTCCCCTCCCCGAAAAAAAGTCATTATAAGTCGACCAATTTATCTCATAAAGATCCAAAAAGCCTCGATTCCCAAGACAGGCCCATCTTCTTCCTTCAAAATCGTCAGCCTTTTTCGGGTACCTTTCCCTAAAAATTATTATTTTTTTGAAAATTTCAGAAACCAGCCTCAAAACGACGTCTTTCTCAATTTCGCCGCCATTTTTTTCCAACCAAAACTTTTTTTCTTTTTGTTTTAAAAATTGAGCTGTGTCTTCTCTTGTCTCGCCACATCTGGAAAATCCGTTTTTCCTGAAAAAAAAATAAAAAGTAAATTTAAATGGTTAAAAACCATTCAAAAAACTTCAAAAAAGGGAAAAATATATTTTATTAAAAAAGGCAACACGCAATAAAAAAAGTACACGAAAATCTGTTATGACACGAAAGCCAGAAAAAAATACACATGGACATCGAAAAAAATTATGTTTTGAAAACTTTAAAACGAGATAAAACGGTTAATAAATGGGATACATGAGGGTTAACTCGAAGAATAAGGCGGAGAAGACATTTTCTTCGCGATGAACGAGGCGGAAAAGGAGTTCGGCGCTTCTCGGCTTGAACTCGACGGTTTCGGACCGATCGACAGCCTGAGAACGGGGAATTTTGGGTAGGAAGTTGGTCAGAAGTAGGAAAAATGGAATCGAGACTTTTTGAGTAGGAAAAACTTCCAATTTGGTTCGGAAAACCATTAAACCAGATTTTTTTTTGTTTCTTTCCGTCAACCTGGTCCAAAAAATTGTTCCGAAAAATTGAAAAGCTTATTTTCTTTTCAGAAGTTTGGAAAGCGGTCCCTTGTTCAGAATTTTCCGCTGGATCCGAAAAAATGACTTTTATCGGAAAATAACACAGTTACATCCCTTTTTGGACCGATAATGACTAAACAAAAAAAGGATTTATCGAAAATCCAAAGCTTTGTTCTATGCACAATTTTTCTGCTGAATCGAAAAAAATTTGACCCTCGTTATTCATTTTGAGAAAATAACTTTGTAAATCCCTTTTTTTAAATTCTTTTTTTGAAAGCCTTATTTTACTTTATTTTCAAGTTTTACTACTATTTTTTTCTCCATAAACTGCTAAAAATCTTGTCTTTTAAAAAATATCTTTTTTGGCGTTTCTAAAGAGTACGAAGAGCGTTCCGAAAAGTTGGAAATTGGAAGAAATCGCGACGTCGCACGCGACACTGGGCCGTCGCCTCGGCTGGTAAATCCAAAAATGGACGCTTAACTAGAAAAAAAAAATCTATTTCTGGTCGATTTCTGATCGAAACTAGGTACAGTAAATCAAAGTTGTTTGAAATTTTTCCTAAAACACCAAATAAACCAGTTAAATTCGTCATTTTTACTTAAAAAGAAAAGGTTCGAAAATCTGAATTTAAAATTCATTTCGAAAAATTTTTTTCCTGGTCCCCCATTTAAAGGCATAGGGGCAGTAAAAAACGGTGTTTCAGTTCAAAGCAGTACTTTGTAGAGCTTTTCATTGCGAATCGAACGGTAAACTTGAAAACGTACCGAATTTCTTAATTTCGGAGAAAAAATAATTCAAAGTCGGAGAAAGGAAATCTTGAGTTCCCGCGAAAAGGGCGCTTTGCAGTAAAGTTGCTCTATGGACAACAGGCTTCGCCATCTTCCGGATTTTCGCTTTTTTCTTCGTTTCTTTCAAATCTCAATTTTTTCTGTTAACACCAAGTTCTTTTTCGTCACAAAAAAACTTTCTATTAATGTATAATTTGCAAACTTTGATCGCAAAAAATGCTTCTTTGGTGAAAAAAAATGATGATTTTACACAGGTTTCGATTGGGATAGCGATATTTTGTGTTTTTCTTTATTATCAATGTGTGTTTTTTGTTTGATTAAATGTTTTTTCAGAGAAGAAACCTTTAATTTGAAGCAGATATCCGGTTATTTCTCACAAAATGCGAGTCTAATGAGACGTCCGCAACATCGCGTGTACGGCTACTGTAATCAGTTGTCTGAGCACCGATCCAAAGCTTTTTTCAAAAATAAAAGCGGGAAAGTAAAATCGCGTTTTTCTTCTAAAGTTGTCACATCTTTAATTTTTTTGAGTACACCATTCGATTCGCAAAGAAAAACTGTATAAGATACTGCTTTCACCTGAAACCCCATTTTTTACTGCCCCTATGCCTTTAAAGGTCTTAAGAAAATCTATTTTTTGCTGATTCCAAAAATACCGAATAAACCATTCATTCTTGTAATTTTTTTCATTTTTACGCAAAAATTCGTCAACCCCTGGTAAGATTTCAAAACTTTTTTTATATCTAAATGTTTCGAATTTTTTGGAAAAATCTTTATATTGCATACGATTCAGTGCAAATACGAGATTATAACCCTCTGAGAAAAAAATGTTTAATATTCTTTGGGCTTAAGTTGAAAAAAGGATGAAATATTGAGAAAATAAAGCGGCTTAAATTCAAAATCAGAACGTAGTTTTCCCCGCTCCTATTCAAAAAAAAAATTCATTCAATCAAAATTCTCCTTGTGGTATTTTGGACCAACTGAAACAGAATACCAAAAAAAAAATAGAAAAAAAAGAAACTTCAAGCGAGAAAATGAAGCTCTAAAGCACATACAGTACTGGCCATAAAGGTATTTCAAAGTGGTTATTCGAGCATAACTTCTCTGAAAGTGGCTCAAATGACTTGAAACTTTGCAAAAATTTCAAATAGCTACGCAGTAACTTTTTCCCGAAAAAAAACTTGTTTGCTCAAGTCAGACCGGATTTGAGAGCAAAAAACCAAAAATCGTGAAAATCAAGATTTTTCTCTTGAGATTCGAAAAATCATATCTTCAAAGAAACTTCGTTTTCGAACCAGAAACATTTTTCCCCAGTAAAACAAGTCTTTGGCTTTCCAAAAAACCTAATCAGCCCCTCACCAACCCGATAGTAAGAGCGTAGTGACTTTTTCTTCGAAAGGCCCTTGCGTTTTGAAGCCTCCTCATTCAAATGGACTATACGAGGTCATTTTTGTTTGTGAACACCCTGTATCATGTTGAAAAACTTTGAAACACCCTCAAAAAAAGTTTCACACTGATTTCTTCAGTTTTCTCACTTTATCTGCTCTCCAGAACTCACTAACTTCACCAGGACCGATTTTGAAACCTCTGATTTGAACAGTTTTTCTGGACTTTCGGGCGTTCAAAGTAGTTTGTATCTGGTCAATCGCTTTTAAATCGTGAATTTGAAAATAATTAATGGCTAAATTTCAGGCTCCTACATCCTGAAGACTGCTAAATTTTTTGCTGAAGCATTAGTTTCACAAGATCAAAAACTTATTTTCCCATAAAGTTTAAAGAAACTTTTTTTACAGTGCCTATCTTTGATCTGAGAGCTAGAAAAAGGAGTTAAAAATTTATCTCATGATCTAAAACATTTAAAAATATGAAAAAAAGGGGTTTTTATCATCTTCCACAAGATTTGGAGCCCTCTAAGCAACACTTGCTGAAACGAAGTTTTGAGAACTTTAAGAAACTCATTATAACTCACTATATCTTGCGAATAAGTAAGCAAAACACAGTGGGTCTTCTTTTGTTTTTATTCATCAAGGTTCTAAAGAAGCTCTGAAATCTGAAATGAGAAATCGAGAATGTTCTGATTTTGAAAAAGGAGCATAACCGCTTCAAATCAGAGGTTTCAAAATCGGTCCTAGTAATGTTAGTGAGTTCTGGAGAGCAGATAAAGTGAGAAAGCTGAAGAAATTAGTGTAAAACTATTTTTGAGGGTGTTTCAAAGTTTTTCAACATGATACAGGGTGTTCTCAAACCAAAATGACCTCGTATAGTCCATTTGAATGACGAAGCGTCAAAACGCAAAGGCTTTCCGAAGGAAAAGTCACTACGCTCTTACTATCGGGTTGGTGAGGGGCTGATTAGGTTTTTTGGAAAGCCGAAGACTTGTTTTACTGGGGAAATAAGTTTCTGGTTCGAAAACGAAGTTTCTTTGAAGATATGATTTTTCGAATCTCAAGAGAAAAATCTTGATTTTCACGATTTTTGGTTTTTTGCTCTCAAATCCGGTCTGACTTGAGCAAACAAGTTTTTTTTCGGGAAAAAGTTACTGCGTAGCTATTTGAAATTTTTGCAAAGTTTCAAGTCATTTGAGCCACTTTCAGAGAAGTTATGCTCGAATAACCACTTTGAAATACCTTTATGGCCAGTACTGTAACATTTAAAATTCCTCAAATTTTTTGATTTTTTCTTTTCCTTTACATAAAAAACTTCAAAACGAAACATTTCCTCGACTTCACTCATATCAAAATTTTCCGTTCGAGGTCCTTTAGACCTACTGAATAAAAAAAGAGAAAAAAAAATCAGATCTTGAACTTAGTGCTATAAAGAATCTAATTTTCAGTACTCCTAAAAATATCATGATTTTTTTCCTTTCCCTTGTCAAGAATTTCCTTGAAGCGAGTCATTTCCTAGACCTCATTGGGATCGAAATTCTCCTTTCCAGGACCTTTGGACCTACTGAAACATAAAACAAAAAAAAAAAACGAAAGTAGAAAACAGTTTTTGGATCGAAATATAGTGCTCTGAAGCACATAATCTCAAAAAAACCCCCAAATTTTTCCTTTTTTTCTTTTCCCTTACATAAAAAACTTCAAAACGAACCATTTCCTCGACTTCACTCATATAAAAATTTTCCGTTCGAGAACCTACTGAATCAAAAAAAAGAGAAAAAAAAAACTCGGATCAAGAACAGAGCGCTTTAAAGTACCTAAATTTGAGTTCTCCTAAAATATCACGATTTTTTTCCTTTCCCATGTCAAGAATTTAATCGAAGCGAGTCATTTCCTAAACCTCATTAGAATCAAAAATTCTCCTTTCCAGGGCCTTTGAACCTACTGAAACAGAAAACTAAAATAAGATAATACCTAACTTCAAAAAGCCCTGAATTCCCCCTCTTGTCAGAAGGATCCTTAAAACGAACCATTTCCTCGACTTGACTCATATCAAAATTCTCCTTGTCGAGGTCCTCGGGCCCGACGGGAACAACGACGTTCTGGGCGGTTCGGCGACACCAATGCTGGCAGGCGCTTCGGAACACCTTGTAGTACTCGAAGACAGAGGTGGCGCTCAGGCCGAACTGCTTGCCGGCGTCGGACGCCGAGGAGTTCCTCTCCGTCGACCAGAAGGCCGCCAGTCGGACCAGGGTCCTCATCGGCTGGTGGCATTTCCTCAGCCACGAGTTCTTCCGGACCGTTCTCACCACCTTGTGTCGGTCGCCGCTCTTGCAGCGCCACTGAAATGGGAAATCCAGTTTATTTCCGTTACTTTGAAAGTGCACCCGACCCGAAACGACTTACGCGCGCCGTCATTAGAATGCCCTTTCCTTTTGAAATTTTTGAAAACTGCCCAAAACAATCTTGAATGTACCAGAAGAACATTTTAAAAGCCTTAATCTGCTGAAATATCTAGTTCTCGAAAAATAACCCAAAAATAGGCAATTTTCACGAATTTTCTTCGATTTTGAGGTCTTTTTTCTCAAAAACTAAAAATTTTTACAAACAAGACTTTCAGAAACTTATTTTGGTCTATCAAAGAGGGTTCTGACCAATTTTCGAGAAAAATTCCGAAAAAAAAAAGTGAAACTACCTCCTTATGAGGTGAGAGTCACTAGCGGTTGAAAATTTAAAATTAAAACATATCGAGAAAAAATCTCTATTCAAAAACACACAAAAATAGAACTACTGCCAAAAATTTAATGAATAAATTGAACAGAAGTTGAAATAAAAAAACCAAAACCGTGAAAAAATGGCCTTTTCACTGAATTTTGACTTATTTTTCCTTAATTTTCATAAAACTAACTTCAAAAGCTCCCTATTATCCCAGATTTCCATTCAAAAAAAAAACTAACCACATAAAAATCGGACACTTGTCTATTCTTCACTAATCTCATCATGTTGCCGCACGCACAAACGGAAAAATTCATAATCATTCCGATGCTCGCCAAAAATTTCATCGTTTTCAACACTCCTTCTTCTGAAAATCATCATTTTTCGTTTCAAATTCGATTTTTTTCAAACCTGAATCGTCGCCAATGAGTTCGTCAACAATTGATCTTTTTTGAAAAGACATTTCGAGAAACTTTTCAAGACCGAAACTTTCATAGTCTTCTTCGTCTAAAATCCCAAATCGCGACTTTGGAGCCATGCTACAATTGAAAAAAAATAAGAAACTTGAAAAATATTAGACTTGATAATATTATTTTTTTATCAAAAATATTTTTAATGATGCAAATAATCCATTCAAAATAAAAAAATTAGAACTCAATCAGCCTAAAGAGCACATTTATCAAACTAAATGAGCGATTTGCAGTAAAATCGCTTGAAAATTCTAATTAAAATGATACATAACTTAATTATAAACGGCAATGAAACAAAAAAAAAATGAAATTAGTTAACAGACGTAAATTAAAACGTTTTGTGTTCCCGAACGTGCTTGCACCATTTTGAAATACAGTCATTTTCATAAGAAACAACTCTTTTTTTTTAATTTTCTCACCTTTTGAAATTAGTCTGTAGTGTCGCAGCATCTGGGTGAACGCTTCACGAAGGAAATAAAAAAAGAACATCATATTTTCTTCAAAGCAAGTCATGTGACACAAAATACTGAACCTTTTTCAGTGGTTAAAAATATTTTGATGCTTTACATGATGAAAACTACGAGGAAAGCTTTTTCATTCGTCGTGAAATAATTGAAATATGTTGCTTGGTCGTGCTTCAAACATCTTCCTATATCATTTCGCGTTGTATTTGTTTGAAAACCACGCATTTTCTGCAAGATCATTAATAAACGTTGAACCTGAAATAACATGACTTATTTCGAAAAATTAAATGAATAGCAAGGAATGAATGGCAACGACGTGTTGAGAAAGTAAAAAGAAAAAAGTTTATGGACTCGCCCAGAAATCGAGGAGCCAACAAAAAAGCAAGTGCGCTCTGTGGGGACAATTTCGTGACGTCAGTTTCATTGAACTTTTCAACCTTTTTTTTTAATTCTCGTGCGAATTAAACGTTTTATCGAGCTTGTGTTGTTCTTTATAGCTTCTAGTATGTTCATTGACACTTTGAATGATTATTTGGAAGCACGGAAACTTTTGATTCCGAGTAAAATTTAAAAACGTGTATTTTTTTCATTTAAGCTCTTGAAACGCCGTATTTAATGCTCAGGACTTGGTGAATATCCATTTAAAAGAAGAGAAGTTGTTTTTAGAAGATGAGCTCAATGAAAGAAGCGATCGATCGGGTGAAAAGCCTCACAGAAAAGCTAAAAACGTCGCACGAAGCTCATTCCTCGAATAATTCCACTGAAAATGGGCCGAAATCCACTCCCGTGCAACCTTACCGTGCCAAGATTGAAAAACTGAGTGGTGAAGTTAGTGTTCTTCGAAGGAAATTGAGTAAATCTTCATTTTTCAGGTCGTCGATTCCAATCCTTATAGCAGATTGATGGCTCTGCAAAGGATGGGAATCGTGAAAGATTATGAGAATATCAGGAAAAAGACGGTGGCTATCGTTGGAGTTGGAGGTTTTTCCTATTTTTCTTGATTTTTTTAAGGGAAGATAATTTTTAGGTGTTGGAAGTGTGGTGGCTGAAATGCTGACGAGGTGCGGCATTGGAAAATTGATTCTTTTCGATTATGACAAGGTTTTTTTCTTGTCTTTAACTTATTCTTCAATTAATTGAGTTCACAGTTACTGTACTTTTTTTAAAAATATTTTTTTCCATTTTATGGGATAAAGGATAATCATACGATAGAAAAATATTTTTTTAATTGGGTAAATCATCTTTTTTTCTAATTTTTTTGAAGTTTTTTTAGTTTAAAATGCGTATAGATCTTTATTTCATTTTTTAGAAATTTAAAAAAAGCTCTGAAATTTTGGAGGCTTAAGATGGGGGAGGGGGCTTCTGTGTTTTTTGGTAAAATTTGAGCTCAAGCTTTTTTTATTTTGACCTGATATCGATATATTTCATTAACAAGCTAGTGTTTTATAAGATTTGATAGCTTTTTTTGGTCGAAAATTCAGAAAAATATATTTTCGAAAATTTATTAACCATTTTTTTGGAATAAAGCTTTTTGAAATGTTAATATTTTTCGAGAAAAAAATGTTTTTTTGAAGCTTCGAAAACCTTCCAAAAGTGTCCCAAAGTCTAAAAAATTCGAAAATTGACTATTATAAAAAACCGACCGACTTTTCCAGAATTTCTCAAATTTGAAAAAAGACATTTTCTGGATGAAAAAATTTGAAATTTTCAATTTTGAGGTGGAAATCGCCAATATGAACCGTCTATTCTACCAACCCCACCAATCGGGACTCAGCAAGGTCGACGCCGCCCGGGACACTTTGATGTATTTTTCCCAAAAAAAAAAAGAATTATTAATGAAAATCCCCGTTTCAGTCACGTCAATCCGGACGTCGAAATCGAAACCCACAATTTCAATATAACCACTGTCGATAATTTCAAGACGTTTGTGGACCGGATAAGGTGTGAATTTTTTTCATTTTTCAAAAAAAAAAAATAACTTTTTGGGGTCGGCTCTTTGGAAGGCGGAAAGGTTGACCTGGTGCTAAGTTGTGTCGACAATTTCGAGGCTCGTCTCGCGGTTAATACGGTAGAGTTTTTATTATAAAAAAATAATTGAGGCTTATTGTTGAAAAACGTAAAAAAATTTAAAAAGTATGCAAAAATAATTTTAATTTCGCTTTTTTTGTTTAAAAATATAGACAACCGATTTTTAAAAAAAAGAAAAAAAGAATTTTTAATTTTTCAATCGAAGTCTTCGAATTTTTAATAGATTTCTGAAAAAAATGGACAAAATCTTCATGTTCTAGAAAAAAATCCGTTTACAGCTAGAATTTCGAAAATTTATTTAAATTTTCAAAAAAATTTTTAATTTTGCAGCGAAAAAAAGGTTTTTTTGAACTATAAAATTTTCAATTTTTTTCTGTTTTTTTATTCACCTTTTTGAAAGTTGGGACCTTTTTTTATGGCTTCTCGATCATTAGTTTTTTTGGAAATTTTTCGTTCTTTTTCGGATCTTTTCAATAAAAAAACCAGGAAAAAGCAATTTGAAGGATTTTTTTCGGGCTTTTTTTGACCTTTTTTTCCGTGTAATTTGATAAGATTTTTGAATTTATTTTTTTCAACCTTTTTTTGAACTCCTGCTTGCTTTTTTTCTCAGGTTTCAATGTTCTATGTCAAATTTTTTTCTCTGAAAAAAATTCCAGTTTTTCTGGAATTTTTTTGCATTTTTCATATTGGTTTCCGTTTCATTTGATCACGGTTTCATGTTCTTGTTGAAAAAAACCGTTTTTTGGGTTATTCTTAACTTTTCTTGTAGTTTTTCCTTTGATATCCTGAATTTTAAATTATTTTTCAGGTCTTTCTGAAAATTTCTTGAGTTTGTATATTCATATTCGTTCCATTTTATGATATAGTTTTGCATTTCTTGATGAAAAAATCCGGGGTGATTCCAAAATTTTCTTGTAATTTTTCATATTGTTCATGGAGCAGAGTCTGAATATTACCTTAAGGCTTGCAACGAAGAGAACCAGATTTGGATCGAATCCGGCGTCAGTGAGAACGCCGTTTCTGGCCACATTCAGTACATCGAGCCGGGAAAAACGGCCTGTTTTGGGGTGAGTTTCTGGTCGGGAAAAACTTCTCAAAAGGTGCTTTAAAAATAGCTTCTGAGGGTCACGAACAGATCTTTCTCACTTCCTTTGATGAAAAGATTTTGGAAAGTTGAAAAATTGGTTCGAAAAGGGTCCTCTGAGGCTCTAAAAAAGGAGATCATAAGCCTTTTCCTTCATTTTAGAAACCTTTTCGGCCCCTACCTGGAAAAGTCCTTTCAATTTGCGGCTGGGAATTCTCTGAACGTTGGCCAGACAGCTTCAGAAGAATATTCCTGCAAAATTTCCTCGTTTAAGTCAAAGGATACCCTTAAAACCCATCAAAATAGGCTATTTTCAGGCTTTAAACCCCAATTTTTCGAAAACTAGAAGATTGAAAAAATAGACCTTCAAAAAAGATCCTCTGAGGCTTTGAAAAAGGAGCCCATAAGCTTTTTTATGCCAGTTTTGAAGCTTTCAGCCCCGTCTAAGGATAAAAAAAGAACTTTTCCGTTGTATCTATTTTTGAAAAATGAACTATAAAACGGGATTCTCAGTGTGTTCCCCCCTTGGTGGTGGCCTCGAACATCGACGAAAGGACCCTGAAACGAGAAGGCGTCTGTGCGGCGTCGTTGCCGACGACGATGGCCGTCGTCGCCGGATTCTTGGTCATGAATGCGTTGAAGTTTGTCCTTTTGATATATTTTCTGTAAACCTTTTCCAACCTTTTCATAAGTTTGTCTTAAAAATCATTGCTTGGTTTTTTCTAAAAACTCGTCATGATTGAAACGAATAAGCTCCTTTCTTTCAAAAAAAAAAACGGTCCAACAGATTTTTCGACACTTTTTGATCCCCGGGAACTTTCTCAATTGACCAAACTCTGTGTTCTTCTATTCTTTTTCTCATAAAACCGGGAAAATTTTTAGTGGTCACTATAGAGGCTCGCCATGGACTACTTGGAGAGGACACTAAAGTGGCCACTTCAGTAGTTTTTCATCCATTATTCCATCCAGTAACTCTGATAATTTTAAAACAAACAGATTGGACCAGTTATGTTGATCCATTGACCCCTAAAGTGGCCACTAAAATTTTTAGTGGTCTATTAGTAGCACTTAGACCTCTATAGTGGCCACTAATTTTTAACCCCTTAAGTGGCCACTAATTTGACTACTATAGTGACCACTAAAACGTCAAAACCCTATAGTGGCCACTAAAATTTTCCCAGAATGAGAAAAAATTCAGATTCCTCCTGAATTTCGGCGAAGTGTCCGGCTACGTCGGCTACAACGCTCTCGTCGATTTTTTCCCTCGTCAGGCGATGTTGCCAAATCCCCAATGTACTGACCGTTTCTGTGTACAGCGACAGAAGGAGTATCAAGTGGGTTCTTAAGCAAAAATGGTTTTTTTTAATTTAAGGTTTTTTTTAATTTTTCGTCAATAAGGTCGACTTTATGTATGAAATATGACTTTTTCTGGAAATATAA
This sequence comes from Caenorhabditis auriculariae, assembly GCA_904845305.1. Classification (NCBI taxonomy): domain Eukaryota; kingdom Metazoa; phylum Nematoda; class Chromadorea; order Rhabditida; family Rhabditidae; genus Caenorhabditis; species Caenorhabditis auriculariae. The sequence goes on from CAJGYM010000122.1 coordinate 176,468, forward strand.
CGGTTTTTAAATGATTTAATTTTTTTTTTCCAATATCTAGCTGAGAAATTCAAAGACATCGATCAAGTGGACCCTTAAGCGAAAAATTTTAATTTTTCATTGATTTTTGTGTTAAAAAAATAAGTGGCTTACTTTATATTTTTTTGCGTTTTTTTGGAAAGATGACGATGATTATGATCTTTTTTTCGTTCAAAATTTCTAGCCCAGGAATTCAAAGACAAAGAAGGAAAATCAAGTGGGTTCTTAAGCAATAATGGCCGTTTTTATTGATTTTTTGTAAAAAATGAGGCTTTTTTTTAAATATCGGATGTAGAAAAATTTTGATTTTTTTCTAGAAAAATGGTGTTAAAATCTTGTTCTTTCAAAGGTTCAGAAGTATTTTGTGACGTGAAAATGGTTTTTCGCTTCGAAATCATTGTAAAATATCTCTATATGCGCCTTTAAAAGGTTCCAGAAACGGTTTTTTTGAACCGAAGATATTGCTGAGAAGTTTGAATAATTTTTAAAAAAATCAATAAAAAAATGGACGTTTTTCGCTTAAGAGCCTACTTGGTATAAGTTAAGCGCTTTTTAAATTTCTCGGCTAGAAGTTAGGAAAAAAATCAAATTTTTTTAAAAAAATTTTTTTGAACTTTTTTTCAGTGACTTTTTATCATTGATAGGTATATTTTTTTCATTAAAAAAATTAAGGAACGAAAAAGTTGCGGAGCCGGAAAAAGTTGAAGAAATCCCCGAGGAGGAAATTGTGCATGAAGAGAACGAGTGGGGAATCGGTGAGTTGGGAAAAATATTTTTTTAAAAAAATTTTTTTGAACATTTTCTGTTTTTTTGATAGTCAGAAAACTTGCACGAGTGTAGAAAAATTTAAAAGACTGAAAAAAACGCGGAAAAAAATTCGAACCGCAACGCTTCGAGCCATTCCAAATGCGTCCAAGGCCAAATCTTCCAAATACAAGTTGACAATGCGTAATTTAATAGTTTCAGGATATTACTGAATTTGTTGAAACTGTTTTTCGAAACAGTTATGTCAGTTATTTTGAACCAAATATTCAAGTGGTCCCTAGAGGGGTAGCCTTGGGTTTAGGGGCCCTTTTAGATCCACTATAGGGGGCACTTAAGCTTGCCAAAGTGGCCGCTGTAGGGTTCTCAGTAAGTGGTCACTCTAGGGGAACATATTCGTGATTTATAAAAGTCTTTTCTTTTCGAATCAGACCGAAAAATAATATGCTTTAGGGGCTAGATTCTGAACCCCTTAAGGGACTACCTGTTCTCTAGGGAGCTCTATTTTGTTCCCTATAGGGGCTGTCATTCTCCTAAACCCTCTAGGGACCACTCTGGTGTTCCTAGATACCATTAGAAAGCTAGAGAGCGTTGAAAAGTCCCGGACGAGTCGGGAAATTTCTAGTGATCACTTTAGTGCCGGCAGAACTCTTAAGTGGTCCCTAGAAATTCTCAGAAAAGTCCGTTAAATTCTAGCTTTCTAATGGTACCTAGAAACACCAAAGTAACCCCTAGAGGGGTCAGAGAAATAGGTGGCCCTATAGGGGACAAAATAGGGATCCCTAGAGGGGTCAGAGAAATTGGCGCCCCTATAAGGGACAAAATAGGGCTCCCTAGAGGGGTCAGGAAAATAGGCGACCCTATAGGGGACAAAACAGGGCTCCCTAAAGGGGTCAGAGAAATAGGCGGCCCTATAGGGGACAAAATAGGGCTCCCCTAGAGGGGTCAGGGAAATAGGCGACCCTATAAGGGTCAAAATAGGGATCCCTAGAGGGCTAAAATTCGGGTAGTCCCCGGGCGCTTCCCCGTTATCGAAGTCCGAGTATATATTAAATAATTCGATAATTAATATATCTAAATTCTAGTGTTTTCCTTCAGTTTGCGTTGACGAATCGCAACCCGTCGAAAAACCGAAAGATAATTCGAATTCCGTCGCCGAAGGCCTCAAATTCGCCTACGAGGCCCCGGAACCACAGGAAGAACTACCGGAAGAAGTAAAATTTTCCAATATTTAAAATAAAAAAATGATTTTTTTTTTCAGATTGTCGTTCCCAAGGACAGCCTGGAAGAGCTGATGAAAAAGCTGAAATCTTTGCAATGAGAGAAATTATTTATAATGCATATTTTTATCCGTTTGTTCATGGGTACAAGGTCTATTTGTATGTGATGATTGTCGAAAATGGCATATTTTTTTATTACTAGTCGCTTTTTTTCGCATTGTTAATGAAGGTTTTGGATTTATGTTGAAAAAACAAGAAAAATTGAGAAAAAAAGATTTTGAGAATTTTTTTCGCCAAAAAATTTCTAGGTGTTTAATGAAATTGAGGAAATGGACTAAAACTTCCCAAAATAGAGGAGACTTACTCATCTTTCTGTGACCTAAGTTTTTATTTGATTCCTTTTAAATTATCTGATGATTAAAAGTCACGTAGAAGTTTTTCCTCTAAAAAAGGACTATTAATAATGTTTATAGGCCGAAAAAAGCTTTTTAATAGGTATCAAAATGAAAATTATGGTATTTTGGAAGAAAATGTTTAACAATGTCGATGAATTCCTCCTAGGAAATTTTTGGCAAAAACGAGTTTCTTCGAAAAGTTTCGAACCCCGGTCTTAGACACCGCAGTGCAGAGCGCTAGCCACTGAACCAAGCTGCCAACTGGAGCACAGGGATTGTACGCGAGCCACATTCCCTCTCGCCATGCAGCACTTATTCAGCGTGCAAACTTTGAAGCTTCATAACTCGAAAACGAGATCTATTGCGAGAAATTTTATTCTTGTTCTGGAAAGAGGAGGTCTTATAGTACCTTTCAGCAATGTTTCAGCAAAATTTCTTGTCACTTCCCTTGTCAGTTCAAAGTTGAATAATTATTCAACTTTTTAATTTTTTTAATTATAATTTTGGAGCTTGAAAGTGATCCTGAAGTGTTTTTCAAGTTTTTTTCCTAATTTTTTTGAGACTTGAAACTTCCTAAATTTCAAGAGTTTTTTTAAGGCTTTTTCCCCAAAAAAATTCACAAACTATTCAAAAAAATCATACTTTTTTTATTCAATTAAAACCACCTCTGATTTGATTAAAAAAACAAGAAATCAATAAAAATATTCGCATCTATACCGGTATATAATAGAAACTCTCGTAAAAATTGTTAATTAAAAAAAATCACATAATGAGATTAAAACAGCACTCAGAAAAAAACACGAAAATTGAGAAGAGACCTGATTTTTTCCCGTTAGTTCTATGAATAGAAAAAACAGCCGAGGTTGAATATATGAGAAAAAAAAGTTTGAGCGCTTATTTTGAAGGTTTTTAAAGGAGCATGGATCCAAATTCCTGAAAGTCTCGAGACGAAAAGCCGTTTTTTGTGTTATTAATGGTGGTTTGCCCCTTTGAAACCCGCTCCAAGGCGTTTTCAACGAACTTTTCAGCAAAAATTAATTTTCGCGTTGGAGCGCAACTTCAGCGCGGCTATTTTTTCACACCAACCGCTCAGTTATTCAAAGTGTTTTTTTTTACTTCAAGGTCATACTTAGATTGTCCAACTAACAAAAGCGCAAAAGACGTTCCGAAAATTTTTAAAGGAGCATGGACAGAATTTTCTCGAAAGTCTCGAGGCGAAGTGCCGTTTCCAGTTTTATTTTAGGTAATATACGCTTTTAAAACTCTCGTCAAGACATATTAAACTTTCAAAACCTTTTTGAAGGCATTTCCGAGGCTTTTCAGCAGAAAAAAAAATTTTTTTCGCGTTAGAGCGCAACTTCACCGCGGCTATTTCTTCACACAAAATGTTTCCCGTTAGTTCTATGTCTAATGTCAAGAAGAAAAAACAGCCAAAGTTGAATACTTGTAGCTTCTTGATGAGCTCAGAGGTCATTGCCTAGGTTTTTAAAGGAGCATGGACAAAAATTCCTGAATGTTTCGAGACGAAAAGCCGTTTTTTGTATTATTTTACACTTTGGGCCTTTAAAACCCTTTTCATGACATTTAAAATTTCAAAACCTTCTTCGAGGCTTTTCCAACAAAATTTTCAGCAAAAAAAAATTTTTCGCGTTGGAGCGCAACTTCACCTCGGCTGTTTTTTCACACCGACCGCCAATTTTTTTTTTCTACTTCAAAGGTCATACTTAGAAGGTCCCCCCTCGAGCTTAATTTCTTGAGATTCGGCCCTCATACACAGGAATTCCCCGCCTACAGTACAAACAATACAACTGAGGATCTGCAAAAGCCACCAGGACAATTGAAACGGGAAAGATAGGTTGAAGGCGACGACGATTAAAAGATGGAAGAAATGAAGGGTGCAGGCAAAGTCGAGACATTGCTTGGCCCTTTGGACGACGACCGAGAGGGCGAAGGCGCAGACGAGACTGCCAGCCACTTGGCACATCGCCATCAGACGGGAGGCCTGGAATCCGAATTTGAGGTCGGTATTTTGACAGTCGAGTCTTATGCTTATGAGGCTTTGCTATTACGGGATCTGAGCGGGCGTACCCGTATTGAGCCCGCTCTCATGATCGCCCAGGGTTCTACCCGTCTCTAACAGTCCTGTTATCAAGGGATCTGAGCGGGTGGGCCCGTTTTAATCCCTCACTCAAGCTGGATACGGATCTCCCGGGTATGCCCGCATTAAACTTGTTTTGAGGCTATTTGTCTCAGTTTTGCTTTAAAACAACCTAAGTTTTACCCGCCCTACTATCACGCTGTTTCAGCGGGCGTACCCGTGTTAAGCCCGATCTGATTCGGGGCAGAGGTCTCAACGGGTGTACCCGTAATTTTAGAGGCTAGTGAGTCTCCGTCGTTCTAAAAAAAATGACAACAGTTCTACCAACCGTTCTGAAACGGATTCTCAGCGGGTCTACCCGTTTAAAGCCCGCCATCATGCTGCCAAGGGATCTTAGTGGGTGTGATCGTATTTTTAGAGGCTAAGTGAGTTTCAGTTGTTCTAAACAAATTCCAACAGTCCTACCAACCGTTCTGAAACGGGTTCTCAGCGGGTGTAACCGTTTTAAGCCCACTATCATGCTGCCAAGGGATCCAAGTGGGTGTAATCGTATTTTTAAAGGCTAGGCTATAAGAGTTTCAAATTTACTGACAAACCCCCCAAGTTCTACTAACCCTGCTATCACGTATTTTAGCGGGCGTTCCCGTGTTGAGCCCGCCCTCAAGCTAGCCAGGGATCTCAACAGGCGCATTTTCAGAGGCTATTTGAGTCTTAGTTGCTCTAAAATTATTCCCAAAGTTCTACCAGCCGTACTATCACTCTGTCTCAGCGGGCATATCCGTGTTGAGCCCGCTCTCAGGATCACGGGTCTCAACGGGTGTATCATCATTACACCCGTTTTATTAAGCTATTTGTCTCAGTTCTGCTAAAAAATGCCCTAAGACCTACCAGCCGTACTATCCCACTTTCTCAGCGGGCATACCCGTTTAAATCCCGATCTCCTGCTGCGAAGGGATCTTAGTGAATGTACCCGTACTTTTTGATGCTCTTTAAGTCTCGGTTGTGCTGAAAAACGCTAAAAGCTCTACTAGCCGTGCTATTAGGGGCTTTCAGCGGGCGTACCCGTTTAAAGCCCGCTCTCATGCTGTCAAGGGATTCAAGTAGGTGTACCCGCATTTTTGGAGACTATAAGAGTCTCGAGTTTACTGACGAACCCCCCAAGATCTACCAACCCTGCTATCACGGAATTCTAGCGGGCGTACTCGTTTTAATCCCGCTCTCCTGCTATGCTGGGGTCTTAGTGGGTGTAACCGTATTTTTGGAGTCTATAAGAGTCTCAAGTTTACTAACAAATCCACTAAGTTCTATCAATCGTGCTATGATGGGATTTTAGCGGGCGTACCATATTGAGCCCTTTCTCATACTATCCAGGGTTTCAAGGGGTGTACCCGTACTTTTTGAGGGCACGCAATTATCAGTTTTGCCAAAAAAAAATGCCCCAAGTTCTACCAACCCTGCTATCACGGGATTTTAATGGGTGTATTCGTTTAAAGCCCGCCCTCATGCTATCCTGGGGTCTCAACGGGTGTACCCGCATTTTTAGAGGCTAAATGAGTCTCAGTTGATCTAAAAAAAATCCCCCAAGTTCTACCAACCGGGCTGAAACGGGATTCTAGCGGGCATACCCCTATTAAGCCCACCATCATGCTGCCAAGGGATCTAAGTAGGTGTACCCGCATTTTTGACGCTCTTAAGTCTCGGTTCTGCTAACAAATTTCCAAAGTTCTACCAGCCCTGCTATCACGGGATTTTAGCGGGCGTGCCCGTTTAAAGCCCGCCCTCATGCTATCCTGGGGTCTCAACGGGTGTAACCGCATATTTTTATGCTATTCACGTCTCAGTTTTGCTTTAAAAAAATGCCAGAAGTCCTAAGAGCCCTACTATCAAAAGTTCTCAGCGCGCGTACCCGTTGAAAGCCCGCTGTTACATTGGACATAAGCCTACACGGGTGTATCCGCATGGGGCCCGTATTTTTCAAGGCAATTATCTGTATCCGTTGTGCGAAAAACCATGCCAAAAGTTGCATTATGGGATTTCAACGGGCGTACCCGCATTAAGCCCGCTCTTATACTGGCAGTGAGCCTAAACGGGCGTACCCGTATGAAAACGGTTTCAGCACATTTGAGTCTTTTTTTTGAAATAAACACAGCTGGGCCCTCATTCCTTCTTGCACCCGTTTTTCTCCTATTTCAGCCTAATTGAGATGCAAATAGCCTTTTAAAAAAACGGGATTAATATGGGTACGCCCGTTGAGACACCTGATTAGCATGAGCGGATTAATAAAGGATAGAGAATGGAAAAATTAGCCATTTTCAACGTCTTAATTTACAAATGAAGGGGTTTTTCTAGAAAATAAATCCAAAAATTCGATATTTCCGGATTGAAAATTAAAACGGCATTTAAGTTAGCTTGAATCTTTCATTTTCATATTTCAAGCTTTGTTGCAAAAGTAACTTGAGTTAATTTTCAAACAAACATTCAAAACCTGGTTCGAAAAGATGGTGCTGAGAACGGGGTCGTAGCCGAAAAAGCTATACAAAATCAACAGGAATGTGACAGTCATGTAGAATATCGACTGGATACAGACCATTTGGCTGATCAGGAGCATCGGATCCCAGACGAACGACCGGAAAGAACTCATCTTCGAGTTTCAGCTGGAAGAAAAAAATAATGAAACATGAAAAAAATTAAAAACATGAATGACGAGACTATGAAAAAAATAACGTTCTCAATTTTTTTATTTTTTTCTTTATAATAATAAAAGTTACAAACACGAAAAATTCAATTGAGATTTGAAAAAAATTATTAAGTGGGCTACAGAAAATCCTTGAGCGATAATTCAAAATTATTATTCAAGAAGCTTCCGAAGTACTTTGATTTCATAATAGAATTCACAGAAGGACAGGAAAGGAAAAACACGGAAAATGAAAAAAAGAAAAAAAAAAAAGGAAAAGGAAAAGTAAGCGCGCTCCAAGGACGCTCAAGTCTGATCAAGAAGCCTCTCGAGGGACTTGTGAATTTACTTTTAAAAAGTTTCACCTTTTTTTATCTCTTTTCTTTAATTTTTGCGTTAAATTTACCTGATTTTTTAGATGAATAACTACTTTGCTCTTTTCTCTTCTATTTTTATAATTCAGAAATGCCGTCGTCGGTGTATGAGGAAAAAGCCAAAGAAAACGAAGCGAAAGTTGAAGAATGGAAAGGCCAAAGACGAGTTTGGAGAACCAGTGGAGGTTAAAAACGTGATTCCTCCGAAGGTTGACGAGTACGAGTACGATTCCTCGGATGAGGAGGTTAGAAAGGACTCTAAAAGTTATTTTATTCATTATTTTTTAGGATTTGCGCAATACCATCGGCAATATCCCAATAAAATGGTACGACGATGAGGCGCACATCGGCTACGACAAATTTGGGGAGAAGATCGCGAAGCCGGAGAAAAAGGGCGAAATCGACGTTTTTCTGGAGAAAATGGAGGATCCGGACTATTGGTCATTATTTTTGGCGCGAATTTTAGATTTAAAGCCGGATTTTTCAGGAGAAAAGTGTTCGACCGTCAGTCGGGAACTCATACGAAGCTTACTGATGAGCAAATTGAGAAGATTGAGAATATTGCATCGGGGAAGTACCCGTTGATCGGCTACAATGCTTATGAGCCGTTTTTGGACATTTTTTCGTCGGAGAAAATGATTCATCCCATTGATAATCGGTTCGAAATTCAGAAAAATCTTGTTAAAACAATAATTTTCTTCAGCATTTAATAAAAAGTAGTTAGAATAGTCATAAAAAGGTGTTATTTTTGGATTTTTTTAACAGAGAAAATCTCGTTGAAAAGCAAACGATTCAATGAAACTGTGGCTTCAGAAATATAAATTGTCTTAAATTTTTTGAGAACCACAACTTTATGTACCAAAATGGTATTCTGCAAGTCCCAATCTTTCTAAAAATTTCTAGCTTAGAAAAAATAATTTTTGAATAAATGAATGAAAAAAGAAACATTAACATTAAAGAAACTGATTGTTTTTCTGATTATTAGGGACTTTATTTCGATTTTCAACATTCAGTAAGAGTTTTCAGACCGGAGCCAAAAGCCCGATTTATCCCGTCAAAAGACGAGATGAGGATGGTCAGCCGGATGGTCCACGCGATAAAAATGGGTTGGGCCAAGGGTCCCAAACAAAAGAAAGTCGAACGGAAGGTTTTTTCCAATCAGAAATAACAAAGATTGATTCATCGATTGAAGGTCTATGACTTGTGGGCTTCTGAAGATTCGATGGAGCACCAGACAAAGTCCCAACTTTCCCGAATGCGGGTTCATATGCCCGCTCCGAAGGTGGGAATAAAAATAGAGCTTAAAACTTTTCGAGGAAGCAGCAAATTAAAAATAGATGGTTCACAAGAAAATTGAGCAGAGTAAGTAGAATATTTTCGAAAAAAATGGGAAAGTCTATTCTTTTTTTAACTTTTTCCCGTCAAAAACTCAATTTTTTTACCAGTTTTTTTCGTGAAGTTGAACATTTTGAGCTTTTTTCAACTTCAAATTCACAGTTTTCCCGTGAAATTCACTAAAAAGTTCAGTTTTTTGCGTGTAAAGTGATATTTTGAGCTCTTTTTCAATTTCAACTACACATTTTCACGTCAAAAAAAGTTGAAGAAGTTCAATTTTTCAGTTTTCTTTTTTTATTCGAACATTTTGAGCTGCTTTTTAACTTTCTATACATAAGTTCCCGCTAAAATCATTAAAAGTTGACTATTTTTCAGCTTTTTCTCCGTTTTTTCTCCAGGAATTGACATTTTTTAGTTTTTCCTAGCTCATTTTTTCACGTCAATCTCACTAAGAATTGACAAAAAAAATTAGTTTTTTTCTTGTTAAATTGAAAAAAATTTGAGCTGCTTTCAAGTTTATCTTCACATATTTCTTTTTCAAAATCACCAAAAAAATTCAATTTCATTATTTTTGTAAATGTGACCATTTTGGGTTGCTTAAAAAACTGTATTTTGACATTTTTCTTGTAAAAATTATTAAAAATTCCAGTTTCCAACTATTTTTTTCTCGTAATTTTGAATTTTTTGAGCTCTTTTTCATCTGAAAATTTACAGTTTTACCGTGAAACTCTTTGTAAATTCGACCAAATTCAGTTTTTACTTTTTGTCTTGTAGTTTTGAATCGCTTTCGTTCACGTTTTTCCCGTGTTAATCACTAAAAAGTCCAGTTTCCATCTTTCTCTTTAGGAAAAATTGAACTTTTTTTCGACTCCTTTATTCAAATATTCATCTTTTAATCATTTTCTAAATGAATCAATATCAAATTTTTGATTCGAATGAAAAAAATTCCTTCAATAATCTTATTCAGATCGCCCTCCCGAACCACGTGGAATCGTACAATCCTCCCGAAGAATATCTATTCGATGAGGATGAGAAGAAGAAGTTGGAAATTTCAAAAATTGGGAGAAAAATCGAAACTTTCTAGGTGGGAAGAAAGTGAGAAGGAGGACAGGGCCATCAGTTTCATCCCTTCGAAATATGAAGCCCTGCGGAAGGTAAGGAATATTCCTTGGAACAAAAAAATCAATTTTTTTATTGATTTTTTTCTGTTTAAACTCGCCACAAAAAAAGCTCAAATATGCTCCTTGGAACCCGTAAAAAAATATCTTTTTTTGCACTTTTTTTCATTCAAAATTAGTTAATTAAGCCATTTTCTGCGCCTTTAAACCTTTAAAAAAAGTACTATTTTTTTAATTTTTATCACTTCAAACTCTCTTCATTTCATTTACTATCTCGTTTGATCGTTCCAGGACCCATTTTTGGTAGAATTACTGGATTTTTCCCTTGGAGATGAGTGAATCGGCTCTCATTGAATATCACTCTGAACTCTCTTATTTTCATCCACTATCTCGTTTGATCGTTCTAGGACCCATTTCTTGTTATAATTATCCCACTTTTCCCTTGAAAATGAGTGAATCGGTTCCCATTGAATATTTCTCTAAGGTCTCTTATTTTCATCCCCTATCTCGTTTGATCGTTTCAGGACCCATTTTTTGTTAGAAAAACTGATTTTTTGTCTTCAAAATGAGTGACTTGATGCCGTAATCAAAGCAAATCCCTTGAAATTCTAAATTTTCTTTGTTTCTCCAATTTTCAGTTATCTTTTCCTTTCTCTGACGGCTATTTTGAATTTGCGGGATCATTTTGTAGAGAAATTTTAAGGCTTCCTAAACGATTTTCCACCAATTTTTGACGTTTTGAGGTCCCGCAATACGACAAATTCATTACCGAAAGGTTTGAACGATGTTTGGATCTGTACCTGGCGCCGCGCCAAAGGAAAATGAAGGTTTATCCGATTTTTCCCCCTTTTTTGACGATTAATTTCAGATTCGGGCCGACCCGTCCATGTTACTGCCCGATTTGCCGAATCCCAACGATCTCAAGCCATTCCCAACGATGCTAGCATTTGTCAGTAGTTGTATTTTTTTCTCGAAAAAAATGGTTTTTTTGGAAGAAAAAAATTGATAGAAACAGCAGTTTTTTTCAAAAAAATAGATGAAAAAAATGAAACTTTTTGAGAGATTTTGAACATGAAATTGGAAAAAAATTCGGTCTTTTTATCGCGTTTTTTTCGACTTGGGCATAGGGAAAAAAAGCTCCTTAGAAGGTTTTTTTGAAAACATCACGTTTTTTTATCTTTTTTTACATGAAAAAAATCCCCTTTAACCATGAAAAAAATTTTTTTCCTGTCATTTTTTTGGAACTTTTACCGTTTCAGCTCCTTCTAGGGGTCCTTAAAAAACATTTTCCCTTTTATCTTAGTAAAAAAAATGCACAACGGGACCTTTTCTGAGATAATAATAAACCGATCGATAAATCAAATTTTGCAGTTCATGACCGGGCACAAGGGACAAGTTAGGGCGATCAGCGTCGAGCCGGAAAAAAAGGCGAACTTTTGGCGTCGGGCGGAGAAGATGGAACAGTTCGAATTTGGGTTCTAGCCACCGGGCGGTGTCTCAAGGTTGTGGGAATGATTATTGATTTTTTTAAAAAAATAGAAAAAAATATATATATTTCTACAGGTTTTCATATAAAATTTCAGGGTGATTTTTTCAGGTTTTTCTATGGCTTTGTAGGGCTTATTTATCCGATTTTTGAACTCAGAAAAGCTTCAAAACAGTTTTTCAATGGTATAAGATCCACAATTTCTAATAACTTTCGAAAAATTTCAGGTTATTTTGGATTAATTCTAGTCTAGTTTTTGATATTGCTCTATAGTGCTTTTTTTTCTTTATTTTTGAACTAGGAAAAGCTTCAAGACAGTTTTTCAATAGTGTAAGATCCGAAAAAAGCAAATAAAAATTCTACCAACTTTTAACATAACTTCTGGGCCAATTTTTTCTCATGCTCTGTAGCGTTTCTTCAATTTTTGAACTCAAAAAACCCTAACAAAGGTTTTTGGAACAAGGATGGTTATTTCTTGATTGGTATAAGATACATAATACTCAAATAAAAAATTCTACAGGCATTCAAAAATTTTTGAAGCTCTTTTTCAAGCTTTTTTTCCTGCTCTTTTTGCAGCTTTAAAATCAATTTTTTTGAATTTCTAATACTTTGAAATTTCCAATAAACTAAGGGAAAGTTAAGGTTTCAAAAAAACAAAAATCGAGCTTCCAAATTTGATTTCTCGTAAGAATAACTTTCTCATCTTTTTGGTCGAATCGAACGAAATACTATGAAAGTTTGTATAACAGTTCTATCCCATTTTTTTATACTTCTTTCTAAATTTTCCTGAGTTTATTCCGTCAATTCAGTTATTGTGTGTCAGAAGTTTAAAATTTCTGTTTTCTTTTTATTTGAAAGTTTGAAGTGTTTATATAGCCATTTTGACTTGATTTTTTTAAATTTCATAGCTCATTCTGAAATATCGATGAAAAAAATGGCCAACAACGTCAAGTCTTCAAAATGGATGGCATAGTTATTTACAGCAATTTCCAACTTTATTATTTTTTTGGATTTTGTTTCTTTTTCCTCTAAATCCTGATTATCCTAAATATGATTTGAAATCTCGATGAAAAATGATTTTTTTTTCTAGAGGTCTTCAAAATGGCGATTCTAGGGATCACTTAAGAGTACTGAAGCTACTTAAGTGGTCACTAGAATTGCCTTGACGCGTCCGACTAGTGTTATGAAAGTTTTTTTATAAACCAGTTCTTCAATTTTTGAACTGAAATTGCGATGAAAAAAACGATTTTTTTAAAGGTCTTCAAAATGGACGGTCCAGTCACTTCAGTGGAATTCTGCCCCAGGTCAGATCTCACCTTGTTGGCCGTTTCTTATCAAGGGAAACAGGTAAGTAGACTAAAATATAGTTTGAAAAGGAAAAATATCAATTTTCAAGACTGCCCTGATCAACACCGAGTGTGGAGATCGTTTACTCGTGTCCAAGACGGAGAAGTTCCTTGAAGAGGTAATTTTTGATTTTTTTAATGAAAAAAATCTTCGAACAAGGTTTGTGCGCTCCATAACTTCATCCGAAATTCGAGTTTTCAAAAAAAAATTTTGGTTTTTTTAAGGAGAATATTGATTGATTTTTTTAATAAAAACGTAAATTTATAGGTTCCAATAGGCGAGGCAGAAGAAGGAAACGTCAACTGGCGCCGTGCGAAGAATCGAATCGTCCTGAAAATGCCAAATGTTCGCATTTTATTAATGAAAAAAGGAAAAAAAAATTTGAAATTTCTGATAAATTCAGAAAAATGAGTTTTTGGCCTGTTTATAGAAGGGTTTCGAGGGAATTTTTTTTTATGTGTTCAAAAATTTTCCACTGAAGGCCGTGGCCGCATTTGGAATGGCTTTGAGAAAAATTCCTTTTTTCAAACAGTTTTCCGCCAAATCATGCTGGAAAATCGATCGAAACAGTGAAAAATGTGTGTTTTTTTGTAAGAATAGTCTATTTCCTACTTTTGAAAGGCTGTGGTCGCATTTGGAATTGCTCAAAGGGTCTTGGATTCCTTTCGATTTAAAAAATTCACTTTTTTCGAACAGTTTTACAACGATTTCAGTTGGAAAATTGATTGCAAGTTTGAAAAATGTTGTTTTTCTATGTAAATTTCCTTTTCTAGGTACTTGAAAGACCCTGGTTGCATTTGGAATGACTCCTCCATTCGAAAATTGACCTTTCTTGACAGTTTTTTTTTGTCATTTTCAACTGGTTGAAACAGTGTAAAATATGGATTTTTTTCACGGTAATTGTTTTTTTGTAGGTAATTAGAAGGCTGTGGCGCATTTGGAATGGATCAAAGAGTTTTTTTATTGCCTTTAAATTGAAAAAAATTCTCTTTTTTTACTAACCAATTTCAATTGGAAAATTTATTGAAATCATGAAAAAAATGTAGTTTTTTTCTAAGAAAATCGCCTTTTCTAGGTACTTGAAAGACCCTGGTCGCATTTGGAATGACTCTGTGATTTAAAAAATTCTCTTTTTAAACGTTTTTTCACAAGTTTCTATTGGAAATTTGATTGAAACTGTGAAAAATGTAATTTTTTGTGAGAATAGTCTGTCCTCGACTATTGAAAAACTATGAAAATCGCCTTCTCTGGGCAATTTGAGGACTGTGATCGCATTTGGAATGGCTCAAAGAGTTTTTTTATTCTCTTTAAATTGAAAAAAATTCATTTTTACTAAAAAAAGTTTTTCCAACAATTTCAACGGAAGATATTGGTTAAAACAGTGAAAAAAATGTAATTTATCATAAGAGCCGTCTTTTCCAGGAAGTACGGCAAGTGACGTGGCACGGTCGCGGCGATTATTTCGCGACGGTTTCCAGCGACGATATCGCTCAGTCCGTCTATGTTCATCAGTTGAGCAAGGCCAAGAGCCAGGTTTATCTGTTTTAGGTAATTTTCGCAATAAATATTTTTTTTCAGTGCCCATTCACGAAACGGAAAGGCCACGTCCAGATGGTCGCCTTCCATCCGACCCAGGTAAAAAAATGCTCAAAGTTTAAGAAAGAGCATCTTTTTTTCAGCTTTTTGCAGTATTTAAAAAAAATTCTTGGATCCTGTATGCTTTTTTTCAGTGTAATCCAAACATTTCAATACATATTTCAGGCCTTTTTTTAAGACTTTATTTACAATTTTTAAAAAAACTATCTTGGCTCACTTTTTTTGACTAAGTTTCCACGAAGGAAATCTTCATTAATTAAGAAAAAAATCGTGAAATTTTAGTAGATTCCTGTTGAAAGCGATATATATTTTTAATTATCACTTTCTTAATTTTTCTAGGCTCGTTTATTCGTGGCGACGAAGATCCATGTAAGGGAATACGACCTCTCGAGATGTCTTCTCGTGAAAAAACTGATTACGGGTCTCAAACAGATTTCCGCCATGTTGCCCGACTCGACTGGAGAGGTTGGATCATTTTATCAACTTCATGAGGGGGAAACAGCCCTATTAAAAACACATAAGTATTCCCTATAGGGGCAAGCGGGAAAACAACCCTTAAGAACTCCAAAGAGCTCCCTATAGGGGTGAAAGATAGGGAGTCCCTTTAGGGGTTAGGCAGGAAAAACAGCCTTATTGAAAACAGAAAAGTATTCCCTTTGGGGTGAAAGATAGGTAGTCTCTTAAGGGGTTAGGGGAAAAAACAGCCCTATTAAGGACACAAAAAGTACTTCCCTACAGGGGTGAAAAGTTAAGAAGCCCCTTCAGGGGTTAGGGGAAAAACAGCCTTATTGAAAACAGAAAAGTATTCCCTATAGGGGTGAAAGTTAAGAAGCCCCTTCAGGGGTTAGGGGGAAAAACAGCCTTATTGAAAACAGAAAAGTATTCCCTTTGGGGTGAAAGATAGGTAGTCTCTTAAGGGGTTAGGGGAAAAAACAGCCCTATTAAGGACACAAAAGTACTTCCTACAGGGGTGAAAGTTAAGAAGCCCCTTCAGGGGTTAGGGGAAAAACAGCCTTATTGAAAACAGAAAAGTATTCCCTATAGGGGTGAAAGTTAAGAAGCCCCTTCAGGGGTTAGGGGGAAAAACAGCCTTATTGAAAACAGAAAAGTATTCCCTATAGGGGTGAAAGTTAGGTAGTCCCTTTAGGGGTTTAAAGTTCTGACCCTTAGCCTCCTGAAAGGTCCCTATAGAAGTCTTTAAACATTCTGTGACGAACTACAAGTCAGGGGCAGGTATTTAATAAAACTTGATCGAGCTGCAAGATTAAGTGGCCCCTATAGGGGGAAGATAAAGTGGTCCCTAGTCCATATATTCATTCTAACTATGATGAACCATTTTAGAACCTGTTCCTCGGAAGTTTGGACCGCCGGTTCGCTTGGATGGACCTGCAACTATCCAACAAGCCCTGGAAAAAACTGAAGCATCACAAATCGGCCATCCGATCGGTTGCTTACCATAAAAGGTGCCTTTTTTAAGACGCGGTCGAAAAAAAAATCGTGAAAGCTTTCTTTTTCAAGTTCCAGAGTGTTTTTCAGTATAACTTGTTTGAAAAAATCCAGAAAAATGGTTTAATTTTGAAGATATCCCCTGCTGGCGACGGTTTCCGACGACGCCACCGCATTGGTCTACTACGCCCGGATTCATACGGATTTATCGCGAGACAATGAAATCTACCCGGTCAAGCGTCTCAAGGGCCATGAATCGGTAATTTT
>CAJGYM010000123.1:0-186023 GCA_904845305.1 Caenorhabditis auriculariae
AGAGCCATTCCCCATGCGACCAGAATGATACACTGCGACCCATAATTATAGACCCACCCTAATTTCTCCGATTTTAAGAAAGATTGAAAAACTTTCAGCCACCAAACTTTTTTTGTGATAAACCTTGTTGATAAGGAACATAATCATAATATAATTATCAATCACCCAGTTGAAAAGTTTTTCAAGATACGAGAAAATCTGATTTTTTTGACCGACCCAGAATTATAGACCCACTATAAGTAATCAACAAAATTCATTTCACAAAGTCAACAAAGTATAACAAAAAGATTAATTAATAATGTGTGATGCCTCCTTGTTTCTGAGCGACTTCGAAAAATCCTGTTCGGCATGCTGCCAACGAGTGATTGCAGCAGTGACTTGTCCAAACCATCCCACTCGGCACGAATCGCTCTTTTCAGATCTTTGACCGTTGTATACTGCTTGGCATTCGCGTAGACCTTCGTACAAAGACTGACCATGAATTCTCTACAGGGTTGAGGTCAGGACTGCACGCGGGCCAGTCCAGAAGAACCACGTTATTGGCCGCAAACCAAGCCAACGTGGAGTTGCTCGCGTGAACAGATGCATTGTCTTGTTGGTAAGTCGTATTAGCACGTCGTCGGCGACGGAGATAGGGCAGGAGATGCTGGGCAAGCAGTTGCTGGTAGTCTTGCGAATTCGTTCTGGTCCCAATAAAAGAAAGAGCTACCGTCCCGTTGCCGCAGAAAGCCCCCCAGACCATGGGGCTGCCGCCGCCGAAGTTTCTCTTGGAGAAGTACATCGGATCTTTCCTCAAATCTCTCCAGTAGTGAGCGTACCCATCTGGCCCATCAAGGTTGAATTTCTTCTCGTCGCTGCAGATGATCTGAACAGAAATTGGGAATCATAAGGTGATAGAAAACATTGATACCTTATTCCAATCCGTGGCCATGTTAGAGCGTGCAAACTGGAGCCGTTCATTCTTATGGCGTTGCTGTAGACGAGGTGCTGCCTTCACTGGAGTATTCACAAGTCGACCGGACCGATGAATTGTTCGTAAGATGGTGTTCTTCGAGACGTTTTCAGGAATTTTGCATCTGATTTGGTTGGCGGACTTCGTAGAGTTTGATGCTTTTCGACAGACGTCTCGTTCAGCTTGAACCGATAGCAGCCTGTGCCGTCCAGGATGTATTGATGTGCCGTATTCTTGCGGATTCCTTGCATAACGGTCAATAGTTCGTCTTGAGCGACCCGTCTGACGAGCGATTTCCCGATGGGACAAGCCGTTGTTGAGTAGAGCATCGATTACCGCTTTTTCGGTATTATCAAGTTGAGTAGATTTAGGCATTATGGCTTATAGTGATACACGAGGACTTTTTCTCTTATATACCACTGAAAAAAACAGGAAAAACGTGTTACCGGAAACGAAAACTCGGAAAACTCTGGGGTGGGTCTATAATTCTGGGTCGGTCAAAAATCAGATTTTTCTCGTATCTTGAAAAAAACTTTTTCAACTGGGTGATTGATAATTATGATATGATTATGTTCCTTATCAACAAGGTTTATCACAAAAATTTTGGTGGCTCAAAAGTTTTTTTCAATCTTTCTTAAAAATCGGAGAAATTAGGGTGGGTCTATAATTATGGGTCGCAGTGTATATAAATGAAATTATATCATTATGTTATAAAATTACCGAACTTTTTTTCCTTTGAAGTTCACTTTTAGTGGCCCCCTCTAGGGACAAATTAACCAACCTCTATAGGAGCCACTTAAGCTTGCAAGAGTGGTCCTTATAGGGAAAATGCTAGTCGATTTTTATGAGCTATTTAGGAAGAACCATTTCAATGCGAAAAACCAAAAAACTTATTTCAAATAAATTTGATCGCCCCTATAGGGACCGCTTTGGCTTTAGAGGCTAATTGATCAGACTCTAAAACCCTAAAGGGACCACTTTTCCGTCCACTATAGAGGCTGTTTTCTCCTTAACCCCTATAGGGGTCACTGCGAAATTCCTAAGAACAGCCGACCGGACTTTTTCAAGCACTTTATCAATTTTATAGCTCAAAAATCAACGTTTTTCCTTCTAAACCGTTCAAAAACCTCTGTTAAATGGTGGTCCAAGACTATTTGCCCATGATCGTAGTTGTTTGAAAGAGTTCCGTGCGTAAACTTTACTTGAAGTGCTTGGTTCTTCTGGAAATCAGCAGTTTTTCTTTTTTTTTTTGTCTTTAACATATGTCTCCATAGAACTGTTCTTTCTAGGGTGACGAAGGCTCCCTTTTTGCTGCTTTTTTGGGCCATTTTCTAGGCCATTATGCACCATTTTTGCACCATTTCCACCATTTCTTGAGCCTTCAAAATCCTAGAAAAATGTGAGACTTGATAAAGGGGCCCTTTCTGCGGCCTTTTTGCTGCCTTTTTGCTGCCTTTATGCTGCCTTTTTGCTGCCTTTTTCGGCCTTTTTTCGGCCTTTTTGCGACCTTTCTGCGGCCTTTTTTGAGTCTCTCTCTTTTGCTATATATTAGCTATTATTCACCATTCCGACTTGGCCCAAAAATAAATTATTTTTTTCTAAATTTTGAAGCTGAATCCTAGTATATTTCTGGACAAAGAAGCTCAAAAAAAGACCTAAATTTTTTTTTATGAATGAAGTTGTGGTCTTTGAAACGTCCTTTACCTACAAGTTTACCATTTTTCGTTCTTTCAATGTTAAAAAACGGATTTATCTCAAATTGGTCGCAGTTGGAATGGCCAAATGCGTTTTGGCTGTTGAAAAGTTGCTCCCGACCCAAAACTACTTGCGCTTGGTGGGCATAAGGAAGCTTTTCCTATACAAAAAAAGCCTGAACGATTATTTGACAAGTTTTTGTTTTAGTAGTATCTACAGGGATGTAGTTGTGACGATTTTAGCCATTCCAAATGCGACCATAAGCTTTTTGAATCGATGGAAAAGATATGACTTTTTCAAAGTCTAATTTTAGTATTATCAAACCTCTTATATAATTTTTTTTTGCCTACATTTTTTACGTTCTCACAAGTCTTCTGTGAATGATTTTTTTTTTTATTCAGTGATTTTTTCTTTGAATCAGAATATTAGGCCAACTATACAATCTTCCGGCCAAATAGAACACCCCAAATAAATAGTGAGAGCCAATTTGGCGTCTCTCGGAAAGGCGAGAAAAGAAGTGGAAGAGAAGGAGGCAAAAACGATTGGATGAAGGGTCGAATTTCGGCTGCGGCCTCCAAAATGACCACCTCCGCTGCCCTTTTTGGAAAAGCGATTCTTCTTTTTCGGCTTTTTGGTCTCGATTTCAGTTCATTTTTTTCAGTAATTTTGTGGCTTTTTGAAAGTTTTCGGGATTTTTGAACTAGGTGACATTTTTTTAATGTTTCAATGAAGCTACTATGAAATAATTTAGCCTTTCAAATCAATTTTTGGACCATTTTTGGACCATTTTTGGACCATTTTTTTCAACTATTTTTTTAACCATTTTTTTGCCTTTTTACCTTTAATTTGCTCCCAATTTTTAAAATTAAATAATATTTACTGAAAAACTACTAAAACTTTTTCAAAAATATCTTTACCAAAACAAAAAAATGTCAATTTTTATTCTCAGGATTTTTGAACTAGGTGAGATTTTTTTAATGTTTCAATGAAGCTACTATGAAAAAAATTTAGCTCTTCAAATCAACTTTTTGGACCATTTTTCAACCATTTTTTTGGACCATTTTTGGACCATTTTGAGCCATTTTTCAACCATTTTTAAACCATTTTTGGACCATTTTTGGACCATTTTTGAACCATTTTTGACCCATTTTTGAACCATTTTTGGACCATTATTGGACCATTTTGAACCTTTTTTGGACCTTTTTTGGAACATTTTTGAAACATTTTTGAACCATTTTTGAACCATTTTTTACCCATTTTTCAACCATTTTTGGACCATTATTGGACCATTTTGAACCTTTTTTGGACCTTTTTGGAACATTTTTTTCAATAATTTTTTTGAACCCTTTTTGAACCATTTTTTTGAACAATTTTTTTGCCTTTTTTTACGGTTAATTTCTTCTCAATTTTAGTTTTCATGATTTTAATTTCTACTGAAAAAGTTTTTTTCAAAAATATCTTTCCCAGAAAAATGTCAATTTTAGACAAACTTCCTGTTTCTCAAAAAAATAAGGGTCGAAAGTTCCAAAATAGCCATTTTCTTGGACTTCTAGACGTCTTCTCTCAAAAACGAGGAAATTCTGCGGCTTGAAACTTTTAGAATCATCTTCTGGTACATTCAGAAGTGTAATGACCAATTTTCAGGAAAATCCCGAAAAAATTACATGATATAAAGTGCTTAAAAATTCTGAGTAGAAGCAAGAAAAAATGCCTTTTTTCCGTTTTCCCAAGCGAATTTTCCAGAATGAGTCATTTTTTGTACCCATCGAGCCATAAACTTATCAAAACCCACTCGGAAATCATTCCGGTTCGCTTCTCATGATCTTAACTGAAGCGAAAAAAAGGGAAAAGGAAATGATTTCATGATCTCAAAGTGTAGAAGATATGAAAACAACTTTTTGGACGGGTTGAAAAAAAAGCCGTGGTCGCATGGAGAATGGCTGAAAGCGTCGCGGTTGCGTTGCGGCTGGAATCAGCTTGTTCTGGTGTCCCAAAGCTTTTTCAATTCCATTCCGTGGTCGCATGGAGAATGGCTTAAAGCGTCGCGGTTGCGTCGCGGCTGGAATCAGCTTGTTCTAGTATCCCGCAACTTTTTCGATTCCATTCCGTGGTCGCATGGGGAATAGGTCAAAGCATTGCGGTTGCGTTGCGGTTGGAATCAGCTTGTTCTAGTACCCCAAAACTTTTCCAATTCCATTACTTGGTCGCTTAGGGAATGGCTCAAAGCGTTGCGGCTGGAATCAGCTCGTTCTAGTATCCCAAAGCTTTTTCAATTCCATTCCTTGGTCGCGTAGAGAATGGCTTAAAGCGTCGCGGTTGCGTCGCGGCTGGAATCAGCTCGTTCTAGTATCCCAAAGCTTTTTTTCAATTCCATTCCGTGGTCGCATGGAGAATGGCTTAAAGCGTCGCGGTTGCGTCGCGGCTGGAATCAGCTTGTTCTAGTATCCCGCAACTTTTTCGATTCCATTCCGTGGTCGCATGGGGAATAGGTCAAAAGCATTGCGGTTGCGTTGCGGTTGGAATCAGCTTGTTCTAGTACCCCCAAAGCTTTTTTTCAAATCCATTCCGTGGTCGCATGGGGAATAGGTCAAAGCATTGCGGTTGCGTTGCGGTTGGAATCAGCTTGTTCTAGTACCCCAAAGCTTTTTCAAATCCATTCCGTGGTCGCATGGGGAATAGGTCAAAGCATTGCGGTTGCGTTGCGGTTGGAATCAGCTTGTTCTAGTACCCCAAAACTTTTCCAATTCCATTACTTGGTCGCTTAGGGAATGGCTCAAAGCGTTGCGGCTGGAATCAGCTCGTTCTAGTATCCCAAAGCTTTTTCAATTCCATTCCTTGGTCGCTTAGGGAATGGCTCAAAGCGTTGCGGCTGGAATCAGCTCGTTCTAGTATCCCAAAGCTTTTTCAATTCCATTCCTTGGTCGCGTAGAGAATGGCTTAAAGCGTCGCGGTTGCGTCGCGGCTGGAATCAGCTCGTTCTAGTATCCCAAAGCTTTTTCAATTCCATTCCGTGGTCGCATGGAGAATGGCTTAAAGCGTCGCGGTTGCGTCGCGGCTGGAATCAGCTTGTTCTAGTATCCCGCAACTTTTTCGATTCCATTCCGTGGTCGCATGGGGAATAGGTCAAAGCATTGCGGTTGCGTTGCGGTTGGAATCAGCTTGTTCTAGTACCCCAAAGCTTTTTCAAATCCATTCCGTGGTCGCATGGGGAATAGGTCAAAGCATTGCGGTTGCGTTGCGGTTGGAATCAGCTTGTTCTAGTACCCCAAAGCTTTTTCAAATCCATTCCGTGGTCGCATGGGGAATAGGTCAAAGCATTGCGGTTGCGTTGCGGTTGGAATCAGCTTGTTCTAGTACCCCAAAGCTTTTTCAAATCCATTCCGTGGTCGCATGGGGAATAGGTCAAAGCATTGCGGTTGCGTTGCGGTTGGAATCAGCTTGTTCTAGTACCCCAAAGCTTTTTTCAAATCCATTCCGTGGTCGCATGGGGAATAGGTCAAAGCATTGCGGTTGCGTTGCGGTTGGAATCAGCTTGTTCTAGTACCCCCAAAGCTTTTTTTCAATTCCATTCCTTGGTCGCGTAGAGAATGGCTTAAAGCGTCGCGGTTGCGTCGCGGCTGGAATCAGCTCGTTCTAGTATCCCAAAGCTTTTTCAATTCCATTCCGTGGTCGCATGGAGAATGGCTTAAAGCGTCGCGGTTGCGTCGCGGCTGGAATCAGCTTGTTCTAGTATCCCGCAACTTTTTCGATTCCATTCCGTGGTCGCATGGGGAATAGGTCAAAGCATTGCGGTTGCGTTGCGGTTGGAATCAGCTTGTTCTAGTACCCCAAAGCTTTTTCAAATCCATTCCGTGGTCGCATGGGGAATAGGTCAAAGCATTGCGGTTGCGTTGCGGTTGGAATCAGCTTGTTCTAGTACCCCAAAAGCTTTTTTTCAAATCCATTCCGTGGTCGCATGGGGAATAGGTCAAAAGCATTGCGGTTGCGTTGCGGTTGGAATCAGCTTGTTCTAGTACCCCAAAGCTTTTTCAAAATCCATTCCGTGGTCGCATGGGGAATAGGTCAAAGCATTGCGGTTGCGTTGCGGTTGGAATCAGCTTGTTCTAGTACCCCCAAAGCTTTTTTTCAAATCCATTCCGTGGTCGCATGGGGAATAGGTCAAAAGCATTGCGGTTGCGTTGCGGTTGGAATCAGCTTGTTCTAGTACCCCAAAGCTTTTTTTCAAATCCATTCCGTGGTCGCATGGGGGAATAGGTCAAAAGCATTGCGGTTGCGTTGCGGTTGGAATCAGCTTGTTCTAGTACCCCAAAGCTTTTTTTCAAATCCATTCCGTGGTCGCATGGGGAATAGGTCAAAGCATTGCGGTTGCGTTGCGGTTGGAATCAGCTTGTTCTAGTACCCCAAAAGCTTTTTCAAATCCATTCCGTGGTCGCATGGGGAATAGGTCAAAGCATTGCGGTTGCGTTGCGGTTGGAATCAGCTTGTTCTAGTACCCCAAAGCTTTTTCAAATCCATTCCGTGGTCGCATGGGGAATAGGTCAAAGCATTGCGGTTGCGTTGCGGTTGGAATCAGCTTGTTCTAGTACCCCAAAACTTTTCCAATTCCATTACTTGGTCGCTTAGGGAATGGCTCAAAGCGTTGCGGCTGGAATCAGCTCGTTCTAGTATCCCAAAGCTTTTTTTCAATTCCATTCCTTGGTCGCTTAGGGAATGGCTCAAAGCGTTGCGGCTGGAATCAGCTCGTTCTAGTATCCCAAAGCTTTTTTTCAATTCCATTCCTTGGTCGCGTAGAGAATGGCTTAAAAGCGTCGCGGTTGCGTCGCGGCTGGAATCAGCTCGTTCTAGTATCCCAAAGCTTTTTCAATTCCATTCCGTGGTCGCATGGAGAATGGCTTAAAGCGTCGCGGTTGCGTCGCGGCTGGAATCAGCTTGTTCTAGTATCCCGCAACTTTTTCGATTCCATTCCGTGGTCGCATGGGGAATAGGTCAAAAGCATTGCGGTTGCGTTGCGGTTGGAATCAGCTTGTTCTAGTACCCCAAAGCTTTTTCAAATCCATTCCGTGGTCGCATGGGGAATAGGTCAAAGCATTGCGGTTGCGTTGCGGTTGGAATCAGCTTGTTCTAGTACCCCCAAAGCTTTTTTTCAAATCCATTCCGTGGTCGCATGGGGAATAGGTCAAAAGCATTGCGGTTGCGTTGCGGTTGGAATCAGCTTGTTCTAGTACCCCAAAGCTTTTTCAAATCCATTCCGTGGTCGCATGGGGAATAGGTCAAAGCATTGCGGTTGCGTTGCGGTTGGAATCAGCTTGTTCTAGTACCCCAAAGCTTTTTTCAAATCCATTCCGTGGTCGCATGGGGAATAGGTCAAAGCATTGCGGTTGCGTTGCGGTTGGAATCAGCTTGTTCTAGTACCCCAAAGCTTTTTCAAATCCATTCCGTGGTCGCATGGGGAATAGGTCAAAGCATTGCGGTTGCGTTGCGGTTGGAATCAGCTTGTTCTAGTACCCCAAAGCTTTTTCAATTCCATTCCTTGGTCGCGTAGAGAATGGCTTAAAGCGTCGCGGTTGCGTTGCGGCTGGAATCAGCTTGTTC
Organism: Caenorhabditis auriculariae; assembly: GCA_904845305.1. Lineage (NCBI taxonomy): Eukaryota > Metazoa > Nematoda > Chromadorea > Rhabditida > Rhabditidae > Caenorhabditis > Caenorhabditis auriculariae. Next base: position 8,240 of record CAJGYM010000123.1, read on the forward strand.
TAGTATCCCAAAACTTTTTCAATTCCATTCCGTGGTCGCATGGAGAATGGCTCAACGAGTCGCGGTTGCGTTGCGGTTGGAATCAGCTTGTTCTAGCACCCCAGAACTTTTCCAGTGGAACTCGAAACCAGTCAGGAGCTTCTTTGAACCATTCCACGTGCGGCCATCTTTTGAAAGAAAAATAAATGAATATTGTTTCCTTCTTTCAACGCAACGAAGCTTCCAGGTTCAATCCTCTCAACACACGAGTTTTTGCAGAATTGTTCCGCGTTCCAAGGCTTTCCATTACACTTTTTTGAGCTTTTCTTCGCTCGTTTGTCATTTGCCGGCGGTCATTTTTTCCCGTTTTTTTGTTTCCTTTCCACTTTACTTTTTGTTTTTCGGTTTTTGGAGGTTCTTGATTTTTGGTAATGCTTGGAATGGCTCACAGTTGTGGTAAACTTACCATTTTCGTTTTTCAAAGTTAAATTTTTTACTTTTGAGAGCCCCTAACTTTTTTCCACAGATCTCTAGGACATTTTTCGAGGCCATATTTAGAATCAGCGTGAAAGACTGAATCTAGTGAACCTTGTTTCATTCAGATACCATTTTTTCATACTTCAAAATGTCAAACTGCGTGAGTCGTTTCAAGTCGGGCGCATCTCAAAAAACTGTCGAACCATTCCAAATGCAACCTAGGGTTTTTAATTTTGGGAAAAATAACTTTTTCAAGCATTTTCCGAGCATTTTTCAAGTCTCTCGAGCCCCATTTTCCGGAAAATTCGAAAAAAAGATCGTTGATTTCATTTTTGAGTATTTTTCAATACTCCTCTTTTCACATAGAACAAGTTTCAACCCAAAAAATCGATTCCGAACTTCAAATATTGAACACCCTTTTGCGCTGTAACGTTACGTCAGTAACCTGAGCCATCTTTTTTCGCCTTTCACCGCTCATTTTTTTTTATTTTTGTTGGCAGCTTCTTCCGTTTTACACTACGTAGAGACAGGTCTTCCCGATTTTTTTCCACTTTCTTTCTTTTTTGCTTGGGCTTTCAATAATTTTAGAACTGAAAATTGAAAAAATCGCTGAAGAAAGGTGGCTATTTTGTGATTATAAAGTGTGCTCTATCGCTAAATTTTGAAAAAATTTCGATTTTTAGGGATTTTTGAGAGTATCATCGCACAGATTAGTTATGATAGTATGTTAAACTTGAAAAATGGCTTTTTTTCAATTTTCTTTCTCTTTTTGCTTGGGCTTTCAATAATTTTAGAACTGAAAATCGTCGAAGAGCGGCTATTTTGTGATTATAAAGTGCGCTCTATCGCTAAATTTGGAAAAATTTGATTTTTAGGGATTTTTCAGAGTATTATCACACAGAGTAGTTATGATAGTATGTTAAACTTGAAAAATGGCTTTTTTTAAAGTTCAAATGTGCTCCACTGATAAAAATATCGTGCACCTGACCATTCTCGTTCAAAATTTCATTCTGAATGGTCTAATTTTTTTATAATTGATGTTTTGAGTCTCTAGTAATTTCCAAGGCTTTTTTTTCGATTCAAATAAGCTCTACTGCTAGAAATTTGAAGCCTAGGCCTCAATTTTTCAAAATTTCAATTTTAAAGCCGCCTAGCATTTTTTTTTAGCTTTTTCGTATCCAAAAAGTTTCGAAGCAGAAAAAAAGAGAAAAAAAAAGCTTTTTTCCAGTAAAGTCGCCCATAAAAAGAACGGTGTACAACTTTCCCACCGAGTGAGCAAACAAAGATTCCGGGCCGATTTTCGAATTCCTAATTTCCTTTTCTCACATGAATATATCGTTCCTTCGCCTCGTGAAAAACGCTTTTTTCCTTCTTTTCAAAACTACTTTTTTCATGGATTTGTAGAACCAAGCTTTTGCTTCGGAATTAAATTTGAAGATTTTTTTGAAGATTGAAAAGCTTTATTGCGTTTTTAAAAGCTTCATGTCACTTCTAAAAGTTCAAATTTATAAAATGAGACTTTAGAAAGTGAGGAGCGTTTCAAAAATTGAAGAATAGTTCAAAAAGGGCTGATTTTGTGGGGATAAATCCAAGATTATCTTAAAAAGACCAGTCTAAATCGAGTCAAGTGTGTTTTGAGGTTTATAAGTCAAGATTTTCGACTTTTCCAACCCTCTCGGCTACAAGAAAATGGCTAAAATGTTTCTGGTATACTTTGAAACCTTAGAACTAGGTATTATTAACTGTTTGAAGCTTGTAAAGCACAAAAACGGAAAAAATTTTAAAAAAAAAAAAAAATCTCATTTAATTTTTTTGAGACCGAGTAAATCAAGTTTCAAAAAAAATCGATTTTGATTTTTTAAACTCTATTGAATCCTTTCTTAAGGCCCATTTTGAAAAAGCTAAAGCTTGGAGCTTTTTACAGCAAGAAATATGGAGAAGGAAGGCAAAAATTCAGCTTTAAGACTATTTAAAATTCCCAGATTCGAAATTTTTCAGTCGACAAGTCTAATTTCAAGAAAAAAAAGCTATCAAGTTCAAATTCTGACTCTCAGGAGATCCTAGGGGCTATCTTTAGAAAAAAAAAACGAGTCCATCAAAGATTTTTTTTTGAGCAAAGAAAATTTCAATCCCTCTGCAAAAATGACCTTCCATGTGGAAGAAAATCAAAATTGCTCCAGATAAACCAAAATTTTTTTCGTTTTAAGGCAACATATGTATATGAAATTAGAAAAAGAAGCCTGAAGACTAAAAAAAGCTCTATTAAAGGCGCAGACAGGTTAACGCTTTATTAGGTTCGAGGTTATTTTACTTTTCCGTTGGGATTTTCTTGAAAATTGGCCGGAACACTTCTTGATGTACTAGAAGAAGATTCTAAAAGCCTCAACCTGTAAAAATTCCTCGTTTTTGAGAAAATACGTCTAGAAGTCCAAGAAAATGGCTATTTTGGGAATTTGGACCCTTATTTCTTGAGAAATAGGTGATTTTGCAAATTGAGACTTTCAGGATCTCCATCTGGTACATCAAGAAGGGTTCTGAAAAAGTTTAAGGAAACTCCCAAGCGTAAAGTGAAACGACCTTTTTGTGAGAGCTTTCAGAAAAAATCGAATATATGGTCAAATTTCAGTTTTTTGGCACCGGACCCAATATGACAAAATTACAGATCCGTGCAAAAAATTAGGGCCTAATAAGATTAGAAATTCATCTATGCGAAAAATGAGAAAGAAGATCAGTAAAAATTTCCAAGATGGACCATTCCGAATCGATTTCCCCCTTGCCTCGTTTCACGGCGGCGGATGAGTAGAAAAAGTAGACTGACCTGAGGACGGAACGGCTCGGCCTCCTGTACCAGGTCCGACGTCCTTTCTCTGCGTCTCCACACGACCCCCCTTGTTCTCTCGGGGGAAACGTCGGACGGCGCGCCGCGCGTTTCGCCCCGCCCACTCTTGCTGGTGCTGGTACACGGAAAATGGGTGCCGTTCAGTCCATTCCCACTTGGTTTCAGTGTTTTTTCTTCATCTTAATGTTGGCATTTTTTTAGAATTCGAGAGGGATTTTGAAATTTTTCCGATCATTGACCGATTCTTGAGCATGGCATTTGCCCCCCCCCGCCTCATCTTGCTGGTGCTGGTACACGGAAAAGGGGTGCCGTTCAGTTTATTCTCACTTGGTTTTAGTTTTTTCTTCATCTTAATGCTGGCTTTTGCCAGAAATCGGAGTTTTGAAATTTTTCCGATCATAGGCAGACTTCTAAGCATGACATTTGCATCGATTTGTTCTATAAATGCTTGATTTAATGGAAATTTTTGACAAATTTGCTATTATTTTCAAGTTTATCCACACCAAAACTAGGTTGGGATAATACCTATGACCTTCTCCGTCATGAAAATCCTCCCTTCCATTAAAAAAATCCCGATTTTTTTCTAAATTTTTTGTACTGATTTTTCAACCACGTTTCCAATTTTTTTCTTCCTTTTTTTATACTTTTTTTGGAAATTTCATCTGTCAGCGTTGGCTTGGGATTGAATTCGCGACCTTTTTAACCAAAATAATCATTGATCGATCCAAATTCTACCTGATTTTTTTGTTGCTAGAGTAGAAAAAAATGATACTATTTATAGGACTTTTCTGATTTTCGCCATTTTTGGGACGTTTTTTTCATTTTTTCTTATTTTTTTGCCAAGAATTTTGAGCTCGGATGAAGCCTGGTACTCTGGAATACCTGAAAAATAAAATTAAATCCTTTTTTTCGATTTTTTGTCCCTGGGATCGAACTTGTGACCGTTTGGATCATAGACAGTTCCTTTAACCGTTGCGCCATACGGCTTTTATTGATTTTCTGCCATTTTTCGTGAAAGGGAAAACTTTTGAGGTTTTTATGAACGGTTTTTGCTACAAAAAACTGAGCTGGGATCGAACTTGTGACCTTTTTGATGATGAACAGAGTCTCTGGCCACTGCGCCATTGAATATCAATTGATTAGTTGTGCGATTTGTTGATAAAAAGGTGCCAATCAAGTTTTTTCATGAATTTATCGATTTTCTACTGTCTTTCTTCTTTTTTCTGTGTCTCTTTCGTTGAGTTTGCACAGAAATTTGAAAAAATCCTGTAAAATTATTTTTCAAGCCTTTTTTCTCCATTTTTTCATCATTTTTCGATCAATAATCATTGAAAAAACAATTTACGACGTCAAAAATAATAATGAAAAAGGTCGATCAATCGCCTCGCAATCATTTTTATCAATCGCCCACGTGTTTCCCATTTTTCCATCATAACTGACTCACATATTTTTTTGCTGTTTGCTCCAGCTTTTTCCGCTTTTTCCCGACCCCTCTTCATCATCAATATTTGCCAATCTGACTGATCAAATTTTTCAATCATTTTTTTCTGGTTTCTATACAGAAATTTTTGAGCATTAAAAAAATAATTTTTCCTCTTTTTTTATTTATAGCTATTTTTCATTGCAGAAATCGAAAAAAACATTCATTTTCCTGGTTATTCTGAATTTTTCAAGCTGGAACTTTAAAAAAATTCCAATTTTTTTCAATTTTTTTAAAAATTTTTTTAGACCTGGTTTCAGTGAAAATATCGATTTTCCCTCATTTTCCTGGGTTTTTATCAATATTCAGTACTTTTTAAAGTTATTCCCGATATATTTTTCATTCTTTCCAAGCTTTTTCTAATAAGAAATCAATGAAGAAATCACAAAAACTGAGGAATTCCTGTTTATCAAAAGGCTTTTATCACACCTCATGTTTTATGAGTTGATAAAAATTGACTTTTTCTCAGTTTAAAACGATTTTTGAACTTTTTTTGACCTTTTTTCCAAAAAAATGAAAGGAAAAACAATAATTGCGAATTTCTATGCACCAGAGTCGGAATTTTCATATTTTTTGCCGTTCGATTGCTTTTAAAAAAATGGTCTTTTTTTCATTTTTTACATTGTGACCCTTTTAAGCTTCGTGTTAAGCTCCGCAAAACCGATCAAAAAAATCACGAAATAAAGAAATTCCAGTTTATCAACGAATTCTTATCACCACAGTTCAAGTTTCATTGGTTTGGCACTTCAAAATGATAAAAATCCTCCATTTCCAACGTTTCAATCAATCTTTAGCCTTTTTGACCTTTAAAATGTATCAAAAAGCGTGATTAATGCCTCAAATAGGCGTGAACGGAGGGACCGCCGTCTGCAAAAAGCGCTCCGAGCGGGTCATGTTTGTCGAATATTACGAAGATCAACAAAGACCGGGCCGGACGGGGAAGAAGAACGCTTACGTGTGCTCTTCAGCCTTCCAACCGTCTTTCTCCAAGTCTTTTCATTCATTAATTAACGGGAAATTTGCATAAAATAAACAATGAAACCGAAATGAATTTATTTTGGTTTCTGTCGTCAACTTTTGCGCGTTGTCCGTGAAAACTCTGACGCAAAGGATGTTCGGCGAAAATACGCGCCTTTTTTTCGATCATTTTCCTCCATTGATCTTTGCATCATCTCTCAACAGGTTTGTATTTCCTTTTGTTATTGATGGAAGGTGGAACTTTAATTTTTCTTCTTAGCCTTCTGGTATCCTAAGTCACAACGTTTTGACTAGTAATTGACTAAAATCTGAAGGAAATCGATAATTTCAAGCGAAAATGCTTTTTTTTATATTTTTGTCGTGACATTTGTGTTTTTTTCCGTGAACACTATGACGTAAACGCCCAATGACGGAAATACGCGCCTTTTTCGAAATTGTTTCGTCTTTTTCTTTTTTTCTATTCATCTTCAGTATTTTCGTGAATTCTTTTGTTTTTTTGGATATTGCTTTATCTTTGTATTCAAGCATTTGGGTTTTTCCGTTTTTTATTGTCTAAGTTTTAAAAAAACATCGAATCGAAGATTTGATCCATGTTGGGATCATTTTAAATTTTTTATGACCTTTGCGTTCTTACGTGAACACTTTGACACGTTAGTCATTTGGCGGTAAACATGAATCCTTTGCGTTTTTTTCAAAATCTTGTTTTGAAAAATTTGCATCATCTCTTAATTTTTTTACTTTTTTTCGTTGTCAACGAAGGCAGGGTCGTTATTTTTGTTCTTCATCATTTTTCTTTGACTAGTGACAAGATTGTATTTGAAAAAGAAATAATTCATAAGTTTCAGCGAAAAATTTTTTTCAATTTTTTTGTCGTGGCTTTTTGCGTTTTGTCCGCAAGCACTCTGGCGGGAACGTCGATTGGCGGCAAATACGCGCACTTTTCGAACTTTTGTCATCTTCTTCTTTCTATGCATCATTTCTCAATGTTTTCATAGTTTCCGTCGTTATCTAGACGTTCACAAGCTTCCACTCGCGCTCGTAAAACCGTTCTCATCATCATGATCTCTCTGATTGCTTTTGTCCATTCACTTTGCAAATTGACGATGATGGTCTTATATGGAAATTTGATTCTTCTTCCGGTATTCATTGGAAAAGACGACGAAAAAGTATACGACGACCACCGTGTATTTGGTTTGCAAACGCGGCAATTCTTAAGGATTCATTTTTTTTTTCTCCTCCTTATTTGTCCCCTCTATTCACACCGTTCTCGTAATATTCGTTGTTAGTTGCGTTGTCCTACTTCCTCGATTTATTTTGAGTATATTTTTCCAGGTTTGGGTCAGCCTCGATCACTGCCGTTTTGACAGCAGTCCATTGTTTTTAATTTTTTGTGAGTTGAATAAAAAAATTCCAGCTGAAAAAAAATTTTTTTTAGCGCCGTCTTTTTTCAAAATGACGACGGCTTTGGCGGCACTCCCGCGGCCCACTGACCCACGCTTTTTCCAGGCCCCTACTTCTTCTCGTCTTGCCAGGTTTTATATCATATTAATCGATTCAAAAGTTATTTTTAGGCTTGAAATCCCCCAAAAAAAGGACACGGAGTTTGTGCGTGGCAACATCATCTCGGATCCACAGTCTTCGGGATCTTATTATATCGAGACGTATCTTGGAAAGGTTCATTTTTCTTCGATTTTCATGTTAATAATGTGAGAAACGATGAATCACCACGTGAAAAATGTGTGTGAAAACGTACGATGTGTCACTTTTTTCATGTCTTTTTCTCCGAATCGTTTTGGAAGCTCTTGTTTCGAGGGATTGATTTTTTAGACAGTAAATTGGGATTTTATTCAGTTTCAGTTCTTTCAAAAGTGATTTTTTTAATATGTATTCTAGTTTTTTCGTTTTTCGCAAGCTTTCCAGCCGATGGTTTCCCAAAAATATTTATGATCATATTGAAATTAATTAAGATTACCATTTAAAAAAACTATTATTTTAAATCTATGAGCCGTAAAGTAGTGCAAAACTGTGCAGCGAAGGGCAAGAGCTTTTTTTTTGTTCTTTTCGATTTCGGAAGACTTTTTTTCCATTGGACTTTGAGTAGATGGGGACAGATGAACCATAAAAAAAGGCCGCGAAATTCAAAAAACCGTCGTGTCATTTGGGAACAGATGGGAGAAGGATGGTGTATGGACGTATTTTTTTTTACTTTAAAGAAAAATTCTGAACTTCGAATTTAGGATATTATTATGTGTGCAAAAGTTGAATTTTTTTCAAATTTTTTTCTTTAAATTTTTCTAGTTTGACGTTTTTAGTATATGAAGCATGTTAGAATACTTTTGCCGTAAAATTTGAAAGCGAAAAAGTTTAAAAAAATTGGCAAAAATAACAGTTTAATCGAGTTTTCGCTTCAAGACTTCATTAGGAAACTATGCGCTCATAATCGCGGATCGGGTTCAAACTTTCTTGATTTATAAATCTAAGGATGATTGCTTAAAACAGGCATTTTTTTTTCTATTAAACTTAATAAGGTGCCGAGAAAAAGCTTGTTGAAAGTTAACAGGTTGAAAATTATCAAATTGCTGATTTTCTCCTATTTTTTGGCAGGAAATTCATTAATGTTCGTCTTAGGAACTCCAGAGTGGTCCCTATAGGGGCAACCTTAGAGACATTTGAAAGATCCACTCTAGGGACAACTTTACTAATTAAATAGTCGAGAATTGTTATGAACTCTGAGCGAAGAAGCATTTTCATGATAAAAACTGGACAAACTGGACGTCTTTTGAATGATGTTAAAAGACCCCTATAGGGTCCACTTGAGCTTTATGGGCTAAGGGATCAGACCCTAAACCTCTATATGAACCATAACTTTAACCTTGTAGGGACCCTTTTTTCGACCCCTATAGGGGCTGTTTTCCCTCTAACCCCTATAGGGACCACTCTGGGATTCCTAAAGGTATCTGGATCTGTTCATTTCTCACAAATTTTTTGCCAGAACTTTATCAAAATTTGATCAGAAAATTTTCCATGATCAGAATGTTATTCAAACGATTTCAAATCTTCTCAAGAACCTGTATTGTTCCGAAACACTTAGTTGATGTGCGATTAATTGGTTGAAGCACTGTGGAAGCCTCCCCCTACGGAAATGGCGTTTTGTCACGCGACGGTCCTGGCAGATGTCCTCCGCGTTTTATTGCACCCATGCAAATGCGTGTGCGGTTTTGGTTGTGTGCGGGTGGTAATTAACGGTGTGTGTGTATTTGGATGTGTGCGGATGGATTGGAATGGAAAGAAATTAAGAGTTTCCGAGGAGACTGGTTTTGTGGATCAGTTTGAACTGTTTGGTGAGGGTTTGTAGAGTTCATTTTTTGATCTGAGGACCCTAGGACGTTTTAAGGAAGTTTTAGAGCTACTAAATCCCAAGTAAGGTGAAAAATAAGGTTCAAGTTCGATTAGAAGTCGTAGTTTTTCCAATTCGGTATATATTTTTAGAGGGACTGGTTTTATAGATTATTCTAACTGTTTCGTGAAGGTTTATAGGGTTCATTATTCGATTTAAGGAGCCTAGGACGTTTTAGGGTAGTTCTAGAGCCAAGAAGTCGCAACTAAGGTGAAAAATAAGGTTCAAGTTCGAGTAGAAGTCGTAGTTTTTCCAATTCGTATATACTTCTAGAGGGACTCGTTTTGGGGATCAGTTTGAACTGTTTTGTGAAGGTTTATAGAATTCATTTTTCGATTTGAGGGGTCTAGAAGGTTTTAGGGTAGTTTTAAAGCTAATAAATTGCAAGGTAGGTGAAAAATAAGCGTTAGGTTCTTAGAAAAGTCGCGTTTTTACCGATTCGATATATACTTCTAGAGGGACTCGTTTTGTGGATCAGTTTGAACAGTTTTGTGAAGGCTTATAGAATTCATTTTTCGATTTGAGGGGTCTAGAAGGTTTTAGGGTAGTTTTAAAGCTAAGAAATTGCAAGGTAGGTGAAAAAAATAAGATAAAAATTTTTAGGATAAATGATATTTATTAGTTTGATGACCTTTAGAGGGACTGGTTGAACCGTTTGGAATCTTTTTCAAGCGTTAAAGCATTATTTTTCGCTGTAAATCAAGTTTTTTATTTTTTATTTTATTTGATAGCCTGTAACTTGAATCATTTGAACTTAAAAATTGGATTTCAAGTGTAATCAACGTTTTTTTTTTTGCGAGTTTGGACGAAAATTAGTGATCTTCGAGTATACTCTATTGCATTTTTGAAAAAAATAACTTTTTAAATGAAATTTTTGGATCTCGTGGATTAAAAATCGCATAATGAAAAAAATCTTGAGATTAGTTTTTTTCTGACTACGGAACGATTTATCGCTATTTTGAGCTTGTGAAATGTCCTAACTCGAAAACGAGATCTATTGCGAGGAATTTTTCTTTTTGTTCTGGAATCAGGAGGTCCTAAAAGTACACTTCAGCAAAGTTTCAGCAAAAGTTCAAAGCGGGGGATGGAGGGGGGGAGATTCCGATTTTTTTCCTACCAAGAATCAACTTTTTCTAGTCATCAATCTCTCGCGATTCAGTAACTAACAGGACCCATTAGTTTTCCCCCATATCATTGAGTCTTTAACGGCCTCCAAATGAACTGCAGGGAAAGGACATTTGGTTGTTGACGGATGGATAGATGAGCTGCCAGCAGCCTCCGAACAGTCGAACCTAGTGGAGGTCAGACCAGAGAGGAGCCCTCTCAAGTGTGTTGGTTGGTCCGAAGAGAGGCCATTTGTCCTTTTTTCCGCCGCTTTGCCGCACCTCCGCCATTCATCTGTCATTCACACCTTCTCTACTCTGTCTCTTTCGCCGCAGATTTTCTATGACTTTTGTCTCAATTGGATCGGAAAGGAGATTGATATCTACTGCCACCATCTGGGGTGGTGGTAATCGGAGGCTTTTTGAGCTGCTGGGTGTCGCGAAATTCAAGGGGTTTCGGAAGAGTTTTGTGAAGAACTAATCGGAGGCAAGGGTTTTGTGAAGAAGGCTTACTGTTTGAGAAGAAGACATGGAGATTTTAATTTTGGAGGGGATCAGAAATTTTTTTGCGGAATCGAGTCTTTACCCAGCACGTTTGAGATCAGTGGATAGAGAGCGAATAAAAAAAACCCATTAAAAATTGGATTTTGATGATCTTTAAGAAGTCCTGTGGATGGTTATCATCTCAAATTTATTATAATTCGTTTCTTAACTTGAAATTCTTAAAAAAATATGAAATTTCTGAGTTTTTTTGAAGATTTAAGCTCAGTTCTTGATTAGATCATGTTTTTAAAAAAATTAATATTTTGGTCAAGGATTCAAAAAAAGAAAATAAGCTTCAAAAAGTTTCATTTTTTTCAACTAGACAATGATCGAACAACTGTTTGGGCAGCTTGATTGGATTTAGCACTGAAAGCTCGGCAAAACTATTCGGAATTATCGCCAAATCCTGGACAAATACTAATCCTCGCCATATAGGCTTTACAACCGCAGATGTTCCCTCCCCATTCTACTTCTTCATTAAGAGGATTTGGCCGGCTTGGGAAAATCGGAATCGAGAAATGGGATCAACCGTTTATTGCATAATTACCTGCTTGTGTTGGAAAAAATGAAAGAGAGAGGTTTTTGGAAGGGAACGGAAACAGAATGGGATTTATTTTTATAACTTTAAGCTTCAAACAGAATAATTTTGGATATAAATGAACTGAGCAGTCCATAAAAAATAAGGAAAAAAAAAAAAAAGCGCTGGGAAAATTTTTAGTGGTCACTATAGAGGCTCACCAATGACTACTTGGAGAGGACACTAAAGTGGCCACTGAACCCATCTCTATAGGGGCCACTTAAGTAGTTTTTCATCCAATATTCCTTCCAGTAACTCTGATAATTTTAAAACAAACAGATTGGACCAGCTGTGTTGATTCATTGACCCCTAAAGTGGCCACTAAAAGTTTTAGTGTTCTAGTAGTAGCATTTAGACCTCTATAGTGGCCACTAACTTTTAACCCCTTAAGTGGTCACTGATTTGACTACTATACTGGCCATTAAAAATTTTCCCGGCGAATCAATTTTCTAATGAAAAGTTAATATTAACATGGCAACATTCTTTACAAATATTTAATAATTTAATATAACTTGGAAGATTTTTATAATGGGAACACACAACTTGTGATTTAAAAAAATCTGAAATGAGAAAAATGTGTCACGTTTCACGTTGCATTTCATTGCAGACTTTCGACTTTTTCAAAAAAATGAATGCTCGAAAAATGCAGTTTTTCCCTATACCTCTCATATAAAACTCAGTTGAAAATGGGTTGGATAGAGGTTTTTTTTATATAGTTTTTCGGTTTCTTCTCCTACTGGGAAGATTTATAGTGACCTCTTTAGGGTTTTCAAATTTAAGTGGCCATTATAGTGGTCGAATCAGTGGCTAGAATTTGTTGGCCTCTTTAGAAGTCGAAGTGTTACTATCGAACCAGGCAAAGTCAAAGGGGTTGAAAACTACTATAGTGGTAACTAGGACGCGAAAGAGGGACTTCTATAAGTTCTCAGTGGTCACTTTAGTGTCCTTGAGAAGTCTCTTAAGTGGTCACTAGAGATTTTCGCAGTATCGTTTTATGAAACCGTTTTGGAACCTTTTTTTGAAGAGTTTAAGCTCGAAAAAATTTTTTTTAACCTACCGTAAAGTATAAAAAAATATTATAAAAGACTTTGATTACAGGGAGGCTTCGCGCGATGTTACCAAGCTCGACTCGTGGATCCTCATTCCCTGCATTCGAACTGTCCGACGTCGTCTTCGCCGCCGATGGCCCTGAAAATCGTGCCGAAACGACGGCTCAACGGCTCACCGGACTATGCGAAAATGCACCGGGAGATTCGTCTTCATGCGACCGCGTCTCACTTGTAAGTCGGGGGAGGGTTGGGCGTGCTATAAAGTGCGGACGTTTACAAAATGCGATCGCTTTTTTTGGGCTCTAATGCAAGTTAATAAAATACGCGCGTTTCCAAATTGCGAACGCCTATAAAATGCGACCACTTTTTTTGGGCTCCAATGAAAATTAATAAAGTACGGACGTTTCTAAATCATATCTTTTTCACTCTTTCTGGCACCTTTTTTTCTTTCAAATATTGTTTTTTTTTCTATTTTTCTTTTCGATTCAAAAAATACTACGACGAAATTAATAAATTCATTACGATGAACTTTTTTTAATGGCTCGAGGTTTCTCATAAGTAGTTTCTGAAAAAAATATTTTTGTAAAGGTTATGAATCTGTAATAAACCAGGTATAAGATGAAAAATTGATTATTTTTACAAAAATAAATCTCGAAAAAAAGGCTTAAAAAAATAATACTGTCAAAAAGTTCAGACATGGCACTCCTATACTGAACAGAATGCTATTGAGAAAAATTAAAATTTCCTTTTTTTCTTCAAAAAAATGCCCGTTTTTTTATTAATTTGGAACACGAAAAAGCGGTCGCATTTTTGTAAACGCTCGCTCTTTATAGCATACTAGAAACGAAAAAAATTTAAAATTATATAAAGAGAAAATTAAGTGAAAAAGTTCTACCAATCAATATTTTTTTCAAATTACGCGCTTTAGGATTGTACAGAAATGATGAAGAAAAAAATGAAAAATTCATCAATTTTTAGTGAGAATGAAGGGATTTTCATTGATTGAGAAAGATGTCCCAAGGCCTTTTTAGTACAATTTTCGAATGAACTTTGGAAAAAGTTTGAGAAAATCGAAGAAAATTGCGAAAATTAGAAACTGTGCAACGGGAAAATTAAAAAAAATTTCAACCAGAAGACCAAAAAACGCATATTTTTCAAATGAGATGGTTCTTCCTGTTTGTACCATTCATTATGTAACTTTTAATTGATCGATTGATATCTTTTTCAAATATTCTTGACATCAGAACATTTTTTTCTTTACAAGTGCGGTTAGTTAATCTTATGTTCTATAGCTTGTACAGAAATATTGAATAAAAAAATGGATATTTATTAAAATTGATGAGAATGAAGGGCTCCTTGTTGATTTTTCCTCGGTTTTACCGGGTAACTTTTGAAGAAATGCTCGAAAAAAATCCAAGAAAAAAATGTATTTTTTGCCCATAGGTTCTTGTCAGCTTTTTCGGATACCTTTTGAAAGTATTTTTTTAACAATTTTTTATGATTTTTTTCAAAGAAAAAAAGTTGATTTTTCAAATAAAGACTTTCTACACAGTAAATGAGTGATCAAAAAAGAAGAAAAAATTGAGTAATCTTGGAAAAAAATATTATTTTTTTAAAATTGATCCTTCTGATGACTCATTTTGAGCTTCTTGAAGATATTTCCAAGTTTTGAAATTTTTTTAAAAAAATTCAAGATTTTTTGCAGCCAACACGAGAGCATTGTCCGATTTTTTTCGGCTATTTCGAGGATCCCGAACATTTCTACTTGAAATTGGAACTCTGCCAAAAAGAGACCCTTCTCGACCTCATTAACAGCTCCGAAAATGGTAAATTTGAAAAAAAAAACTCGATAAAGTTCAAAAACACTCAAGTGACCACTAATCAAGGTTGATTTATTTTTTTTTTTCCCGATGACTCATCCCCTATCTCTCCCTCGGTATCAAGTTCTCAATGAAAGAAGAGAAAGAAAAAAAGTTGGGGTCCGCCTATAAATCTTCCTGGGTGCCGTCGATTTGCAAATTGATAGGTTCCTATGGGTGGAATGGGATAGGAATAAAAAAAGGAACCGGTCCGGTTGAAAGGAGATTTTGGGTTTTTCTGGCATGAGGGAGGCTTTTTTTTTTGAAGTATTACCTTAGTTTAGGTCATTTTAAGGTGGATTTAGTGGGTTTGGTAGGGAGTTTTTTGGTTTTAGGAAAGGAGTTTTAGTTAAAAATTAGCATTTTCGTGGGTTTGATATTGTTTTTTGGTTCTAGGAAGGTTTTTAGGAGTTTTACCTAAGCTTGAGTTATTTTAAGGTGAATTTAGGGGAAAATTAGCTTTTTAGTGGGTTTCTTAAGGGGTTTCGAATTTCGAATATTGCAGATTCTATAAGTTCTTTAAATGAAGACTTTGGCGGTTAAAAAAGTTTAGGAAAACTTTCAATTTTTAGCCCCACAAGGGAGATCATTTTAGTTTTCGATTGGGATTTTTTTGAAAAATTGGCCAGAAAACTTCTAGATGTACCTGAAGACGATTCTGAAGGTCTCAATCTGAAAAAAGTCTTGGTTTTCGAGAAATAAGAGCTCAAAGTCCAAAAATAGCCATTTTTGAGATTTTTCTGTGGTTTTGAAGGGTTCTTTCTCGAAAAATAGGAAGTTATGCAGGTTGAGACTTTCAGAATCTTTTTTTTTTTGAGCATCTAGGAGTTTTCTGGTTGATTTTCGATATAATAATACCCAAAAATTGGAATTATATTTGTTTCAAGCGAAGCTCTAAGGCAGAAAGAAAGTATGAAGAAGGTTTTTTTCAAGTTTTATCCATCTAGGAATGGAAGAAATCACGGCGAAGCGGTATTTCAAGAACGTCATCGACGCTGTCGATTTCCTGCACCAGAAAGACATGCTCCATCGGGATATCAAGCCGGGAAACGTGTTCATTGGTTGGTTCTACTCGGAAATAATCATTACGGATGAGTTTTTTCCAGGACATGACGAAAAGGCGAAACTCGGCGATTTCGGGCTGACGATCCTGAAAACCCACGCGGTCCCCGGAAGCGTCAGCGGAACCCCCAATTATCTGTCTCCCGAGGTGGTTTTTGTAGAACTTCAAAAAGTTCAATAAAAAAAAGTACAAAAAACCGGATCAGTCAAAAGAAAGTGTTTGGTAACGCTACTAGAACATAGTCGGAATGGTAGATTAATTAGGAACCCCAGAGAGGTCCCTATTGGGTCAACTTTAAGGCCGCCTGGAGGGTCTTCTCTAGGGGCCACTAAAGCTTGCAAAAGTGGCCCCTATAGGGGACATTCTAGTCTGTAACTGTTAGGAGCTCTAAGCGAAGAAGGTTTTTCCATGGGAAAAAAACTGAATGAATGAGCGTTTTTTTGAATGAAATTGAAAGACCCCTATAGGGTTCACTTGAGCTTCAGAGGCTGGGGGTCGGACCACCTTGGTTTTACCCCTGTAGGAGCTGTTTTTCTCCCCAGCGCAAGGACCATTCAAAAATTCCTAAGAAGAGCTGAAAGACCCTATAGGGTTCACTCGAGCTTTAGGATCTAAGGGATCAGACCCTAAACCCCTATAGGGACCACCTTAATTATACCCCTATAATGACCACTCGAGCTTCAGGATCTAAGGGATCAGACCCTAAACCCTATAGGGCCCTCTTCAGGGATCACTTTTTCGGGCCTCATGGGGTTGTTTTCCCCCCTAACCCCTTGAGGGACCACTCTGGAATTCCTATAAATGGCCGCTAGAAGGGAGACTGTAGAAGGACCCTTCCTGTAAGAGAAGCAAAAAGGTTTTCTCGACTTTTTTGGAACCACGGGGTCCTAAAGACCCTCTGAGCGAGCTTTCTGAGCAGTTTTTGACTAGAATCGATTTTTGTCAAATTTTCAAGAGAATCGTTTCAGGTCCTGGGACACGCTGGCCACTCTTTTGCCTCGGACGTCTGGGCCCTCGGCTGCACCTTATTTTGCATGGTCACCAAGAGGCCGCCCTTCGAAAGGGACACCATCGAGGAGACCTACCGACGAATCTCGGAGGGCTTCTTCACCTTCCCCAGCAAGTGTAGCGCCAGTCGCGCCTGCGAGAACCTCATCAGAAGGTTTGGATTGGTGGAAAATGAAGGAATTGATTTTATTTCTAATATGTTCTTGCTAACGAATAACAGACGGTTATGATAGAAAAAAATTGAATAAATGGATCAAAAAAAGAATATTTATCATTTCTTCAGATGCCTCCAAGTCGACGTCCGATCACGAGCCTCTCTCACGGAAGTGCTCTGCGATCCGTGGTTCGGCCTTCGGATTAGCTACTCGGCGTCCACTTCGTACCTCTCCAACGGCAGCGGAAGCATGGCCTCGTCCATGTTCGCCAGCAACACCGGCACCGATTATTCCGGCAGCAGCTCGTCAAGGCATTTGGCGAGGTGGGAGTTCGGCTTCTGGAAAAGGGGGAGGGGGAATATCAGTCGAAACTCTTGGTAGAAGGAGCCGCTTTCATACGTAATCCTGATAAGTGGAGCCGTTTTCAGACATATTGGCATGAGAAGCACTAAATAAAACTTCAGACTTTTCAAAGAGTCTTTGGCTAGGTAGAAATTCGGCTTTTGGTAGGAGAAGGCGTGGAAAATGAGTCTAAAATCTTGATAAAGAAAGCCTCTTTTGGACAAATTGGTGGAAAAAGCCTCGGCTTGATAGAAATTTAGTTACTGGAAGAAAATGACGTGGAAAGTGAGCTGAAAATTTTGATAAATGAAGCCGCTTCTGGGCAAATTGATGGAAAAAGCGTTACCAGTTTCAAAGAAAAAGTCTTTAGTCAGGTAAAAACTAGGCTTTTGGAAGGAAAAACCAAAAAAAAAAAATGGTAAAAGGAGCCGATTCTCTGCGTGAATTGATAGGAGAAGAACTGAATATAGCTTCACTAGGTCCAAAAAAACCCTTTAGCTAGGTGAAAATTTCGACTTCTGGAAGAAAGTGAGCTGAAAATCCCCTTTGAAAAAAATACCCCCCATAAAAAGAAAACTCTTTAGATAAACTGGGGGAAAAGGCGCCGAATAAAGCTTTATTCGTTCAGAAAAAGTCTTCAGCTAGGTAGAAATTCAGTTTCTCGAAGAAAAAAAGACGTGAAAAAAATGAGCCGAAAATGACCGAGTAGAGGTAAAAAAATAAGCTAAAAAAATAAAAAAATAAAGCTAGCAAACTTCTGAAAAAAATTGAATTTTTTTCAATTATTCTTTTTCGATTTCTTTATGAGACCTATCCATTCGACGGGTCGTTTTAGCTTGAAATTACTATATTTTTGAGCTTCCCATTTAGTTTCTAAAGGTATAATTGACTTTGAAAAAAAGTTCAAAGCGAAGTTTGGATTTTTGTTTTGTCGATTCTTTCTCAAATAGTAAATATAATGACTTTTTTTGCTTTTTCTTCGTCTTCAAAGTTCCATTTCTCATTTGCAGACCGAAGAGCGTTTGCGACCTGATGCAGAAGACGGGCCTCCGGGACGACGAGAACAGCTACGGGCAGCCCTACGTCCTCAACAACAACTACCCGAGCTATTATCTGACGCCCCAACAAGTCTCCGGCAACACCTTCTACAACAACAACAACAACATCAATAATAACAACAATGGGGGGTACTACGCGGCGATGCGCACCTCTTACGGAGCCTCCCGCATGTCGCCCGTAGTCGTCCAACCGCCCAAGTCGCAGCCCAGCTACTACCAACAGTCGACCTACGTCGCCCCCTTGGTCTACACCAACCCGATGGCCGTCCCGATGCGCCCCAAGAGCACGCCGTCGACGGCCGCCGCTCGCACCCGACCTCGGTCGACTTACGACCTCCGCGCAGAGACGTCCTCTTCCCTGAGAGATCAGATGAGAGTCGAGGCGCCGGTCGTCGAGTACAAGCCGAACGTGGCCCGGAGCGGGTCCGCCGGCGTCGTCAATCCGAACGTCAGCCGGAAATCGACCATGCGGGATTCTGGATTCGGAGGATCGGACACGGACGTCTCCGTCATGACCTCACTGGATCTGGCTCTCAACAGGATGCTCGGCGACCTTCATTCCGCTGCGGAAAGTGGGTTTTCGTTCCGATTACTGAAAGGCGCATGTAGAGTCCTATTAAAGGCGCATGTAGAGTCTTATTAAAGGCGCATATAAAGTAATATTAAAGGCGCATGTAGACTTCTATGAAAGGCGCATGTAGAGTCCTGTTAAAGGCGCGTGTATAGTCCTATTAAAGGCGCATGTAGAATCATATTAAAAGCGCGTGTAGAGTCCTATTAAAGGCGCATGTAGAGTCGCCGTGATCTACCTTCTTTATTTCTTTATTGTCAGAACAACGCAAATAATTAAGATACAGATAGAAAGGAAATAATATAACATTGGACTTTCACCGCCCGAAATTCATGATTTATAAAAATTGATACCCATGAATGGAAGTCGGGTCAATTTTTGACCCCTCAGTGTAATTTAACGTATCATTACAGACCGACTGAAAGTGGTACCCTACACACTGCCGCAAGTTTTCGTCACCCGCTGGGTGGACTACACGAACCGCCTCGGATTCGCCTGTGAACTGGCCGGCGGAACTCTCTGCGCGAGACTGGTCAATGGAGCCTGCGCTACTGATTGGTAAGGGGGTGATTCGTTGAGAAATGAAGATTTTGAAGGGGAAACTATAGGGTTAGAGATCTTCATATCAGGTACGGACCTTGGTAACGCGAACTGGACGTTTCTGAGCATGTCTAGTGATCACTATAGCGGTTTTAGTGCTCTTAAGTGAGCCCTTGGATTGCTCAGAAGCGTCTGGATACATTTTTTATTTCTCAGACTCGGAAACAAAATAAAAAAAACGACGTCTGGGGTTCATAGTTCGACTAAAAAATTTGAAAACATTTTCAAAAAAAAAGTAGGAAAAAACGGATCTGTATGAAGCTCCCCACGTATCAAATCACAACAAGGCTTCAAAGTTAAAGAAATATTTAATATTTTGAGCCAAGCTGAATATCAAAAAACTTGATTTTAAGACATTTTTGATAGATGTAAAGATTCGAAATTCCAGCCCCTCGACCGGAGATATCACATATGCGACGTCGCCATTCGCCCAAATGTTAACCCTGCCGAAATATCAAGCCAAACAGGACCCGGTCATTGAAAAAGCTGTTCATGTTGGTTATTTGATCATCCTGGTCGCATTTGGAATGGCTCGACGCTTGGCGAAAGCTATAACTATGAAAATCGCTCTTGAAGCAGCGCCCTAACCGTTTTTGGTCGGGTGCACTTCCAAAATGGACTTTTGAGAGTTTAGCCATTCCCCGTGCGACCAATATACCCTTGAACGACAGAAAATCGATTTTTATTTTCTAGATTATGGATCAGATCAGCAAGTATATGAAAACGGAGCTCTGTGCCAATGCCCCGCCGGAATTTAAGGTACCTAAAGAAGTAGTGATTCAAAAAATATTGGTTTTTAGAACGGAGTGACTTCACCGATTCATTTGGTCTACACGAATTTGAATCAGCGCGGCACGGTCATGATGTTCAGCGATTCGACGATTCAGGTAAGAAAGAAAGACTAAAAAAAATGGCCTTGAAGGTTTTTGGAAAAATGGAAAATGGCTCAAGTCCCTTGAAAAGGGAAAGCTAGAAATTAATAAGAGATTTGAGCTCAAAAAACCCCTTCTTTTCTGAGTCTCTCCAAATCGCATACTCTCTAGTTTAGAGTTTTCTTCAAATCGCAAACCGCTACTCCCTGACGTCACTTTATGACATCATTCGGAACACAAGAAATAAGCGTAATCAAACAATTTGGCTATATATTTATTTTATTTACGTGAAAAAAAATTGAAGAATGGGAAGAGCCTGAAATGCGCCTTTGCATAAAAAAACTGCGCCCGGATTGCGTTTGTCAACGATTCGACTTTTTGTGCATGAAGATTTTTATAATATTTTTTTATTAATTATTATTCCATTTCCTTATATTCAATTTTTTTAAATGGGAGTGTCATTAGTTTCATAAAATGCCGATGGGTTCCTTAAGCCCATTTTTATCATGGTTTATGAATTATTTCGAATATTCGATTTATAAAAAAATTATTTAGAATATTCGATCATTTTTTTAATAAAAAAACTTTTAAAGGTTTCTAAAAAAAGTAAGAAAAAAAGGAGAATAAAAAAAGTTTTTTTCAATTAAAAGAGGATTTTTTTAGATGTGATAATTTTCTGTTTCTCATGTGACTGGAAAATTTTTCACGTCGAATTTAATTTTATAAATTTGAAACGTGAAAAATGAATCAAATAATATGGCTGCGTGTGCGAATCGCCAATTCAAGATGACGTCATGTCAGGGAGTAGCGGTTTGCGATTTAACGCGAAGTCTAGTTTAGTTAGGAACTTTTTTCAACTCAATTTGCCTCAGAAATCTTGACCAGAAAGACTCAAACTCTGTTTGTCTGCGTCTCTCATTATCGCTTGATGTCTAGCTCTCAGTTTTCTCGTTTATTTTTAAAGGAGCATAGGCAAATTTGATAAATGTTTTAAGGCGAACAGTTGTTTTTAGCGCTAATTTAGCGGCTTGTGACCTGTAAACATCGCAGTTTTTAGAATTTTTGAAGAGGTTATACTTTTTTCCGAATTTCGAAGCGAATTTAGTCTTTTCTGTCGGCTTACCTTTCGTCTCTTCAAAAAATTTTTTCAAAAATTCCTGTTCTTGTTAAAGGAGCATAGGCATTTTTGATAAAGGTCTTGAGGCGAACAGCAATTTTTAGTGTTATTTTAGAGACCTCTGCGCCTTCAAATATTGCAGTTTTCAGAAGTTTTGAACAGGCTTTACTTTTTTCACGCTAAACTGTCTTCTCTTCCGGGAATCGTTAAAAAATCCCTGTTTTTCTCAAAGGAGCATAGGCAACTCTGATAAATGGTCTTGAGGCGAAGAGCTGATTTTTATGCCATAGTGACTTTTGCGCTTTCAACACGCTCAGTTTCAAATGTTTCTGATCAAATTTCACCTTTTTCCATAGTTCGAAAGTAAAGGTGATCGTTTCTCAGGTGAACCTGTCGTCTCGTCAGAAGGTGGTCATTTGGAAAGTTCCCCTGTCGCGACTCGGCCTCGGAATGTTCGCCCCAGTGGACACGGAATCTTTCGCCACGGCGGTCTGTGTCGTCGCAGCGCCGAACCCGCCGGTCTCCTACTTGATCCTGCCCCAAGGCCTCGAGCCGACCGACGTCATCCACATGCCTGGCTTCAACTATGATCAAGATGCATTTTTATTGTGAGTTTGAGGGGGAATTTTAGGAGAAAGGCCTGAAGAAGTATAGCTGATTCACGGCCAGCTTAGGACGCTAAGGGGGGCGTGTCCTGTCTGCGCTCTCCACGAGCCAGGCGCTATCTCGTGCATTATCGTGTCAGGACCCTTTTTTCGATGGCTCAAGCCAGCCGTGAATCAGCTATACCTTTCTTCTTCAAAAATCGAAACTACTAGACTAAAGGTGCGTTTCCAGGTACCGCCGCCCGATTCTGGACGCCTATGAAATGATCAACCCTCAAGCTTTTGCACGTCGTCCTCCACACGTCACGGAATGCTGATTTTCTTAGTGTTTCTCTATTTTAAAATGTCCCATTTGAGCTTTTTATTCCCTTCTTGTTGAATTGGTCCTGAGACATTGTTTTATTGTTCATCCTTACCCTGTTCCATATTCGAATCCTTCTTCTCCCGGCCCCCTTTTTTGTTCGTTTTAACAGACACTTGTCATTTTTTTCAAAGTGTAATAAGTCAAATAGGCTTTGAAATGAGGACGAAATTGATTGAAAATTGACCGCTTTGCAGCCGCGACGCGTTGATCCATTCCCCCATGCGACCTTTTTCAATCAATTTCTTCCTTTCCTGTACCCCCTCTCCGCTTGTACATGTTCCCCAAAAAACAAAAAATAGTACCATATTTATTGCAGACCACAGTAATCCCTCACCGGTTTCTGTAGTTCTCAAAAGCATTCATGACATAGAAATTCGCTGATTTAGGGTCTTTCATTTTTTGGTATTTTTATGTGCCTAAGTTTTATCTCTTTCTTTCATTCCCAACACTCAATTTTACTCGCAACTTTTTTGCGGGTTCTTTCTTTTTTTCATTTCAAATACGCCTTTTTCCTGAGTAGCGTGTACGGACAAGGGTCTCCTCAAGGGTTTCCTTTGGAAAAAAAAATCGAGCATTTCTCTTCTCAACTTTCTCCAAAACTGCCTATTCCAAGTATATTGTTATAAATCACACAAAATACGGTATAACAGCTTCAAAAAAATCAATACAAAGAAATGAGTTGAGGCATACGAATTTCCTTAAATAATTATCGGGTTCCTTCTTCTATTCTTCTTTTTTGCCTGTGCTTTTTTCATTTTTGAAGGATAGTTCTCATTGTACTTCATTCCGTTCTATGTTTCGTTTCTTTTTAAAATTTTGTTTTGCCAGTCATTTTTTCCACATGCGCCAATAAATAATTATGCCAAGTAATCAAAGTTTACGTGAAGTGAGTCGTTTGCAATATTCTACTGTTGAACTCAAAACGAAGCCAATTTCAAGAAAATTTCAAATTATTTCAGATTATCTTTCATGCAAAGCTTCACGAAACGATAGACTTAAAATACATGATATATCCTTACGCGCAGCTACAAAAAAAAGGAAACAATGATTTGAAAAAAAAAATTTTCTAGTCATTATTTTTTGGAAAAAATGGCATGGACTCGCCTAAAACCAACAAAAAAAGAGATATAAAACTCGAAGTCAATGACAAGCATCCCGCCGGAACGCCAACAGTTCGCGAAAAAATCAGAGCGACCTATTTTTATATCAAATGATGTAGATCAATAGTTTCATTTCACCTGAAAAATTTAAAAAAAAAAACAGAATAGTTGATTCGAAACCGTATTAGGCGATTTCTTGAAAATTTTTTTAATGAAATGATAGAAAATATCGATACATTTTGAATATTTATGGCGTGCGGAGAAAAGGAACATGCTTCAAAACGAAAAATCGTGTTCATCGGCGCAACAGTACTAATTTTATTTAGAAGCAAATTTTTTGCGTTTCGAAGAAATTTACGTTTTTTCCGATGAAAACGCCATTAAATCGCTTCCAGAATGATAAAACCAAAAGTTCAAACTCCGAATTAAAAAAAGCAAGAGTTATTCTTAAAGGCGCACGGCAGGATTTACGAGAAATAATCGCCACGAATACAGTAACTTCCTCCGTTCTGTCGTGTTCCGCAGTTTTTGAATTTCAATTGAATTTTTTTCTTCATTTTTTTCTTGTCTTTTTCAATAGATTTTTGCGCTTCTCTGTTGTTTTTCATAATTATTTCGTATTGTTTTTATAAAATTTTTCGAAATCATTTCGCGTCACCGTGAAATGATTCTGGTGATAACTTTTTTTACCCAATATTCGTTCCGTTCAAAGTTAAAAAGTTTGAAAAAAATTACTTCTTAAAATTCATATAATTTTTGTTACTTAAAAAAATAGTGAAAAAATGCGCAGTGGAAAAAAACCAATTGTATTTTTATTTTTGAACTGAAAATATTTGTTAGAATATTATTTCCGTGTTCAATTTTTATTTCGCGGAATTCAAAATAAATGCCGGAGTGTTATTAAACTTCGGGATTCAGGGTCAATTCGCAATTTCGCGTTGTTTAATGCATGCCATGTTTATAATGTTGCGTTTAAAGCTTATTTGACTCGCGCAGCCAAAAAGTTTTCTGGTTCAAAAGAACGAGCCGAAACGCAGCAGTTTCCACGACGTGAGTGGTTGGTCCTGCCCAGCTTGCAAGAAAGATTTTTCGAAAATAAATTTGTATTGGACGTTAGTCAAAATGGCGGAGCCAACCAATCACGTTTTGAGAACCTGCTGCGTGCTTTTGAACAAGAAAAACTTTTTCGCTACGCGCGTCAAATTATTTTTGAACGCGGCATTATAATAGTATTGTCGTGTTCAAATTGATTTTGCGGAGTTCAAAATATTTATCCGAGTTTGTTTTAAAGAAAACTAAGCTTTGGGGAGTCAAGGTTGATTCTGAACTTCGCGGTATTTGATTTATGCCGTGTTCAAAATGATTATGCGAAATTCAAAAAAGCCGTCAGTTAGGGAAAAAATGACTGAATTGTCAGTGGCGGTCAGAGATAATTTTGCGTGTCGCGGAAATTGCTTCGAAAACTTCATATTTTGGGACGCGCCTTTTTAAATTTCTGCCGTGATCAATATGATTCCGCGAAATACAAAATAGCCATCAGTAAAAGAAAAATCAATAAATTTTGGCGAGTCAGAAATAATTTTGCATTGCGCGGACATTAATTTGAACACGAAATTCGAGTGAATAAATGTTTTTTTCAATGTTTGAAATTTTTAGTAGTTCAAACATGGAGGATGCTGAGAAGATTGCTGAAATCCGCGAAAAGAAACTTCGCAACGCGATGAGGGAATTGAAGATTCAGAAGTTGTGCCTGAACATTTGCGTCGGAGAGTCTGGAGATAGGCTCACCCTGAGCTGCTAAGGTTTGCTGTAATCCATGTGAACTATTTTTTTATACCTTACATACATCTACTGTTCAGGTTCTCGAGCAGTTGACTGGGCAAACACCGGTTTTCTCAAAAGCGCGATACACTGTTAGAACTTTTGGAATCCGAAGAAATGAGAAGATCGCTGTTCACTGCACTGTGCGGGGCCCCAAGGCCGAAGAAATTCTGGAAAAAGGCCTCAAAGTCAAGGAATACGAACTCTACCGTGAAAACTTCTCAGATACCGGCAATTTTGGCTTTGGAATTCAGGTTTTTCATCACAAAAAATGTTTTGATTCATTTTTTTTTTGTAGGAGCACATTGACTTGGGTATCAAGTATGATCCTTCCATCGGAATCTACGGAATGGACTTCTATGTCGTTCTCGGACGCTGCGGTGGTCGTGTTGCGAAGAAGAGACGCGCTCCTGGCCGCATCGGAATCTCTCACCGTGTGAAGCGTGATGAAGCCGTCAAATGGTTCCAACAAAAGGTACAGTTTTTCTAATAACTTTTTTCCATTGATGCGCTTCCAGTACGATGGAATCATCCTTCCACCCAGGCCGAAGGTCAAGCGAACTGCCTTCCGACGCCGTTAAATTATATTTTTATATTGTTATTGAATAAATGTTGATTATCAGGTTAGTACGTGTTTCAAAAATGCATTTAAAGTAGATTTTCTTTCCTTTTCAACCAATCTCTTGGAATCGTGTGATCAAAAAAAAATTTTCGAAAAAGAAACGTTTATTAAAAAACGGCTCGACTACGCCGAAAGGAGAACAAGCGTAATGGAGAAAATTAACCAAGTTGGTTAACGCAATTCGTTGGTCTTATAAAAAGTCATCAGTAAGATGGAAAAAGAATACCTGAACTTATTAAAAATACTCCGCTTGGGTTCTTGAAAATACTTCGTCTTAATATTACAATTGATAAAATGAGGTAAAAAAGAATAGGGTTGAGCTTATCAGGGACACCCGAAAAAAGAAATAAAGAAGGGCGGTACCATTATAGGCTTGAAAATGAAGAACAAACGATGAGGAAAACATAAAGAATCTGTGAATTTGAACTTTACAATCGCCACGAAATATTCCTATTTCCGATTTGAAAGAAACTGTTTGCACATTCTTTTGTAATTAAATTCAAGCAATCATATGCTACATGAAAAGATGATACCAATTAGAGATGATGATAAAATTGGCGTGAGGAAAAGTCGAGTTGAGAAGATAAAAAGAGTACGCAATTGGCGCCTCAAATCATTCAGCAGTAGGGATACTGCATCATTGGCTGCTGAAGCATCTGCTCCGGCATGTAGTTTTGAGCTTGAACGTGGACTGGATGATGCTGAGGCACTGGGACCTGAGCTGGTCGCTGTTGATGCTGCGGAATCTGGTTCGATCCAATCTTAGCCATCTGCTCGAAAAGTTGCGCGCAGGTGCGGACAGCAATGTCGCCGAAACCGTGAGTGATCTGAAAAATTGATGATTGAAGTGAAATTTGAGATAGGGAACTAACCCTGCTGAACAGCTCGATGCCGACGTTCAACGCCGGATCATCGGACAGCCTCTCGGTGATTCCACTGACCTCCGGTTGAATTTTGCTCGTCATTTCAGAGATAGCCTCCAAGTACATTCTGTAAATGAGAAATTTAGGAAAAAGCAGAAATCGTTCTAAAAAAAACAAATTTCGGAAAACTATGAATTCCACAGAAAGAATCTACTTTTCAAGTTCCTTCTTGAAAGTACTGTCTACCCAAAACCCCTTCTTCCGAAGTTGCAAGCCCAAAAATCGCTTCAAGACTCATATTTCAGAAAAAAACAGCTTTTAAAAAAGGCTGTTACTTTTTAGTGGCTCTTCAGAAGTTAAAGTGGTACTACTGGACCATTGAAAACTATAGTGGTCACGAAGACTGTGAAGATTGATAGTGACCTCTTTAGTGTTTTGAAATTTAAGTGGCTACTATAGTGTTCACTAAGACGCGAAATAGGGGCCTCTATATAGGTTTTTTTTTAGTGGCCACTTTAGTGTTCTCTCCAAGTAGTCCTTGAGGAGCCTCTTAAGTGGTCACTAGGGATTTTCCGAGTACCTTTGAAAATCTTGGGGTCTTCAAAAAGTTTTCGAAAAAGTTCTTCATTTAGTAGTCTTATCATTTTTCATCCTACTTTTCAAGTTTATTCAAGCCTTTGGAAAAAAAAATCCCATTACGAACCTCGCGTACTGCTTGCCGATGTTCGGATCACCGCCAATATCCCTGCATTTCTTGATGAAAAGCTCGTCGAGATGATTCTGAGCCGGCTGCATCGGATAGTAGGCCTGTGTGAGCGTTTCAAAGTCGCCGCCCATGCTCGTAGCTTCGCCTGAAATTATTTTTTGAGTTGGTTAAAATCTACTTGAAATTTACCTTCAGTAAGGCTAGTGAAGCAAGTCGTGGCGTATCCTTTCCTTTTTCCCATGGCCACCTCGATTCCGCGTTCTTTCAGCTGCTGTCTCATCAAACTTCCGCCATCTCGAGTCTTTGCCCTGTAGAAATTCCATTTTGAGTCATTTCAAGCCAAATAGTGAGACTAAATTGAATTTTCCTCTTATCTGTCTAACCAGGAATCTTCGAGCCCCTCTACCGTAATCTTTTGGGTAACTGTAGCTACCAAAAAAATGAAAAAAATCGTAATAATCGATGAAAAACATGAGGTTTACGAAAATCAGAAGTAGAATCAGGTTTTTTGACCAAGTCTAATCAGCAAACTTCAAGCCATTCTACCGTAATCCTTTGAGCATACTGTATCTTCTAAAAGAAATAATAAAAATCATAAAAATTTCTAAAAATGGATGAGGTTTACAAAAATCAGATTTCAAATTTTTTCGATCAGGATTAATATTACTTCTATTCGAGCCGTTCCACCGTAATCTTTTGGGCTACTGTATCTTCCAAAAAAATGACAAAAATCATAAAATTCGATGACAAAGTGTGAGCTTATAAAAATCAAAATAAAAATCAGATTCCAAATATTTCGATCAGGATTAGTAAAACTTTTATTCGAGCCTTTCTACCGTAATCCTCTGAGCATACTGTATCTACTAAAAAATGATAAGAATCCTAATAATCGATGATAATGTATGAGGTTCACAAAAATCAGAAGTCAAATCAAACTTCATATTTTTCGACCAAGTCCAACCAGGAATCTTCGACCCTTCCTACCGTAATCCTTTGAGTATACTGTATCTACTAAAAAATGATAAAAATGATAACATTCAATGAAAAATCATGAGGTTTACAAAAACCAAATTTCAAATTTTCGATCGGGATTCATGTAAATTCTATTCGAGCCTTCCTACCGTAATCATTTGAGTTACTGTATCTTCTAAAAGAAATGATAAAAATCATAATAATTGATGAGAAAGTGTGAGCTTCTAAAAATCAGAAGTCAGGTATCGTAGAACTTTTTACCGTAATCCTTTTATTATACTGTAATCGACCCTTTCTACCGTAATCCTTTGAGTATACTGTATCTCCTAACAGGAAAAAAAAATGGCTTCGTAAGCAGTCGGAAACCAGAACTAAGAGGTCCCTAAAGGGATTTAAAATTCGCTCTAGTGGTCCCTTAATCGACCCTGAAGAAAGTTCAGCAATAAAAAATCTCGATTCCACTAACTTTCTCAGAAGTCCTCCAATCTTGCTGCTGTTCAAATATTCTGGAGCTCCCAATCTGCGCTTCATCTCCGAATACGTCACCTGAATCATCAACAAATCAATAATCGATAAATTATCCTTGGAGCGCACCTTATAACGAGTGAGATTTCCGACGAGAGTCAGCCGTCCTGGAACCACTGAATAGACTTCCGATTCTGGGATCTCGTCCCGAGTCGGTTCAGTCGACTTTTGCTGTGGAGATTCTTCTGAAACGAAGGTTAAGTGATCACTTGAGTGTTTTGGGTAATCCAACCAGAAAAGTATGCAGAATCATTAGGAGTCTGTTCTGGAGTCATTTCCGCTCCGAGGCAAGTCGGAGAGTCGAATTTGTGGGTCGAGGTCTGGATGGGGGCCGAGGACGACTGTGGCATCATCGGCGCAATGTGGTACTGGAAAAGTTTTATCAAGGATTCTTGGGAAAATGGGAAGTCTTCTTGGAAAAGAGCAAGTCTTCAAGATTCATAGCAGATTCACGGCTGAGCCATCGAAAAATGGGTCCTGACACGATAAAAGAAGAGATAGTGCATGGTTAATGGAGAGCGCAGACAGACCACGCCTCCTTAACTTCCCGTGAACCGACTATACAAATCTTTTATCATAGACTTTTAAAAACTTCAAGGTTTGAAAGGAAATCGAAGATTCTGAAGATCTACAGATCCAAATCCGGATCAGCCTAGACTCCGTAAAACCTTGAAGTCCCCAAAAAAATTTTTTTTTGAATTTTTTCGTCATAAAACTTTTTCTAACCTTACTACAAAAAGATGAACGATTCAAAATAAAAATTTGAGAATTATTATTTTTAAAGTTTTAAAGCTTCAAGTGGACGAACCCATCTAGTTTGAAAAAAATTCCAGGCCTAAAAAAATCAGAAATAAGTGAACCTACAGTAAGACTACAGTATAGAGATTTTTACGAAAAGTAATTGTCCTGAAGTTATTAATCTTTAGACAAGAGTGAGCTACAGTAGGACTACAGTGAGACTACCACAAGGCCCTACTAAAGCCTTTGATAGTTAGCCCGAAGTTATTGATCTTCGGAAAAGATTAGGCTACAGTAATATTACAGTAAGGTTACCAAACGGTCCTCCTCAAGTCTAGGGATCATTCTGAAGAACCGTACGGTACAGAAAAGCGTTAGAATACAGTAAGAATACAGTATAGAGATTTTTACGAAAAACAGTTATCCTTAAAATAAATTTTCCTACAAGAGTAGGACTACAGTATGACTAACAAAAGGTGTTCCTGAAATCTAAAAATCATTCTGAAGAGCCGTATGCTTCCGAAATCAGTTAGACTACAGTAAGAATACAGTATTCAGACTTTTGATATCTTAAATACAAAAAGTGAAGTTATTGACCCCTTCGAACAAGATTAGGCTACAGTAATACTACAGTAAGACTACCGGAAGGTCCTCCTCAAGTCTAAGGATCATTCTGAAGAACCGTACGTTTTAGAAATGAGTTAGGCTACCGTAAGAATACAGTAAATATCCAATTAGTGCAAAAAGTAGTTATCCTGAAGTTACGAAAGCAGGCTACAGTAAGACTACCAAAAAGCTCTCTTCAATTCTAAGGATCTTTCTGAAGAACCGTACGCTTCAGAAAAGTGTTAGACTACCGTAAGACTACAAAAAAGTTCTGAAATTAAAAGGAGTGATTTTCCGAAGACAGAAGTGTACAGTAAGCTGAATACAAACTAGAAGCACACAGAGTCAAAAAAGCTCACCATCATCGGATCGTAGCCGCCGGACATGACCTGGACCCAACGCTTGGGCGTCGTCATGTCCTGGTGGACCTCGTCGGCGGACCGCTTCCGGTTGTTCATATCGCCGTAGCAGTGCATCTGAAACCTGGGACATTGATTCAGAAGACGTACGAGATACAAAAAACAAAAGAAAAAAAGGCAGAGCTCGGACCGGAGCCACCGACTCGAATGAGTCCCAAGTAGAGGAATGAAAAGTGGGCTCAAGGTCCGAGTAGGCGGAGTCTTGCCTTTGGGCCTGCCCCCAAATATGTGCGAATCGTCACGTCCCAAGCGCCTCGTTACCACTTTTCGAAGCCTTTCGGCCTATACCGTTGACGATTTGATGGGCTTGGGAGGGGGCGGAGCCTAGAACGGCTAAAATTAGGCCTTGTGACGAAAAATTGAAGATCAAAAATCGGATTAATTTGAATGGAATCTGAAGGAATTTGAAAAAGAAATTAAACTCGGAAAAAAATCATTTTTATGAACATTATGTATGTCTTGAAGCGATTTTTTTGAATTACTGTACAAGGGAGGTCATTTCAATTTTTCGACTTGGAATTTTCTACAAATTTTTATCAAAAAAATCTCTGAAGGTTTATATGAAGATCCATCAACCTTAAAACCCGCGCCAGCTTCTAGTTTTTGAGATAATTAATTTAGAAGGTCGAAAAAATAGGCCTAAAACCCATTTTTTGCAGCTTTGAGACACCGTACCTCAAAAACAAGTACTGGGAAAAATTTCAGTGGACACTATAGGGTTTTGACGTTTTAGTGGCCACTATAGTAGTTAAATTGGTGGAAACTTAAGCGGTTAAAAATTAGTGGCCACTATAGAGGTCTGAGTGCTATAATATTTTTTCCGTTGGTGCCGAAGATCCTTTTTTCTTATTTTTCAGACTAATAATTTTTGTGAAAACCTCAAACTGGGTGAATAACAATCAGAGAGGCATTCTCATCAGTTTTCAACAAAAAACCGATTCAAAAACGGTTGAATATGAATGGAAAACGAGTCAAAACAGTGGCAGCCGAAAATTCGGAAAACGCCAGATTTTTCGGTTTTTCTCGCGCGTCACTAAAAGCTTCATAACTCGGCTCAAATCAAAATTTTTTTTGAAAAGCTAAACTTATTTGATCTTTGGACAGTATGTTCTATCAGATGGTATTGGATTCGACTATGCATTACTTTCTTCGAGAAATGGCTAGGTATTTGTGCTATTACTAGACCTCTAAAAAATTTAGTGGCCACTTTAGGGGTCAATGGATCAACATAACTGGTCCAATCGGTTTGTTTTAAAACTATCAGAGTTACTGGGAGGAATACTGGATCAAAAACTACTGAAGTGGCCACTAAAACGGGAAATCTTGGTATTTTGTACAATTAATTACAATTTTTATCAAATGAAGAATTTTTAAAAATGGTCCGAAAATTCTTGAACTCCTTGGCAATTTTATTCAAAAGGTTACGGTCTTAAAAATTGTTGCAAAATGAGAAAAAAAGATCAAAACTACCACGAAACAGTAAATAATATACATAATATGTTAAAACAAAAGAGAAAAAAAGAAAAAAAAAACCAAAAAAGATGACAAAAGGTCGGCGGCGCGCTAATGAGTCGTTTTGATCTCCTTTTTTTGACCAGTAATTTTTTTTCTATTCCTGTGTTTTTGAAAGGAATCAACAGTTTTTTCTCAATTCATAGACTTTATACGGTATAATATCAAAAAGTATACCGTAACCCAAAAATGCAAAAAGTTCAAAAACTCAAGGTACAGTAGCCCAAGGAGCTTTAAGACCTGTACTTTTTAAAAATTTTTATTGATTTGAGATCTCAAATGTTTTCAAATTCAAAAATTTTTTTAATAATAACTATCCTCCAAAATTCCCGGACCCTAACTTACAGTAAAAACTCAAGTTACAGTAACCCCAAGAGCTTCAAGACCAGTATTTTCAATGATTTCTTGATTCAACCAAAAGTTGACTTCAAAAATTTTTTTTTGCTTACTTTTGAATCCACAACAAAGTCGGAATGGTAGATAATGGTCGCTTGAAAGGAAAAGGCTCAAAAAAGGTTGCAGAAAGGCTCAAGAAATGGTGGGAAAAGGGAGAGCCTGCAAAAATGGTGCACAAAGGTCGATGAAATGGCGCAAAAAGGCAGCAAAAATAATATTTTATGGAGCCTTTTCCACCCTTTCCAACTCTGCCTATAAACTTTCCAGAATTACAGTAACCCCATGTTCCAGTCAAGACCAAAATTGAATCGATACAGTAAGTCAAAGTGCTTCGAAATCCCTATTCATCAATATTGTTTATTTCTAAAATAATACCTAAAGTCATTTTTCGGATACAGTAACCTCACTTTCACTTGAGGAGAAAAAATCAAGATACAGTAACCGAAATCGCTTCAAGACCATTATTTTCAATAACTCCTCAATTTTCGCCAAAAATGGTCTCAGATGTCCTCATTTCTGTTTTGATGCTGGAAATAAATAATTTTCAGGAGAAAAACAACATTTTTGTAATAGAAAGATTACAGTAATCCGAACTACTTCAAGCCCAAAATTTGAAAACTTCCCACGTTTTTTTTCAAAATTTTCGTTTCCGATCTTTGTTTTTTTCCTAATCCTCTCCAAATCTAAAGCTTCCCAGAGGCACAGTAATCACATTTTCCAGCCGGGACCCCGGCCGGGGTCAATCCCACCTTGTTTACGCCAATTATTTCGTCAGGGCGCGCTTGTTGTGTTGAATGCCTTGAGCAAATGGCCGCTATTCGCACTTTTTTAACCCCGCGGTTCTTCTTTTTGATGTTTAAATGAAGATACCAGCTGGAATCATGAAATCAGAAAAAATTATGGCTGAAAATTGTCAATAGAGCGAACTTTTATGAGAAAAAAGTTTAGGGAAGCTTTTTGATTTTTTTTTTCAGCTTTCTAGTGGCCACTATAGAGGCTCGCCAAGGACTACTTGGAGAGGACACTAAAGTGGCCACTAAACCCACCTCTATAGTGGCCACTTCAGTAGTTTTTCATCCAGTATTCCTTCCAGTAACTCTGATTATTTTAAAACAGATTGGACCAGTTATGTTGATCCATTGACCCCTAAAGTGGCCACTAAAAATTTTAGTGGTCGAGTAGTAGCACTTAGACCTCTATAGTGACCACTAATTTTTAACCCCTTGAGTGGCCACAATTGGACTACTATATTGGTCACTAAAACGTCAAAACCCTATAGTGGCCGCTGAAAATTTTCCCACTCATTCTGATCAATTTTGAAATTTTTGGCCTCTACAATCTCTTAATAATATTTTTCCTGATTTCAATGGATTTTTTAATTTTTCTGATTTTAATGGTACCCATCTTTACTTAAAACCAAAAATTAAAGATGCCTTAAATTTTTAAGGTTCAAAAATCTCCTTCTAATCTCCAATGCACACAATTAAATCTCCAAAACAACACATTTTTCCTCAAAAAAATCGGCAAGATCCAGATGGGCGGAGCCTTGCCGTTTGGACTAACTAAAATGTGCCAATGAACCGCTCGTCACGTCCTAAGCGCCTCGTTACCACTTTTCGAAGCCTTTCGGCATCTGCTGTACAGTTGTTGTGTTGATTTTTGACGATTTGATGAGGTTGGGAGTGGGGCGGAGCCTATTAGGCCGTAAATTGGGCCTTCTAGAAGATTCAAGGCATAATAGAGCCCAAAGAAAATCGAAAATCAGATTTTTCTGCACAAGAACCAACAAGAAAACGAAGCAGATCCGTTAAAATTAAAAAAAATCAATTTTAATCCGTTATCTACTCGACTATAAGTTAAAAAACCTCATCAAATTTTCATACTATCTGAAAAATGACATTCAAGATCCTACTTATTTCTTTCCTCTTAACTATAACAGCCTTTTTCACGGCCTAACTTATGGTCCCCCGCGTCATTCAACGGCGGCCGCCTCTATAGCTCAGTGGCAGAGCGTCTGTCTCGTAAACAGAAGGTCGACGGTTCAATCCCGTCTGGAGGCAACTTTTTTTTGCAATTTCACGGGATGTTGAAAAATTTCATTTTTTTTAAACTAAATGACTTAGTTTTGTTGATGAAAATTGTGGATTCAATTAAGGCTTGATGTGAATTTGGAAAATCAGAATTTAACCGTTTTGGGGAATAAAGGATACCAAGAAAGATCGAGGAAGAAATAAAAGATAGAAACAGTAAAGGAGAATTTTTAATCAAAAAGCTGAACTTTGGTCTTTTTGAACCAGATTTCGCTCAAAAACAAATCGAGCAATTCGCGTACGGGAAACTGCTAAAAAGATAAGAAAAATGAAATTTTATCAGTGAAATTCCTCGTTTCTCCAGCTTTCGGTGGTATAATTTTTCATGGGAATCGAGGTTGGTTCACTTTTCCGATTGACTTATTTTTTGTTCTCTTCATATTTTTTTATAATTTCAATATATTTTTCCGAAGTTTTTTTAAGTTAGTTCAGGGTCTTTATTTAAAACTCAACTACGTAAAAATTCAATTTTTGACTTTTTAATAACTCGTAGTAGAAACTTCCTAAAGAAAATGAGCATTTTTCCAAATTTTAACTCAACTTTATACTGAAATCACTTCAAAACTTCCCAAAAAACAGGTCCCTTAAGGATATTCCCTGAAGTGGTCCCTTAATGGTATTATTTTCCGTTCATCTCGATTTTCTACTGGATGAATATGGAAAAAACCTCATTTTCGGAAAAAAAATGAATTTTCAGAGATATCAAAATAAACTTCAAACTTCTCCTTTTTCAACTGATTCGTAAACTGCAAACAATTAACTCCATTTTGAGTAGTGAAAATTCATTTTGAAACGAGAAAAGGCCGACCCGAATGCATATAGGTACCCCTCTGCGTAAGTCGCTGCGAGTCGGCCGCACCAAAATAGCACCCTTTTTGCATTTCCTTCTGTCATCAGCTTTGCGCTGGGGCGATAACGTGACCAATGAGGCTCTGCCGAGGTGCGTTTATTGCTGGTTGAAAACTTTTCCCAATTGCCCGCGATGGCCTCTGAAATACGAGTGCCATACGCAATTTTTGAACGGCCTAAGAGGCCAGAATGACGAATTTAACAGCGTAGGACGCTCTGAGAATACGGACGTTTCTCTTAACTGGGAAAAAGTTTTCGAAATTCCCGATTTCGATAAGACATTATTAGTCAAAAATTGAAAGAAAACTAAAAAAAATGTTAAATTGAAGAAAATCTGCTCCGATGAGAAAACTTGTTTAATTTCCAGTATTTTTCCACCTCTGAGGTCTATTTTTGAACAGAGAGAACTAGAAAAACCGAAAATCACTAAAATGGCAACTTCAATCCTTTTCCGATGACTTAAGGAACCTTAGGTCATCTCAAATGACCACTTGCTTATCAATGGAGCAACCTTTGCAGTGGTACCGGGAACAGTTCGATCAGCTGACGTCATCATCCGGCGTTGTTCCTTCGGCGCCGTGTCTCGAGGAGGATGATGACGTCATCAAGACCCCTCCAGTGCCTCCTCGGAAGGTCCATGAAAGTCCGAAAAGCCGCGCACCCCCCTCTCCACTGCCACGAGCTGAATCTCGAGCCCAAGTCCCAATATCCCCTCCAAAACCGACTGAAAGGACATTGAAGCCTCCGTTATTACCTCCAAAACCAACCAAAACTACCTTGATACCTCCAATTTTACCTCCAAAACCGAGATCTTTGTGTATTGAACGATTGTAAATATTTTCAATTAATAAAAGTTTTGATTTCGAACCGATGACTTGAGTACCGAGTGGCACCCAAAAATTTATAAAAACTATTTTTCAGGTTTTTTTCTGACTTGACAAAATATGGAGTCAAAAAGCTGAAAAAAGAGAAAATTATTTAAAACTTGAATAACTTTAGTTTGCCACCCGTATCATCTTCGGCTTAAAAGAATAACTTTTAGAAATATATTTAGGAGATTAGGAACTCCAGAGTGGCCCCTATAGGGGCAACCTTAGGGCCCGCGGAGAGACCCCTCTAGGGACCCCTTTAATAACCCTTATAGGGTTCACTAAAACTTGAAAAAGTGGTCCCTAGAGAAGACAAATTGAACGACCCCTATAGGGACCACTTAAGCTTTAGGGGCTAATGGGTCAGACCCTAAACCCCTATAACCCCTATATACCACCTTGATTTCACCCTATAGGGACCACTTCTTCGAGCCCTATAGGGGCTGTTCTCCCCCCTAACCTCTATAGAGACCACTCAAAGGTTCCTAAGATTGTCATTTCTACCGGGAAAACTGGAATTTCAAACATTAAATGGGGCCACTGAAGCTTGAAAAAGTGATCCCTATATGGGACATATTGTTCAACCCCTGGAGGGACCACTTGAGCTTTGGGGGCAAAGAGGTCATACCCTAAACTTCTATAGGGACTACCTTGATTCTACCCCTATAGGAACCCCTTTTTCGTTTCCTACAGGGGTTTTTTCCCCCTAACCCCTATAGGGACCACTCTAAGGTTCCTAAGATCGTCATTTCTACCGGGAAATCTGGATTTTCAACTTTTTTCTCTCGTTTTTTGAAATTTCAAATCACGAGTTCCGCAACTTGAAAAAGTCATCTTGATAATCGATTATTTCTCAACTCTCTGATATCAATTTCATCTTATCATCTCAACTTTTCATTCGTCTCCGTTTTGACTCATTTGCCGCGATTTTGCGCACGTCTTGCGTTCTAATTTGATTAATAACACATTTTTAGGAAAAATGGGCGTACCCGGAACCGCTCCCACGGCTTACGATTTGCCGCCTCCTTACGGTTAGTTTAAAATTGAGTTTTTTTCTTGGTTTTCGCAATATTTTCTATCGGTTCTTTCTGAAATTGAACGTTCTGATTTGACGCGTGCGGTCGCGTAGCGGTTTCCTTCGTAAACTCAAGTTTACACGGTTACTTGGTCTCAAGCTTATTCATCGAGTATTTCATGATTTTTGAACCCTTATTTCTCGTAATCAAAGCAGTATCGAGAGATTTGTTGACCATTCTCTTCAAAAAATACAGAAATTTCCTTGAGCTTGCATAGAGAGATCAAATTTAAACCAAAATAATGTTTTTTCAAGGCTTATAGTCATTTCTGTGTCAAAATTGGCTTCCAAATTTTTTAGAGATTTCAAATCTTTTTGGTGAAACAGTACAATGTCGAAAGTAGTTCACATTATAGTCTGTGTGCCACGACTTGAAATTTCACGGAACGACATTCCGCTGTTCCGCTGCGTGCGTTCGCAGAGCGTCTTTCGAATCTCGGTCGCGCTTTTAATTGAATTTTATTGCTGTGGGAGCACATGAAAGTAGAGTACCTTAATAAAAAAAAGCGCCACCAAGGTTTGCAAAGGCGCGCAGCGGCACAGCGGAATGTCGTTTGGTGAAATTCCAAGTCGTGGTTCACAGACTATACGGGATATTTTTCTGTTTTGACGCGTGCGGTCGCGTAGCGGTTTCCTTCGTAAATTCAGGTTTTCATGGTTGCTTGTCCTCAAGCTTATTTATAGAGTATATCGCGGTCTTTTAACCCTTATTTCTCATAATCAAAGCAGTACGAGTTTTGTTGAACTTTTCAAAAATTACAAAATTAACCTTATGTTTGCACAGAGAGATCGAATTTGAACTAAAAATGAAGTTTTTGCAACACTTATAGTCATTTCTGTGTGAGAATAGGCTTCTAAACTTTCGAAAATTTCCGAAAATCCTCCCCATTAACATCAAAATTTGACTAGGGAACTATTTTTATCACGCTGATTCCAAATCTGGTCTCAAAAACTGCCCTCGAGGCCTGTGGGAAAAGTTAGGGGCCCTCAAAAGTTGTGTCTCCGATTGAGCTAGTTTTTGGATGGTATAGCCTGTTCAGATGTCAAGTTCTCGCTCAAGCTCCGCCCCTAATGGTACGATAAACCGATCAGAGAGCGAGCCGTTCACAGAGTGTTTTCGAATGACGTCATTGCACCTAAAAATCTGAACAGACTATATATAGTCCTTGTTCCCTTTGTCACAAATGAGTTCATATAAGTTTAAAAAAACGTTTTCGGTTGATTTTTCCATTTGAAGTGTTCTTTCTACGCAAAAACCTTGAATTTTCCAACTTTAAGGCCTAAAACTTTTCACAGCCGCACGTGGAACAGCTACGAAAATCCTTACTTTCCGAGATGTTTGATCCAATTTCAATTTGAATATAGCTTATTCACGGCTGGCTTGAGCCATTGAAAAAAGGGTAGGAGACAGTGACTGGTTAGTGGAGAGCGCAGACAGGCCACGCCCCATTAAGCGTCTCAAGCTAGCCGTGAATCGACTATAGTATAAATTTTCTATTTCACGAGAGGTTTTTTACAGAAGAGGTCCAATCACAACCCAGTTTTAACCCTCAGCCTCCGCCTCAGCCTCGGCCTCAGCCTCAGCCCCAGCCTCAGCCTCAGCCTCAGCCTCCGCCTCAGCCTCAAGCTCAACCTCAACCTCAACCTCAGCGTCCAGCTCAAGCTCAAGCTCAACCCCCACCCCCGGGCTTCGTCCAGCCGCCCGGTCAAAACCAAAACAACTACCGCGTTTATGTCATACCCCAACAAACTCAACCTACCGAAGTTCGCAGAACTATCTACGTTCAATCGAGTGCAAGTGAGTTTTGAGAACATTTTTTCAAGTATTTTTACACTAAAAATTCTCCAAAAAATCAGAATTTGGCCTTTTAAAGTACCAAAATTTTCAAATAACACTTTTTTTTACACCAAAAATTCTACAAAAATCCGAAAATTGGCTTTTTTAAAGTACTAAAAGTTTGATATAACACTTTTTTTACACCCAAAACTCTCAAAAAGTCGAAATTTGGCCTTTTTGAAAGACCAAAAGTTTCAAATAACACTTTTTTTACACCAAAAAAATTCTACAAAAAAATCCAAAAAAATTGGCTTTTTTTAAAGTACTAAAAAGTTTGATGTAACACTTTTTTACACCCAAAACTCTCAAAAAGTCGAAAATTTGGCCTTTTGAAAGACCAAAAGTTTCAAATAACACTTTTTTTTTACACCAAAAATTCTACAAAAATCCGAAAATTGGCTTTTTTAAAGTACTAAAAGTTTGATATAACACTTTTTTTACACCCAAAACTCTTGAAAAGTTAATTTTTGGCCTTTTTAAGGTTCCGAAACCTTGAAGATATACTGTTTTACACCCAAAGCTCTCAAAAAAACCCAGAAATTGGCCCAAGTTCCAAAAATCCGTTAACGTCATAAAATCAACCATTTTTACACCGTTCTTTTATCACAGAAAAATGAAATCTGCATTAATCATCCGCTTAAAGGCATAGGGGCTGTAAAAACGGTGTTTCAGTTCAAAACAGTATTTTGTAGAGATTTTGATTGTGAATCCAAAGGTTAACTTGAAAACGTACAGAACTTCTTAGTTTTGGAGAAAAACTAATTCAAAGTCGGAAATAGGAAAGTTCCCGCCAATAAGGCGTTTTGCAGTAAAGTTGCTCTATGGACAACACTTTTTTCTCCAAAAGTAGTCAAATTTGTATTTTTTTGAGTACACCGTTCGATTCGCAATAAAAAAAACTCTACAAAGTACTGCTTTGAATTGCAAACCGTTTTTTACTGCCCCTATGCCTTTCAATTTTCGAAAAATCCATTATTTTCAGATCAACGAGCCCAACTTGCCCAAACACGACGGAGAAGGCAGATTATGCTCGGATGTTTTCTATTGCTTCTAATTGTGAATCTGATTATATTTGTTGCAATTTACAGTTCTTGAAAATGGAAAAATATTGCCTTCAAGTGTAAATTAACTAATAAAAATTTTTTTCAAAAAAATTATAAAAATCATTAAGTACAATTTTTCTGGTCAGTGTCAAAGTCGGATGTGAGGAAAACGGTTGCAAAAAGGGAGCAAAATGACCTCTAAAAGGGTTCCGTTTCGCGGCCATTATTGAGCCTCTCTTTCTTGATGGGCTAAAAAGGGTGCTGAAAGTCTGGGCCATTTATGATTTCCGATTTTATTACTGTAGCACATTTTGGTTCATACACAGTCACTGGTAATTTTGAAAAATTATGTTTCTCAAAAGGGTCCAAAAAAGGTGGATAAAGGCCGATGAAAGGACGGAAAAAGACAGTAAAACAGAAACCGTTGCCACCCGTTTAGGAACAATTAATGGAAACCTTTTGCACCCATAACGGGCCCGTAAATGGTTCCTTCAAAACTTCAAATCATAAGTTTCACGCCTCGGAAAGTCAGCCTTTTCTATTATCAGTTTCATCTTATCACCTCCATTTTTTCCTTCTATTTTGTTCTGATTCACTTCTCCTGTTTTCTTGAATCTTATTGGATCTATAAACCTTTATAAAAGTTATAAAATGGGCGAAGCCGGAACCGCTCCCCCGTCTTACAATATACCGCCTCCTTCGTATGGTGAGTTTTTAAAAAAATATTTTTTTGAAAGTTTTTTTCACCTTTAAAAAAATCTGGAATTAATTTTTTTCTAAAGAGACGTAGCGGTTATAAGCGCAAGTTTCAGATTCGTTCCTTTTTTAAAAAAAACGAAAAAAATATAATTCGAAAAGAGATAAAAAAACGTACAAACCGCTGGTATAAAAAATCATCGTTCGATTCAAATCGCTGGCGTTCGTAAGCTCCCCTCGCCGGAAGTTTTTCAATTTAACACTTAAAATTTCGAAGTATATCAAAAGAGCATTGATAAAGATTAAAAAGCGTAAAAGTGTCAGTTACTGAGCAAAACACATGAATTTCCATTAAAAAAAAACTTGTCCAATAAGTAAGAATAAATCTAAAGTTTCTGAAGGATCGCCATGGTGAATTGAAGCACTACTGATCCCTGAGACCTTATTTGAAAACGTTAAAAGCAGAACGGCGCAAAAAATCTTATAAAAATATAGAAATATTGAAAAAAAAGGAAAAAAGGAATGCGCGGAGATTAAAATGCAAGTGGTTGTCTGTAATAGACACTGGCACAGACTGCCGTCCAACCGTAACCTCATTTTTTTCGTTTTTTTCTTTCCGTTTTGTATTTTTATTCGTTTTATAACTTTGTTATTCTACAAGACGCCTTTAATTTCAGTGGTTATTTGATAAGTTGCACCGGAAAGCGCTTTGCGTCACAGCGGAAAACTATGTTTAAAGCCTATTTTTTTGAATATTCACAGCTAGCTCATGAAGTTGCTAACAGTTTGAAAATATCAAATTACAGACGATGTCACATCAGGAACCTATCCTCAGCCTCCACCCCCACCACCTGCTCAGCCTTCCGTTCAAAGTAACACATTAAATCAAAGCAGGTAAGATTTTTCTTTTTTTAATTATTTTTGTTTCATAATTATTCATAAGCTTTCAGTTAGTTTGACATAAAGTTTATCAAATTTGCTTGAAAATTTTTTTCGATTGAAAATTCGTTCTTATTATAAATAAATTCCATGTGAGCTTTTTGAGGAATCTAATTTTTTAACAAGGTTTCTGGTCAAAATAGAAAAAAAGATTGAATTAACTTATATTGGAGATTTTTGAGGGATATCGTGCGCTTATTGCACTTAAGCCACGCCCACTGGATTCATCAGTCATTTTAGAACAACTGTGAACAACTACCGTATTTATGTGATACCTGAACGAACCGTCCGAGTTCGGCCAACCGTCCGCGTCGATCCAGGTGGGGTTTGAATTATTTTCCTCTTTTCAAATTCTTTGAAAATTCGAGCTTTTTCCTTTTTGCTCAATTCTGTTCACTTTCCAATCATACCCACAAGTTTTAAATCGTGAATTTCTAATTTTTCTTTATAACGTCCGCTTTTTTCAGCTCTGCGAGCCAGACGAGCTCGTGAAATCCAAAGGAGACGGATAAGGCGGATTATTTTGGCTTGTTTCATTATATTACTCATATTTGTGGTTCTGCCTTTATCTATTCTTAGTAATTCGTCATGAAAGAAAGAATAAAAGAAATTTTTTTCTCGAGAAAATGAACGGGCAAAGTCGGAATGGTGGATAATGGCCGCTAAAAGGGAGAGGTTCGAAAAAAGCCGCAGAGAGGCAGCAAAAAGAGTCTTACATTTTTTTTCTGTGATTTTAAAGGCTAATGGGTAGAAAAAGGAATAAAAAAACTATACCGTAACCCAAAAATTTCAATTTGAGATCTCAAATGTTTTCAAATTCAAAATTTGTCAATGAGAACTACCTTTCGAATTCCCGGGACCCTAACTTACAGTAAAAACTCAAGTTACAGTAACCCGAATAGCTTCAAGACCAGTATTTTCCATGATTTCTTGATTCAACCTAAAAATCGACTCCAAAATTTTCTTCTTTTGCTTACTTTTGAATCAAAGTTGGAAGGGTGGATAATGGCCGCTAAAAGGGCAAGGCTCAAAAAAGGCCGCAAAATGGCTCAAGAAATGGTGGGAAAGGGAAAAGCAGCAAAAATGGTGCATAAATGGGGCAAAAAGGTAGCAAAAAAGGAACAATTCTATGAAGCCTTTTCCACCCTTTTCGTCACGTAAAACTTGACAACATCTACAGGGAAAATTTTCAAAGACAATCTTTGGCCAATGATTGTGTAATACCTTCCAAGGAACAATTTCAATCATTCCTTATCAGTCTTCATTCTTCTTCCTCATTATTTGTTTCCACACTTTTCCAAAATGAGCGAAAACGCCCCTCCAACGACTCCGGATTCATCGCCGCCTAACACTCCAAACACTGGTCTGCGATTATTTTCCAATATTTTCCGGGTCTTTTCAAAAATATCAATTTTCATGGAGTATACATGAAAAATAGAATTCACCGTTAGAAACCAATTTGAGGGGTCAAGGGTCACGGCGTTTTTTTGGCGACGGACCGCCCATATTTTTTCCGTAATGTGTGGTGTGTCGTGTGCATACACTGCGGCGCTCTGGCACACGCCGCGTTCAACGTAATTTTCGCGAACTGAAATTCAGGAAATTCAGGATTCGTCTCGGGACCCATTACTGCGTCTTTAAAATTTCCTGTTGTTTACGCGTTTTTTCCCATGACGTCACATGGGAACGGCGGAGGTTTTGACCACGCCCCCTTAATTTTTGCTTTCGCACTTTCTTCGACTACACGGCGTTCCCAAACGGGTTGGGGAGATTTTCAAAAAAAAAAGTTTTGGCGCGAAATTTAAAACCTCAAGTACGCACCCAAAGACGATCGAGCAAACAAGTTATTAACGTTTGATACTCAGTGAAATTATAACGTCATTTTATCCGAAGCGCGCACTTGCTTCTTTTTGTAAATTCCCTCACCCCATTAGGAATGCCGTGCACTAACAAAAACACCGTGGCCATAAAAATTATCGTAAAAAAGTTCTCCAGAAGCAGAAGTCAATCTTCCTGATCCACCTCAGCTGTGATCACGGAAACGTGCTCTCCAGGTAAAACATAGCTTCTTCTTTGGAAAGTAACTTTTTGTACAATTCTGTCACCAGAACTTGGAAAAGCCTGACTTTTCCGCGCTTCTTCTTTTCCTGTGACCTTTTCCAAGATTCGAGCCCCCAAGATTGGTGTATGCACAATTCACGTTCACGAATATTCGCGGACTCAAAATTCTTTCCCACCATCCGATTTTTTTTCAATCAAAGAAGGTCAAAATTTCATTTTTCGCTTTCAGAAGTTCAAGAGCAACTATTTTTCAGAAAAAGGTCGGATTATGGCCGCTTTTTCTTTTTTTTTTTGCTTATTTTTGGTGCAGCTGTGACTTTAACTCTAAAATACTCTACCTAATATTTCAATGAAACGAATACATTTTTTTTTCCGAGAAAAATGAAGGCTGAAAGAAAAATGAATCTCGTTTTCATCAATGATATTCTCGTTTTCATCAATGATATTGAAAATTTTATTGATCCTCAATCCTCGATCTCTATCTTT
Organism: Caenorhabditis auriculariae; assembly: GCA_904845305.1. Classification (NCBI taxonomy): domain Eukaryota; kingdom Metazoa; phylum Nematoda; class Chromadorea; order Rhabditida; family Rhabditidae; genus Caenorhabditis; species Caenorhabditis auriculariae. The sequence goes on from CAJGYM010000123.1 coordinate 52,501, forward strand.
GCTGATGACCTCAAGGTTTATAGCTCTTGCCCTGATTCGCTTCAAAGAAGCATAAATGATATTTTCCAATGGTCAGAACTTTGGTCTCTTCCACTTGCTGTTGAAAAGACTTTTTCTCTTCACTTTGGCTCTAACAATCCTCAAACGGTCTATTTTCTTGATCAATTTCAAATCCCACAAAGATCAATTGTTCGTGATCTAGGCCTTCAAATTGATGAGAAGCTCTCCTTCAAAGACCATATTTCCCGTATCTCTGCCTTTGCTACATTACGGTCTAATCAAATACTAAATACCTTTAAGTTTTCTTCCCCCCTGCACTACCTCAGAATGTTTCAAACCTACGTGACGCCTATTCTCGAATATTGTAGTGAAATCTTTTCTCCCTCTATCTCGTCCGAGGAATGCTTCAAACTCGAGTCTTCTCTACGCCAATTCAGTAGAAAAAGTTTTTTTATAAGATGCAATGTTCGCTTCAGTTCTTATTCTGATCGTCTCAGCCAATTTGGCTTTAAACCTCTCTTTGTACGTCGTTGTATTAACGACATTATTTCTCTTCATAAAAATAATTTGCGGCTCTGACCATTTTCTCAATCGCAATGACTTCTTCACTATTTCTCCTTTACAGAGGAATCCACTTCGACTTCGCACTTCCGGTCAGTTCTCTAAAGATTTTTTCCAAAAACTATTCCATTATGGAATAAACTTACCTCTAGAATAAATTTTAACGTCTCTACGGATGCGCTACGGGTTAAACTTAATGATCTCCCTAACTCTGCCTTTTTTTCGAATCTATTCCTTCCCGTTTGCTCTGACTTCCTTTCTATCCCCGGGTCATAGTCTACTCGTTAGGGTGGACTAATTCCCGTTTTGGTTATTCTGCTGCTTTCGTATTCTGAACTATTTTATTTATTATTTTCTAACAGTATGCAGTGAATAAACCTATTATTATTATTATTAAGGCATTTATCAAGTGAAACATAACAACAAAATGTACATATTTACAGAAAAATATTCCTGATTGGTCTAGGTTGAGCTATTTATAAGGTCAAACATCCACCAGGCCAAAAAAAGCAAGATCATAAGCATAACGATGAATAATGAGACGTAGAAACTGCGAACTCTGTTGGGTGCGTCGCGTGTGCGTGCGCGGTCTTCTCCTGAAAATTTTGAGCTTTGAAAATCAGAAAATTCTGGAATGGATTCTCCGAAACTTCTACAGATCCTTTTTAACTTGTGGGAAGTTCAAAACTTGTAAGATTCTGGCCGCATTTGGAATGGCTGATGCTTCGAAGAGCATACCAAAAAAGGAGCTCTTTTCAAAAAAAAAACGCGAGGCTCAGGCTTAGAATCAACAAACAATAAAGAATATTCAGAAAATTTAACTTTTTCTATCAAATTCTTCGAAAATACGGTTTCTAGAATCAATCAAGGTGACACTTGAGGCTCTATAAAGCCCAAAATACCTCTTCTAACATAAATTACAGTACGCCTAGGGGTACTGTAGGCCGGCGGGGGAATGTCGATGACGTAGACTGGCGGAGGTTCATCGGCACTAGTATTTTGGGCGGTTGAGGCATTTTTCGTGTAAGCTGGTGGGGCAAGACCTAACACTCCGGATAGTGTCATTTCTGAAAATTCAAAAAGTTGAACTTGGGGAAAAAAAAATCAATAGTCCAAAATTTCGTTCAAAGAGAAACGGAAATTTATAAAACTTCCAATTTCGGATCGGAAAGAATATTTTCAAAAAAAAAAAAGGAATTTTTCGAACTTCAACATCAGATTCAGGTACTTGGGAGAGTCTTGTCGAAAAAAATTTCAAAAAAATAAATAAATAAAAAAATCATCAATAGCCCAAGAATGAGGAAATTTGAAGATAAAAAAATTTTTGGTCTGATTATTTTTTTGACACATTTTGAAATAAGCAGACCAAAATGTCGTAAAATGAAAAAGCGGAAAAAAACTTCCAATTTTGGATCGGAAAGAATATTTTTCAGGAATTTTTCGAACTTCAACATCAGATTCAGGTACTTGGGAGAGGCTTATCGAAAAAAATTTTTAAGAAATAAATAAATGATAAAAAAATCATCAATAGCCCAAGAATGACAAACGTTGTCAGGAAACAGTTAGAAAAAAAAATTTTGGTCTGCTTATTTTTTGAAAAATTTGAAAATAAGCAGACCAAATTGTCGTTCAAAGAGAAACGGACAATTATGAAAATTCTAATTTTGGATCGGAAAGAATATTTTCAAAAAAAAAGAAATTTTCAATCTTTAACCTTAGATTCAGGTACTTGGGAAGAGATCAAAAAAAATTAGAAAAAAAATAATGAAAAAAATTAGTCATCAGCCAAAGAACGAGGAAATTCGAAGATGAAAAAAATTTTGGTCTGCTTACTTTTTTGAAAAAAATTTGAAAATAAGCAGACCAAAAGGTTGATTAAAGAAAAAGCAGACAAAAACTTCCAATTTTTGGTTCGGAAAGAATATTTTCAGGAATTTTTCGAACTTCAACATCAGATTCAGGTACTTGGGAGAGGCTTATCGAAAAATTTTAAGAAATAAATAAATGATAAAAATCATCAATAGCCCAAGAATGACAAAAAGTTGTCAGGAGATAGTTGGATCAAAAAAATTTTGGTCTGCTTAATTTTTTTGACAAATTTGAAAATAGGCAGACCAAAATGTCGTAAATAGAAAAGCGGACAAAAATTCCAATTTTGGATCGGAAAGAATAAAAAAAAAGGAATTTTCGATCTTCAACACCGGCTTCAGATACTTGGGAAAAGGCTTGTCGAAAAATTAGAAAAAAAAAATAAATAATGAAAATCATCGATAGCCCAAGAATGACAAACGTTGTCAGGAAACAGTTGGAAAAAATTTTGGTCTGCTTATTTTTCGGAAAATTTGAAAATAAGCAGACCAAATTATCGTTCAAAGAGAAACGGACAATTATGAAAATTCTAATTTCGGATCGGAAAGAATATTTTCAAAAAAAAGGAATATTTTCAAGCTTCCACATCAGATTCAGGTACTTGAGAAAAGGCTTTTCGAAATTTTTCAGGCAAAACGAGGGCCAAAAAAAGTACAACGCGTTGCAAACGCGGGAAGTGAAGCCAAATATTACAGGTGAATCACCATTTTTGCACAGTAAACATGTATTTGGAAGCTAACTATGCGTTTTAAAATTAGAATGAGTCAAATTTGGGCCAAAAATCGGGATTTTATACGCGAAGAAATTAGAGTTAGGGTATAATTTTAGGGTATGAGAAATTAGAACCTGTCTGAGGTAATAATTTTCAATTTAAGTTTTATAAAAAAAACTTTTTTTTGAGGGGGAATTCAAGAGTCTCAATGGTGAAAATCAAAAGAATCAGAAAAAAGAGAGAAATTTCAATTTCTATCTAGAGAAGTTTCTGAAAAATGAGCATTGTAAGGTGAAAAATGACTCTAAAAATAAAACAGAGGAAAAAAACGATGAGAAAAGTGGGAAATTGTGATTGGAATGGAGAATAATGGAAATTTAAATGAGCTGGGAAATCGAATAACTTTTTTCCATCCGACGTCACGCTTTGAAAAAGGCCTTCGTTAGTGGCCACTAGAGGGACTTTTAAAACCACCTCTATAGTGGCCACTATGACGGAGAATTGTTCTCTTTTTAGTGGCCACTATAGAGGTTCCGTTTGAGAGGGCACTTAAGGGGCTACTAAAACCACTTTCTATAGTGGCCACTATGAAGGAGAATTTTTCTCTTTCTAGTGGCCACTATAATAATTTTAAATCCAGTAACTCTTTTTAGGAGCAAAAAAAGTAAAAAAAAACGTTCCCAGTCAAAAATAGAGTGAAAATTGAGCTCGATCTCAACTTTTAAAGGGACTCTTTTCAGGGCTGGCAAATGTTACAGAGAGCTGTTGAACAAACTTTTTTTCGGCTTGGAATGGGAGGAGACCTTAAGCAAATAGAATCGAATTTGCAGCGGGGGTCATATCAGTTTTATGATCGAACGGTTCATGCGTGGTGGCAATGGGTGGGAACGTCGTTTCTTTTTTCTTTTTTGGAAAAAGGAAGTTCAAATCGAAGAGAAAAATGATAAAGAACCAAGGTTGCAACTATATTTCATAAAATGAAACCTTGGACCCATTTACTAAAAACCAGTAAACTCCAAAGGGGAACATTTTTTTTTTTGAATCACGTCAATCTTTTTAAGAAAATCTATGAAAAAAACTCAAAAATACGAAATTGAAAAAAAGGATTCAAAAATAGTTTCCAGTTCAAAAAAAACGAACGCAAATGAATAAATTTCAATTAACAAGAAGGTAATTTTTTTCTTGGGATTTTCATGAAAATTGGTCAGGATACTTCTTGATGTACCTGAAGAAGATCCTGAAAGTTTCAACTTGCACAAATTTTTTATTTTTGAGAAATAAAAAGCTTGAATAGCCTATTTTTTATAGGTTTTTAGAGTTTTCTTTGATTTTCAGGCGTCTTTTCTCAAAAATAAAGAAGTTGGACAGAATGAGACTTTCAGAACCTTCATCTGGTATATCAAGAAGAATCCTGACGAATTTTCAGGAAATTCCCAATCGCAAACAAAAATTACCTCCTTGTCAGGAAACCCCAAAGATTCTATCGACATATTAAAAATAATAGAAAAATGAAAGCTTCAAAATCAAGCTTTTATGAATGGAAAAAGTAGTTATTTTGAAAAACGTCTATTAGTCAACTGAAAACGGAGGGAAGGTAGGGCGAGACAATGAAAAATTCACGCTTTGGTCGGACCAAAAAGGGCAGACATCGAGTAATTTTCTGGAATTTTCAAAGTCTGGAGCTTGAAAAATCAAATTGTATCTTTTTATGTGGACACAGATTACAGAAGATAAATTTTTAAAAAAAGTATTTAAAAAAAATCTCAAGGTCAAGTTGGAGAGGTTCAGAACAGTCTACTACTCGGGCAAAGTCGAAATGGTGAATAAAAGGGAGAGGCAGCAAAAAATGGTGCATAAAGGCCCCAAAAAGGCAGCAAAAAGGCTCAAGAATTGGTGGAAAAGGGCCGAGAAATTGGCGAAAAAAGGCCGAGAAAATGGCGGAAAAAGGCAGCAAAAAGGCTCGAGAAATGGTGGAAAAAGGGAGACGGCAAAAATGGTGCATAAAGGCCCCAAAAAGGCAGCAAAAAGGCTCAAGAATTGGTGGAAAAGGGCCGAGAAATTGGCGCAAAAAGGCCGAGAAAATGGCAGAAAAAGGCAGCAAAAAGGCTCAAGAAATGGTGGAAAAAGGGAGACAGCAAAAGTGGTGCATAAGGGCCGAGAAAATGGCGCAAAAAGGCAGAAAAAAGGCTCGAGAAATGGTTGAAAAGGGAGACAGCAAAAATGGTGCATAAAGTCCGAGAAATGGCCCAAAGAGGCAGCAAAAAGGCTCACGAAATGGTGGAAAAAGGCAGCAAAAAGGCTCACAAAATGGTGGAAAAAGGCAGCAAAAAGGCTCACAAAATGGTGGAAAAAGGGAGACAGCAAAAGTGGTGCATAAGGGCCGAGAAAATGGCGCAAAAAGGCAGAAAAAAGGCTCGAGAAATGGTTGAAAAGGGAGACAGCAAAAATGGTGCATAAAGTCCGAGAAATGGCCCAAAGAGGCAGCAAAAAGGCTCACGAAATGGTGGAAAAAAAGGCAGCAAAAAGGCTCACAAAATGGTGGAAAAAGGCAGCAAAAAGGCTCACAAAATGGTGGAAAAAAAGGGAGACAGCAAAAGTGGTGCATAAGGGCCGAGAAAAATGGCGCAAAAAAAGGCAGAAAAAAGGCTCGAGAAATGGTTGAAAAGGGAGACAGCAAAAATGGTGCATAAAGTCCGAGAAATGGCCCAAAAAGGCAGCAAAAAGGCTCACGAAATGGTGGAAAAAGGCAGCAAAAAGGCTCACAAAATGGTGAAAAAGGCAGCAAAAAGGCTCACAAAATGGTGGAAAAAGGGAGACAGCGAAAATGGTGCATAAAGTCCGAGAAATGGCCCAAAAAGGTAGCAAAAAGGAGCCTTCTCGCCCTAAAAGGATAATTTCTATGTAGCCTTTTTTTTCCGATTTTGCCTATCCAACTTTTAGAATGAAACGAGTTTCTCAAAAACCTCGCACTTCGAAATCGGAAAGAGTAGGTGGAGGGAAATGAAAAATGCACGTTTTGGTCGGACCAAAGAAAGGGCAAAAAGTGGGTGGCGCGAAAAAGGACATCGGCACTATTCAGACGATTAAAACTCCAAAAATTGGACTGAAACTATTTCGAATCAAGAAGGAACTGAATGAAAAGGCAATTTTTGTTGATTCGCAAGGGTGGTCACCTGCAAACAACAGTTTTTGTTGTGTTCTATAAGGTCGCAAACACCTCAAAACTACAACAAAATGGCCTTTTAAGGCACTAGATAACGAGCGATTCCGGTTGTGATTTTATGATCAGGACCAGAAAGTTTTATGTTATTTTCCGCTTCTTCTAATGATCGGCTCGTCAAACGTGACGTCATAAAAATGATAATCCATTTAGACCAAGAATGACGTCATTTACCAAGCTTTGATTCAAACCAGGAACTTTTATTTTTTTTTTCTTGTTTTGGAACTTGAATTGTGACTTCCTTCTTCGAAAAAAAAAGCAGTGGAATAATTTTTAAGTCAAGCGGAAACCTAAATAGGCTAATTTTTATAAAATATTAGACAAAAGAATCCCTTGAAAAATAATTAAGCAGACCAAAAATGACGTCATAACTTCTCAAGCTGACCAAAGATTTTTGATTCAATCAGGAATTTTTAGGCCTTTTTTTCCATTTTGGGCACTAAACCCCTATATGGGCCCCTAAGAATTTCACCCATATAGGGGTCCTATTTTGCCCCCTACAGGGATCCCTACAACAACAAACCCTTCTTGGGACCCCTCAAAAATTCTTCAGTGGGTCAGAAAATGCCTTGTAACGTTATTAAGTAGACCAAAAAAGCGACGTCATGACTTCTAAGAGGGACTAAAAGTGACGTCATGACTTCTAACAGGGACTAAAAGGGACGTCATGACTTTTTCAAGCAGACCAAAAGAATTCCAAAAGTTCCTCAGTAGGTCAGAAAATGCCTTGTAAAATTATTAAGCAGACCAAAAAAGTGACGTCATGACTTTTTCAAGCAGACCAAAAACGTGACGTCATGACTTTTAACGGAGACTAAAAGTGACATCATCACTTTTCAAGCAGACCAAAAGAAGACGTGCCTTTTTCATGAAGACGTCATGATTTTTGAGAAGACCAAGTGACGTCCCGTTTCTACAGAAAGACCACAAAATGATTCTATCGAAAAATTTCTGGGTACAGAATAAATCAAAGCGAAGGCTAATTCGATCAAGAAACACGGTTTTTCATAACCCCGTTGATTGTTTGAACTCCGGAAATTGCATCAAGTTGATCTGTTTGCAAAAGTTTTTTGTTTTGCGTTAGGGTTGTTCCAATATCAATAAAAAGGTTCTTATTTGCTTTTGAAAAGCCAAAGTTCTTTAGGAGTCTTCCGATGCTTCTTCTTCTGAAAGGCTTGCGATGTACTCTTTGCAAGGCGTCCAGTTACAGGCCCTCTTGAATTTGACTTTTCTGGAAAGTTTTGGGTCTGAATCAAATTAAAATCGAGCCAAATATCTTGGGATTACTTGTTGTAATGACAAATCAACATTGAAAATTTAAAAAAGTACAAAATTTTTTCTCAAGTACACTGAAAAGGGATGTGAATACCTTTATGAAACAGTTTTTGGGCCTGCAAATACTTTCCTAGTAAGCAGAGCGAAAAGTTCTGGTCGGATGGTTTTTTGGAATTTTGGGTCCGCAAAAGTTCGTGAGCCTGAAATGTGCATGCACCAGTCTTGGGGAATCTTGGAAAAACGATTCTTAGAAAAAATGTTCACCTCTTTCTTGATTTTTTTATAAGATTCTTTATTTTTTTGCAATCAGAATAATGATATAGACGTTCTGCAGAGAATCTTTGATTATGCGTTTTTTGGCAATAATGAGTTGAAAAAAAAATCGTACGGTTCTCATTTGTGGTCGACATCTTCACAATAAAACGAAAAAAAAGTATATAAAAAATCAAGAAAGTGGAATATTTTCAATAGAAGACCCAATTTTCCAAGATTGGTGCATGCACATCTCACGCTCACGACTATTTGCGGACCCAAAATTTCTTGTTACCATTTCGGGTCGTTTTGAGCCATGGAGTTTTTCAAAGCAAAGTTGAGACGTTTTTTTTTATATTATTATATTTTTTTTAGATTAAAAGTAAGGTAACTCACGAGCAATCACACATTTCTCCGATGCATTCGAATTTACTATATTGAAACCCGCCGCCACACCTTACATTGCACGGTGTGAATTCTCCCATCACGCAAAATCCATTCTTCAACCAAACTTTTTTTCTGGTTTAAAAATAACCCACTTCAATCAACATTTTACGTTCATTAGCGGACCGAGGATCGTTACCCTAAAAACTTTTTTTGAAATTTAAAATTCGAGAAAAACTACCATCCCATTCGCCCTGTCGCCAAGAAATACAAAAAGTAGCGCTATACTCAGAAACGACCGCCTTTGAAACATTATCGGACTAGAAATGATTAAAATCTCACGTTCCCCTTTAAAAAAAATGGGAAAAAAAGAAAAGCCTTTGGCACGATGTCGTCGATTTCTCAATGGTAATTCCCTGCATAAGCCCTTTCCAACGACTATTTTCTGCCTTTTTGAGAAAAATAAAGGTTTATTGAGCAAGAAAAAAAAACGGGAAAAGTACAGAAAGGCAGTGAAATTAAAATTATGAAGATTCTAAAAATGATGAGAAGTGTTAAAAAATATTTGGTTTGAATGAAATTATAAATTACTCAAGTCTTAAAATGTTTCAAGATGACGTCATGAACTTCAAGGTGACGTCATAAACTCCAAGATGACGCCATAAACTTTTCAAAAAACTAAGCAGACCAAAAAAAAAAATGATGTCACAAAAATCTGAATAAAAATCATGTCTTGTTCAAAATGATTTCCGCGAAATGGGTGGCGGCTATTTTGAATTTCGCGGAATCACTTTTAACATGACGTCACAGACTTTTCAATCAATACCTAATATCTAAGCCTAACAATAAATATCTACAATCGTTTAACAACTAACAAAGAATCCTCGCTGATGGTTCGATCAATGGTCGGGATCGAAGAATAAGACCTCGTCGTTTTTTGGAATGACTGGAAAATGGAGGGGCAGGAAGAACTGGAGACCAGTGTTTTCGAAGAAAGGGACGGGATAGAGGCTACTAGAGTAGCCTCTTCGGAAGCTTCGTGCGAAGCAGGTAAGGAGAAATGCAGGTAAGTGGATGGTCCCGAAACCAAGGATGGCATGGAAGCCGGACACTGTAGGGAAGTTGGGGAGCTCGGGCGACTTGGCTGAAAAAATCAGTTGATGACGTCATAAGATTGATTAGTGACGTCATATGGCTTCAGCTCAAAAATATCAAGGCTTGAAAAAATTTACGGTGTGAAAAATAACTTTTTTGAGCTTTCGATCAAAAAATTCGATTTTCATGAAAGTTTGTTGACAAATCGATTTTTTTTCATTAAAGTGACGTCACTTTTTGGTCTGCTTAAGAATTTGGTCGTTTGGTACAAATTGGCAGTCCCAAACTTTTTGAACAGCTCTCGTCGAAATTTGGCAGTCCCAAACATTTTGGACAGCTCGAGTCGAAATTCGGCAGTCCCAAACATTTTGAACAGCTCGAGTCGAAATTTGGCAGTCCCAAACTTTTTGGACAACTTGAGTCGAAATTTGGCAGTCCCAAACATTTTGGACAGCTTGAGTCGAAATTTGGCAGTCCCAAACTTTTTGGACAGCTCGAGTCGAAATTTGGCAGTCTCAAACTTCTTCTACTAAGGTAAGGTCACCAAAATAAAACTACAAGAAAAGTTTGATGTGCAGGAAGACCCGCTTTTCCGATTCAAATTCAACGCATTCCAATCCAACCAACCTCGTCCAGCTCAAGCAATGGGGTGCTTGGGTACCATCTTGGCTGCCGACTGACCCGAGTGCCCGAGCGCCGGCGGCTCCCGCTCAAACCGGTGCTCAAGCTCGTATTCCCCCCGTTGTCTCGATGATTGAAAAAACCGCACGCACATGAACATCATTCCTCCCTGCAGAAAAAAAATGCTCAGTTTAATTATTCAGGCTTGATGAAGAAGAAAAATGAGGAATTAGCAGTTCTCGGCTTGCGTGCTCGGCTGTAATTGGGGTCGTTTTTTTCTGAATTGATGGAATCTGATGGGAAATTCTGATGAGAAACAGAGAAATTTGACCTTTTTCCCCGAATGAAATACTTTCATCTTACTACGTATACACAAATCTCCCCAATTTTCGATCTCTTGACCAACACGTTTGGTCCATTTGGAGTAATGAAAAAAGGAGGCGTGGCCTAATCGCCTGAACTTGGCGCCGCTTTCCAGATTAATTAGCTTTTTGGCTTTCTCGACTGACCGCTGCTTTTGATATTAGTTTACGGAATGAAAGTACGACATATACTAAAAGTAAAGGTGACGTATTTTTTCTTTTAAATTTATATGTAGGGAATAGTTAAGCAGACCAAAATCTAGGGAAAAGTTAAGCAGACCAAAATCTGGGGAAAAGTTAAGCAGACCAAAATCTAGGGAAAAGTTAAGCAGACCAAAAAGTTTAGGGAAAAGTTAAGCAGACCAAAAAGTTTAGGGAAAAGTTAAGCAGACCAAAAAAAGTTTAGGGAAAAGTTAAGCAGACCAAAAAGTTTAGGGAAAAGTTAAGCAGACCAAAATCTAGGTAAAAGTTAAGCAGACCAAAAAGTTTAGGGAAATGTTAAGCAGACCAAAAAGTTTAGGGAAAAGTTAAGCAGACCAAAACAGATTTAGGGAAATGTTAAGCAGACCAAAAAGTTTAGGGAAAAGTTAAGCAGACCAAAACAGATTTAGAAAAAAGTTAAGCAGACCAAAAAGTTTGGGGAAAAGTTAAGCAGACCAAAATCTAGGGAAAAGTTAAGCAGACCAAAATCTAGGTAAAAGTTAAGCAGACCAAAATCTAGGGAAAAGTTAAGCAGACCAAAATCTAGGGAAAAGTTAAGCAGACCAAAAAGTTTAGGGAAAAGTTAAGCAGACCAAAACCTAGGTAAAAGTTAAGCAGACCAAAAAGTTTAGGGAAAAGTTAAGCAGACCAAAACAAGTTTAGGGAAAAGTTAAGCAGACCAAAAAGTTTGGGGAAAAGTTAAGCAGACCAAAATCTAGGGAAAAGTTAAGCAGACCAAAAAGTTTAGGGAAAAGTTAAGCAGACCAAAATCTAGGGAAAAGTTAAGCAGACCGAAATATAGGGAAAAGTTAAGCAGACCAAAAAGTTTAGGGAAAAGTTAAGCAGAACAAAAAGTTTAGGGAAAAGAAGCAGACCAAAACAGATTTAGAAAAAAGTTAAGCAGACCAAAAAGTTTGGGGAAAAGTTAAGCAGACCAAAATCTAGGGAAAAGTTAAGCAGACCAAAATCTAGGTAAAAGTTAAGCAGACCAAAATCTAGGGAAAAGTTAAGCAGACCAAAATCTAGGGAAAAGTTAAGCAGACCAAAAAGTTTAGGGAAAAGTTAAGCAGACCAAAAACCTAGGTAAAAGTTAAGCAGACCAAAAAGTTTAGGGAAAAAGTTAAGCAGACCAAAACAAGTTTAGGGAAAAGTTAAGCAGACCAAAAAGTTTGGGGAAAAGTTAAGCAGACCAAAATCTAGGGAAAAGTTAAGCAGACCAAAAAGTTTAGGGAAAAGTTAAGCAGACCAAAATCTAGGGAAAAGTTAAGCAGACCGAAATATAGGGAAAAGTTAAGCAGACCAAAAAGTTTAGGGAAAAGTTAAGCAGAACAAAAAGTTTAGGGAAAAGAAGCAGACCAAAATCTAGGGTAAGTTAAGCAGACCAAAGGGGATTTATTTAGGGCAAAGTTAAGCAGACCAAAAAGTTTAGGGAAAAGTTAAGCAGACCAAAATCTAGGTAAAAGTTAAGCAGACCAAAAAACTGGGCCAACCAGACTTTCAGCTTTTTTTATATTTCAAGACTTTCAAGTTTGAACAAAAAGTTTATTTTTCCAAAAAGGTGATATTCCAGGAAAAAAAGGTACACTATAATCAATTTTCTCAAAACACACCCCAATCAAACTTGTAAATAATTGGTGGCCTTTGCGGGAGAAAAAAAAAACCCGCAATTATTTCAGTGCGGTTCTTAGAAAACGGGGAGAAAAAGCAAAAGTTTTATGATTTATTACCGCACTGGAGCAGAAGCTGAAAAATACTTGAGAAATAAGCCAGGATTAGAGTAAAATATTTGTAGAGGAGAAGCCGTTTTTGACGTTTCCTGGTTAGAAAAGGCACGCTTTTGGGAAAAATTGAGTTTTTCGAATAAAAATGACGTCATTTTTGGAAAAATGTGGTCGCATGTAGAATGGCTCAACGAGTTGCGGCTAAATTACGCGTTTGAAGATTACTTTCAGAATTCCCGGACTTTTTTTTTTGAAGCCGTTTCAGGCCGGGTGCAACCTCTCAGCCATTCCAAATAGCCGCATTTTTGGCCTTCTAACTTCCAGTTTTTCTGCGAAAAATTTATTATAATAGTTTAAAGCTTTAATTTTAGATTTTTCCGCCAAAATAGATCTCTCATCAAAATTTCTCCAATTTATATCAATCTACCGCCCAAGAAGCCCCCCTGCCCCCCTAGTACCTTGTCCCCAATGACAAGAAGTGATGGAGCTGTAGGAGAGGGAGCCCAAATGGCGGATGATTTATCGACGTGTCACTTTTCGACGTCTCGAGATGATGACTTGGCCGTTTGAGTCGCCGCCTAATCATCACTTTTTTCTCTCCTCTTTCTTTCAGGGCGTGAGAATCATCGTGTTGTGTGAAAATTTGCGGTTTGAAAATATACACACCTGCTGGGGTTTTTGGCTCGGGTTCAAAAAAAGATGGAGAAGTGGAAAAAAAAAAGTGAGGCTGACTTTCTTAGCAATTCCAGAGTATTCCCTACAGGAGCAACCTTAGGGGCCCTTGGAGGGACCACTTTACCAGCCCCTATAGGGGCCACCAAAGCTTGCCAAAGTGGCCCGTATAAAGGACATTCCAGTCGATGATTTGTGACGCATTTTCATGTGAAAAACTGAATGTTTTTGAATGGAATTGAAAAACCCCTATAGGGCCCACTACAGCTTTAGGAGCTAAGGGGTCAGACTCCGAACCCCTCTAGGGACCACCTTAATTTTATCCCTATAGGGATCACTTTTTAGGCCCCTTAAGGGACCCCTCCGGAATTCCTAATTTTACTTTTGTTCTCAAAAATTCCCTGTAACGGCAAAAAGGTCAAAGCGGGACTGCTGTAGAAATATCTAAATCTCCGTATTTTCCACACTATCTCGTTAACTTTCAGAATGACTTTATCTATATGATAACAAATATCGTGGATCAAACTAGATTCAAAAAAAAATTTACTATAAGAATGATGACGTCATCTTTCACTCAATACTCAGAAAATGAATCAAATCAACTATAACCGAATTTCAGTGTTTTTTTCTATTTCAGGCCATTTTTAAAAGAAAAAAAGAATTGTTTTCTTTTGAATTCCAATACGGAGAATGGAGAGCCCACCATTAGGAGTGCAAAATCGGCTCTCGGACCATTAAGCTGGGCATTTTTGGCGTGCGGCCGAGCAGCAAAGAAACGCGTTCGGCTTGGCTGATTTTCTAATTCAATCCCTGCCCCCCTTTTTCATTGTGGCCAACGCTTTACTACGTTTGTCCTCTGGTTCAGGTCAGGTATAATATGAGCAAAAAAAACCTTTTTTTTTGATTTTTTGGTAAGGGAGAGTAGGTGCAAGATTGCTGTGAAAAAATAGCCGCGATAAAGTTGATTTTTGCGCTCCATTAATAATTCATTTTTTTTTCGTTATAGTACAGATACTTGAAGAGGGAAACCGCCATGAAAGGTGTTAGAAAAAAAAGAATACTGAAAAAAGAGTTTTGAGAGCTTTTGCGCTCCATCGATAATTCCTGACTTTCTCCTATTAACGACTATTTGGCCATGGATTTTTGACTGAAAAGGTGCTCAGAAAGTTGAAAAAAGTCACCAGTTCTCTTTTTTGCCGTAGAACTCTCTGATTCTACATGAAGAGGCTATTTTTCACGAAATTCAATTTTCCTTCAGTTTCTGCCTTTTATGAACCAATTTCGATGCCTATAAACTAAATTTGAATCATTAAAATCGAACCAAAAGTGCGACGAGCATCTGGACGACCATGATTATCATGTACTTCTCCAGGCGACCCATTGAATCCTGAAAAAAATATTAATAATAGAAAAAAAAAATTAAGCTGAAGAAGTCTAGATTCCAAAAAACGCCAAGAAGCTTAAAAATATCAGAGGCAAAATCGGTAGGACCCTTTACGGGCCCTTTGAGGGTCCGTAAATGCTCGAAAAAAAAAAAAATTTTCCTAAACGGGTGGCAACAGTTTCCTTTTTACTGCCTTTTTCCGTCCTTCCATCGGCCTTTATTCACCCTTTTTGGGCCCTTTTGTTGAGAATAATCTTCACCAGTGACTGTATAGACCAAAATGTGCTACAGTAATACAATCGGAAATCATGGCCGAGACTTTTTTGAGGCTTTTGAGCCCACCAAGAAAAAAGGCTCGATAAAGGCCGCAAAACAGAACCCTTTTAGCGGCCATTTTGCAGCCGTTTTTGACAGTGATGCCAAATTGAAAGTTTTCGATCGGAATACTGAACTCTAAAGAAATTTTCCTACCTTCATCGAGACGATATCGTCGAAAAGCTGAACGATCCTCGCATATTCTTCCATGAACGCCTTCAAGCGCATTTCGCGCTCCATCGTGAAGCCCTTAATGGTGAAAATCCTGGAAAGATGTTACAAAAATAAAAAATAATGATTTAAAATGATCTTCATTTAAATCGAAATCCGCTATTTTTTTCTGCACCCTGGTATTAAGATAGAAAAAAATCGTTCTTGAAAAAAATTCATTTTTTTGAAACTGTCAACTGGAGCATCGTAAAAAAAGTCTCTTCTCATTAAATATAAGCCGGAAAAAAATGAACGTTTGAAAAGGGACAAAGAAAAAAAAATGTGAAGTACCGATTTTACAAGATTTTTTCAGGTGCCTCATTAAAAAATCAAACTTTTAAGACAAATCCAAAAACAAAAGCAATATCTCAAAAGTGCAGCTGGAATGAGCAAAACGGAAGGCTCAAAACAAAGTGGGCGTGGCTTCCGAGGCCACGCCTTCTCCTTTGCACTCCGTAATTCCGACTCGTGTGTCTGTTGCAAATGATGAATGAATAGACGGGGTTAAATAAATTATGGGTCGGAGAGAAACCGCTACGCGGCACGCAACGCGGTTAAAAATACTTGGGAAAAAAAAAATGAAGCCAGGAGCTGATGACTTGAGGTCATGGGTTCGGATCCTGCTCACGCCAAGAAGATTTTTGCCTTTTTTGCCCCACTCAACGCGGTTAAAAATACTTGAGAAACTTATAGGTGTGAAAAAAGGGAAGCCAAGAGCTGTTGACTAGAGATCTTGAGGTCATGGGTTCGGATCCTGCTCAAGTCAGGAAGATTTTTGCCTTTTTTTCAAAGATTCTCAACATTGTTGCTGACTTTGAATGAGATTTCGGAACAAATTCATCACTTTATAAGCCAAAAATGGGCTGAAAAAGACGTTGAAAGAACTTTGAATGAGGTTTTCCGAGAAAATCGGTGTTTGCGAACATAATAACACACACTCGGGTGAGCTTCCGGCTGGCCATATTTGGGCAAAAAATGAGCTTTATCCGAAAAAAAAGGACTATGGGAAAGGTTGCAATTGTGAAATTCGGCCTTTTTAGGACAACTTTTGGAGTTTGATAGAACTCAAAGGTTACTTTTACTTCCTGGGAAAATGTTTAGTGGCCACTATAGGGTTTTGAGGCTCTAGTGGCCACTATAGTAGTCAAAACAGTGGCCACTAAAGGGGTTAAAATTTAGTGGCCACTATAGAGGTCTAAGACCACTAAAAATTTTAGTGGCCACTTTAGGGGTCAATGGATCAGCATAACTGATCCAATCTGTTTGTTTGAATTTATCAGAGTTAATGGAAAGAATACTGGATGAAAAACTACTGAAGTGGCCACTATAGAGGTCGGTTTAGTGGCCACTTTAGTGTCCTCTCCAAGTAGTCCTTGGCGAGCCTCTATAGTGGCCACTAAAAATTTTCCCAGTCTACACATGGTTCTACAAAAAAAAGAGGTGCAGCTTAAAGGTTATTCAAAACTTATGCGCGAATAAAAATTATATCGGTTGCTCTAAAAGTAAAAAAAAAAATTATATCGGTTGCTCTAAAAGGAGGGGCGGCATAGCTCAGCTGGCATAACTCATTTCTAACGTCCGCAAGGTCGTAGGTTCGAGTCCCCCCCGAGGTCGACCAAGCCTTTCATCCCTCCGGGGTAGATAATATTGGAAGCTGCATGCAGCGAAAAGGCTCAATCTCTGCCATCGGCCTTTGGAAAGCCGGCACCGTACTTCTTCCTACGACCCCTCTTGTACCTGATGTTCTACGAGCGACATTCACAACTTCTCTGCCTAAGCCACAGCTCCTGCCGCCGTTTAAACACAGTTGAAATCAATGAAAGTCGATTGCACATGTATTCTTACATTGAAGATGCAATAAACAGTTAAACAGTTAAACAGCTCTAAAAGTGTTGAAATCACCATGATCTTCAAATAGATAGCAATTATGAGATGAAAATCGTTTCTAATTATTCCAAAATTCCGAAAATTGAAGGTCATTAGTACACGGGTCTCGTTTGGAGCAAATTTTCATCTCTGGACACTCTAAAAAAAATTCAAAGCTACGATTAAAACCACCAGAAGGCCTTGAAAGAGGAAAGTTATCTACGAAAAATGTCAAGACCAATATAATTTTTCCTAAAAGAATAGGCCCGAAAATCCAGATTTCCACGCCTATTTGGCAAGTGGTTCAACGAAAAAGGCGACTGGGGGGAGGTCAAAAACAAAAAATAAAGTGTCCATATTTTTTTTTTCGTAATCGTTTATTGGCGCCATTCAGCCGAGCCAAATAATGGAATGGAATGGGCCGCGCATTATTTTTTTTTCTTCTTCTTTTTATTCCAGGTCCTGAGAGAGGGGAGACTATTCAAGTCTCAAGTTTGCCTAGGTCTTCAAAATTTGAGATTTGGAAAGTTTTCAAGTGATCTCTTCGCCTTGAAACTTTAAATACCCTGGATTTTTTCAGCCTCCCTAAAAAAGTCAACTGAAGCTTCTTTCAGACAAATTAGGAGCCTCGAAAGTTTACAAACCTTTTTTTCAGACTTTAAAAACTAACCATAGATAAATTAAGGCAAGTGGTTCCAAAAAAATCTAATCTTTTGGTGGTATGAAAAAAACACCGGCGAAAATTTAAACGGCGACTTTTCCGATTTTTTCATATCGCTAGGGAACTTTCCGACGAAACTTTTTCCGACTTTTTTTTCTCGATAAACTCTTCGTTTTACATCTTCCTATATAAAGTAGGTAGTTTGTTCATACTTAAAACACAAAGAAATAGAAAAAAAATGTTCATAGATGTTTTATAACCGAAAAGCATAAGAGAAAAAAGTCGGAAAAAGTTTCGTCGGAAAGGTGGCCGTCGGAAAGTTCCCTAGCGAAATGAAAAAATCGGAAAAGTCGCCGTTTGAATTTTCGCTGGTGTTTTTTTCATACCACCAATCTTTTCCAAGAGAAAGAAGAAAAATTTTGGCCCGTCCTAAATCCAACTCTCTTCTCAGCCTGCGAAGCTTATGATGGAGGTTCGAATCCTTTTCGCCTTTATTTTTCAGAAGAATTCTGATGAGAAAATTGAAATTTTATGTCTTGAAAAAAATGGCAAAAAAAATGCCGGCAAAAGGATTCGAACCTTCATAATAGGCGCCGCAGGCTAACACGATAGCCACTGCACCACGCTCCTAGCTGCCATGCAATGGTTGGTGGCGCGGCCAGATTCCTTCCAAACGGCGTCACATGGTTAAGGATAAAAACTTTGAAGAGTCATATCAAAAAAAACTAGAAGTTTGCGCGGATAGCGTCTATGTGGGATAGATTCCCAGTCCATCAAAGATTGTTTGAGCAAATTAATAGGAAATTCAGAACCCTACGTTAAAATTACTTCTCATGTCGTTCCCAAACGAGGTGGGGAGACAACAAAAAAAAATGGCGCGAAATTTGAAACCTCAAGTACGCAGCCAAAGGCGATCGAACAAGTTTAATACTCCGTGGGCATGTTCTAAAACACGAGCGGTTGTGGGGCACGAGCGGCACGACCGTTACTAAATCACAAGCGGTTTCATTTTCGCTCCTTCGCGAACGCTTCTAAATCACGAGCGTTTTTGGCTTATCGTTCTGTTCGAGCGTTTCTAAATCGCGAGCGTTTCATTTTAATCATTTTCTTTATTACCATCCAAGTGTGTGTTTTCATATTTCTACCTTCTTTTTTTCTCCTTGAATAAAAAAATTTTTGACGATCTTATATGCACATTTTTTTCGCTCAATTTGTTGATTGATTCACATTTGAGGTTCATATAATGGATTTTTTCTAAGTTTTTTTGCGGTCTCTATAATTTCACAGATTCTGCGTATGGCAAATTTTTTTCTAATAATTTCATCTGATTTTTCATATTCAATATTTCACAGATTTTTGCGTATGATAAACTAATATTTCACAGACGTCTCGCATGAAAGTCAATATTTCTCAAATTTTGCGTATAGCAAATTTTTCTAATACTTTCTCTCAAAAATTTTTTTCTGGTAATAGAATCTCATATTCGAATTGATGCCATTCATATTTTATTCTCCTCTTACCCGCTAGAATAGTTTTGGAGATACTACCAAAAAAATTTATTCGTTTCAAGCTTTGAAAATATTTATCATGAAACGAGAAAAATACGAAATTTACGGAGTATCAAAAAAATAAATTAATAACCGTAGCGAATGAATGAAATAAATGCCATAAGCGTCTGGTGGTTCATCGGTGAATGACAGCCGTATAACGAAACAGATTGGAAAAATGAAAATATAGAAAAAAAGGAAATCAATGTATAAATCAGAGTTTATATGCAATAACAGGGGGCTTCCTGTAAGCAGGTGAAATTGAAAAAAATAATTCTCCTCACTGGATCCCGCGCAGAACGTTCAGGGGAACTTTTTCTAACATCCGAAAAAAATTCGCCCTCATCATATGGCTGATCCGAAAAAGAATTAATCTCATCGAGGTGAACACCGATGATGTTTTGGTTCTCTGAAAGATAATAATAATTTTTCCGCATCCGTTAAATTTTTCTATAATTTTCGATTACCATCAGTCGATTTTTTTCTTTTAATTCAGTTGTAGATCGTGTGGAATTCATACTCGTGTCGCGGATTTCCCCTTAAAGTGATTTTTTTGATACATGTTAAAAAAACTTGTAATTAGTAACCCACCTTCTTCAAGACTCAGGTATGAAAGTTCGACAATGGAATCTGAAACATCCAAATTATATGAGAAAAAAACCTCAATATACCATCCATTAGCTCCAAAAAATCATCCGGAAAATCTTCGGGCGGTGTGTAATTGCTTTAAAAAACTATCAGTGAGAAGGCAGGGAAGAAACTTACGACATAGTGGGCTTCGGACGATAACCAGAAAAATGCAGCAAGCTCCCGTTGTTCCAGAAAAATGCAGCAAGCGGCCTGTTACTAAATTTTATAATTTCGTATTATAATTCCGCCCAAACAGCGCTTATAAAATGACTATACTAGCTAGATGCAAGAAAACACAGATGAGAATCAGAGAAAAAAAGTTCATATTTTTTTAATTTGTCATAAGCAAAATCTGAGAAATATTGACTTTCATGCGAGACATCTGTGAAATATTAGTTTATCATACGCAAAAATCTGTGAAATATTGAATATGAAAATCAGATGAAATTATTAGAAAAAAATTTGCCATACGCAGAATCTGTGAAATTATAGAGACCGCAAAAAAAACTTAGAAAAAAAATCCATTATATGAACCTCAAATGTGAATCAATCAACAAATTGAGCGAAAAAAATGTGCATATAAGATCGTCAAAATTTTGTATTGAAGGAGAAAAAAAGAAGGTGGAAATATGAAAAACACACACTTGGATGGTAATAAAGAAAATGATTAAAATGAAACGCTCGCGATTTAGAAACGCTCGAACAGAACGATAAGCCAAAAACGCTCGTGATTTAGAAGCGTTCGCGAAGGAGCGAAAATGAAACCGCTCGTGATTTAGTAACGGTCGTGCCGCTCGTGCCCCACAACCGCTCGTGTTTTAGAACATGCCTACTCCGTGTAATTATGACGTTATTTTATCCGGAGCGCGCACTTACTTTTTTTTTTAAATTCAGGAGCTTTGACGCCTTTCCTCACAACATTAGGAATGTGTCAGGTGATTTTGAAAAAAAATAAATCAAAAATTCTAAAATCGAAGCAAGTTTATGCGAGAGGGTGAAAGAAGAAAAAGGGCGAAAATCACTCGAGTTGTTTTTTGAGGCGGTCGAGCTTGCGCTGTACCTCCGAATTATCATGGCTTCTTCGCTTGGGCGACGGCGACAGCGATCCGGACCCCGCGGCGGGACGGCCACGTTTGCGGACGGCGCGACGCGATTCGGTGTTGCGCGCAGCGATGCCGCGGTGCTGACGCGAGGTTGAACGGCTCTTCTGACGTCGCGGAGCATCACTCTGCGAGATGGGCTTGCGTTCTTTGGAGCGGCTTCTGCGAGTTTGGGCCGTGGAGCGACGACGCGACATCGAACGGGCGGTGGAGATGGAGCGGCTTCGGCGACCCGATGTCGTGCTCCTGCGAGAGGTGGAGCGGCTTCTAGAGCTTCTGACACTTCCTGAGGCCAGTCTTCTACGAGAAGCAGAACGGCTTCTAGAGCTTCTGACACTTGCTGAGGCCAGTCTTCTACGAGAAGCAGAACGGCTTCTGGCACGCGTCGTCGACCCTGTTCGGGAGCCAGAACGGCTTCTGGAACTTCCGCGACGCGACGTCGATCTTTTACGAGACCCAGAGCGGCTTCTAGAGGTCCTACGGGAAGCGGAACGGCTTCTTCCACGCAATCCAGACCGGCTTCTGGAGCCACGACGACGAGAGATCGACCTGGCGGTGGTGGTCGAGACACGACGCGTTTTCAGGGTTTTGCGCCGAGGCGTTTCGTCCTCCGCGTTCTTCAGGTAGAGCCGGGGACCTTTCTTGGCCGTAGACGTGGCCGGCGAGGGAAACGCCACTGAAAATGGAAACTGAAAGCTGGAATCACAGGAGTGGTCCCTATATGAGCCCTTGGAGTGGTCACTCTAGGGACTACTTTACCAGCCCCTATAGAGGCCACTAAAACTTGCAAAAGTGGTCCCTATAGGAGCCCTTGGAGGGGTAATTCTAAGGACTACTTTACCAACCCCTATAAGGGCCACTAAAGCTTGCAAAAGTGGTCCCTATAGAGGCCTTTGGAGAGTTTCCTCCAGGGACTTCTTTACCAACTCCTATAGGGCCCACTAAAACTTGCAGAAGTGGTCCCTATAGGGGTCTTTGGAGTTTCCTCCAGGACTACTTTACCAACCCCTATGGGGGCCACTAAAGTTTGCAGAAGTGGTCCCTATAGGGGTCTTTGGAGTTTCCTCCAGGACTACTTTACCAACCCCTATGGGGGCCACTAAAGTTTGCAAAAGTGGTCTCTATAGGGGTCTTTGGAGTTTCCTCCAGGACTACTTTACCAACCCCTATGGGGGCCACTAAAGTTTGCAAAAGTGGTCTCTATAGGGGCATGCTAGTCGATGATTTTCTTGTGCTCTATGCGAAATTTTGAATGAAATCGAAAAACCCCTATAGAGACCCCTTGAGCTTCAGGGGCTGAGGGGTCAAACCATAAACCCCTATAGGAACCACCTTGATTTCACCCCTAGAGGGTCCACTTAAGAGCTGTTTTTCCTTCTAACCCCCCGGGACCGCTCAAAAATTCCCAAGAATAGCTAAAATTCATTTCAAATTTCCCGCCAATTCAAAAGTTACTGGCATTTCAAAACCGACCAGCACCATGCTTCCTGACGCGCATCGGCGTCGGCGGCATCGTCGTCAGTAGCCTCTGAAGGTCGTCGTCGGCGTGGAACAACGAGACGGCGACGTAGTTGGTGTCATCCACCTTGATGGTGAACGCCTCAAAGTTGCCGTCTTTCGAGTAGTCGTTCAGAAAAGAGGAGACTAAAGCCCAATGATTAGAGTCTTGGATAGATGACGAGAAAACCTTGTTGGACGGTTTTGTGGTCGAGGACTGGCTTCAGACGAGGTCTGGCGCCGCGTCTCGGCGATGTTGGGGAAGAGAAACCGCTTCTCTCAGAGGCCGTCGAGCCCGTGGCGGAGGTCGCCGGGCTCTGCAATGACGTCATTCATAGTTATTTTGGGAGGTCGTCCAAGTCTTCAGATGTGAATCCTGTACTCCTACCAAGCTAATCTCCCACCGTTTCCCCGTTAGAACTCACCTTTTGAGTTTGTTCAAACTAAACTAAGCTTCTATCCGCAATTTCTCGTGCTCTTCCAGGACATACTGACCTTTCCACAGGTCCCGGAAAACCTTCCTTCAAACTTAATGAAGCTAAGGTACTCCCTTAACTCTATTCGACTTCAAAACCCGGGAAGTGCAAGAGATCAACGATGAAACTAGGTATATAGGTACTTTCGGACACCCTGAACCCAAAGAAGTTGAAAAAAGTGCGCTTTTTTTGATTCTGCGCCTAAAAAAATGCACGCAATAACGGAAGGAGGGAATCTATTACGGCGGCTGACCTTAGCTGCGAGCAGGCAGCGTGGCGCAGTGGCTAGCACCCTTGTTCTGCCAAACCTATGATGCAGGTTCGATTCCTCATTGGTGAAATTCATTTTTGCCAATTTTTTTCTTGGGTTAAATGATGAAAGCATATCATTTTGATGGACCTCGAAGCAGCCTTAAGGATTAAAGTTCGGAAACTGACATAAGCGAGTGGAGACGCGGACGAACGGCGGTTTGCGATCCGACGACTTGACATTATGACGAGTTGAGCAGGAAATAAGGCGATCCCGACAACTTCTAACTATGACCACGTCACGTAGGGAATTATCCTATTTTCCTTTTTATTTTTTTAATTTTTTGTTCGTCCTCATTTAATCATAGTTCCCTGCAAAACGGATAATACTCTCATTTTCTTTTTTCGAAAATGTTCAACTTTATTTTAACGTGATATGGAATGTCTAAAGATCCTTGGGGTGAAATTGCGCCCGACCAGAAACCGACTTGCGCGTCGATCCATTCTAAATGCGACCAAAAAATCAGAATCTCAAAATTGCACCAAAAACACAAGATATTGACGATAGAATAAAAAAAAATATCTAATCAAAGCTAGAAAAAAATCAAAAAATTTATTAAAACGATAAAATTTGACATGAAAAAGATGCATAAGGAGAACAAAATAACCGTTTTTAAATGATGATAAAGACCCGAAATGAGAAAGGAGGCAGAAAAATATCTATCAAACTTATATTTACATGAAGGCAGCATTGGGAATGGCTGAAAAGTGCGTCCGACCATGAAGCGACTTTCACGCAGCATTTCGAAGCTTAACGGGATGGGAAAGTGGACACTATAGGTTTGCGACGTTTTAGTGGCCACTATAGTAGTCAAATTAGTGGGCACTTAAGGGGTCAAAAAATAGTGGTCCCTATAGGGGGGGAGGTCCAAGGGCTAGTACTAGACCAGTGGTCCAATCTGTTTGTTTCAAAATTATCAGAGTTACTGGAAGGAATACTGGATGAAAACTACTGAAGTGACCACTATAGAGGTCGGTTTAGTGGCCACTTTAGTGTCCTCTCCGAGTAGACCTTGGCGAGCCTCTATAGTGTCCACTAAAAATTTTCACAGGGATTTGAAAGGGCGGCTTCTTTTCTCTCATCAAAGCTCTCCTGTTGGCGTGCTATTTCTATATTTCTCTGACCTCAGCCGGGAGGGAACAGAGAGACGCAGACACTAGAAAACTTTCAGAGGACGGTCTAAAATTTGAGCAGCGCCTGAGTCATTCCAAATGCGACTAGAAGAAATGAGGCAGAAATATTTTTGTCAAGAAGGCAGTTTCTCATCGTCTGGGATCACTATTTTGACGTGTCGAGAATTTTTCTTCTTATTTCCAGCGGATGGTCTGAAAAAATCTTTTTTCATATCCTGGGGCGATTTCTTTGATTTATTCCAAGCGGAACTTCTAGTATATCCCAAGTTTCAAACCTCCAAACTCACATCAAGTCGTCCATCGAGCTGGAACCTCTAACCAAAGGCTGAACGGCCAGAAGAACGCCATCCTCGTGGGCGGATTTCGGTCTCGATTTGACTAGAATCGTCTTCGGCGGCTCTTTTTCCAGGCTCTGCAAGGGCTGAAGACGTCAATTCTACAACTAAAGACGTACAGAAGACGGAGAGGGGAACGTTAACTCCGTGGAGGCTTCTGAAGTGACGGAGATGTCCAGGCTGAGATTTGGAGCTTCCTCAATATTATCCGAGCTTTGGAAGTGTTCCGGGGTGAGCTGGAAGTGGGATTTGTCGGTTTTTGAATTTTTGAACTTCAAGTCGTCGCTTAAGATCCGCCCCTAATGGCGCGATAAACCAATCAGAGAGCGAGAATGACGTCATGCATTTGAGATTCAAAATTGGAACAGACCTTGCTCAAAAACTTGTGAATTTATTGGGTAGAATCCAATATTTTTCAAGGAATCTTGACTTCTCTGGCATATTTTTAATCCTTGTTTCTTCAAAACTGGCCCAAACATGAAAATATCATTGGAAAAAGCCCTAAAAATGGTCCAAATCTCAGATTTTCCTTTGAAAATCTATCATTCGAACCCGATTTCTTGGAAAAACCTGCAAATAACCATCGTTCGAACTTTCGAGATTTTCTTCCCCAGCTTCTTCCCTCTCCATTTCCATCCTAACAATACTGGGATCGTCGAAAAAGTTCTCTCCATTCAGGGGAACCCTCCCCGATTGGATCATTTCGATGGCAAGACGGAGCTGGAAAATTATCAATAGGGCGAAGATTCTTTTCGAAAATAACCTCTTTCAGAGCGACGACCCCAACAAGCCTTCCATTTTGGGTGACGTAGGCTCTATTGAGGCCCAGAAGCGAGAACAAGGAGTGGGTCTGGAGTAATTTTTAGTTTAAGATTTAGAAGAGCAGGAACCTTGAATAAACTAGTGTGATCAACCAAATGGAAAGGGGTCGAATCGATGGTCAACATTGAGAAATCGATGGGCTCATTGAGCACACTTTGCTCCCACTGAGCTCTCTGAAATGATGCCATTTGAAGAGAGTTTTGGAAAAAGCGAGATTTCAGAGAAAAAGAGCGTCTGCATCTCTCTACTCTTCACACTACCCAGCGTATGACTAGAGACCTAGATAGCTTTAAGAAAGTGGAGAGCACAAAGAAAAAAAAATTTTTCCTGCTTATTGAGCAAACTTTGCTCGCAGTACTCGAAAAATGACGTCATAATATAGAGAGACTAGAAAGTGTTTTTAAAGTGGAGAGTTCAGAGACGATTTAGTGTCTGCCTCTCTTTCTACTCTCCATACTTTCTATGAAAAAGCTAGTCATCTTTAGAAAAGTGGAGAGAACAGAGAAAAATAACACTGCTCATCATTCCGAGCTCTCTCTAGCCCATTGAGCTCTTTTAAAAAAGGTGCCATTGTTGAAGGAATTGTAGAGAGCGTTGTGAAATGAGAGGGTTCAAAGAGAAAAAGATATCTGCGTCTCTCTATTTTCCATAAGTTCTAAGATCATTATTTTCACTGTCTATGAGATTTTTAGAGGGCTTATTGACAAAACTTCTCTAACAGTTTTCATAAAATCACGTCATGTTATTAGGAGACTAGAGAGTGTTGTGAAAATGGAGAGTTTAGACAATTTGTTGTCTGCGTCTCTCTACAG
The DNA here is from genome assembly GCA_904845305.1 of Caenorhabditis auriculariae. Lineage (NCBI taxonomy): Eukaryota > Metazoa > Nematoda > Chromadorea > Rhabditida > Rhabditidae > Caenorhabditis > Caenorhabditis auriculariae. The sequence goes on from CAJGYM010000123.1 coordinate 78,544, forward strand.
CACTTCTATTATCATTTTTTCAAATGTCTATGCGATTTTTGGAGGGCTTCATTGAGTCAAAATTGCTCACGGTATTCAAAAGTGACGTCATTATGGAGAGACTAGAGAGTGGAGAGTTCAGAGAAAAACTCTGCGTCTCTCATCTCTCGTTCTAATATCATTTTTCAACCGACTACGAGATTTTTAGAGGAGTTTATTGAGCCAACTTTGCTCACAATTTTCAAAAAGTGACGTCATGTTATAAGAAGACTAGAGAGTGTTTCAAGAGAGGAGAGTTTAGAGACATTTTAGTGTCTGCGTCTCTCTACAGCACTTCTATTATTATTTTTTCAAATGTCTATGCGATTTTCGGAGGATTTATTAAGATTGCTCACAGTAGTCAAAAAATGACGTCATTATAAAGAGACTAGAGAGTGTAGAGTCTAGAGAAAATAATGTCTGCGTCTCTTTTACATTCCTACTCTCTAACTTCCTATTTATCCTTTATACCTCCTCGCCATAGAGCTCGAAATCGTTTCTCGCATATTTTCGATTCCTTCCAAACGTGGCCAATGACCGAACTATGCCTGAAAAATCATCTTCAACTTGTTCGAAATTCCAAAATCCCACTCCCAATAGTGTTATAGACATCATGATGGGACGATTCATGGAAAGCGTGCCTAGAAATCTGTAATCCATCTGAAGGACGGTCGAAATTCGACTCGCTTTTCGTTTGGGCGAGAACTGGGAGCTGAAGAATCTCGCCTTTTTTGGAAAGTTATAACTATTTTTACTCTCAATCCAGGTACCAATAACCGATTTGAATTACAAGATTCATTGGCCCCATTTTCCGGTACCTCGACTTCACAGCCAGAATCGTCAACTACGGTCACAGGAACCACTAGAAACCTAAAAAAATGAAAGATTTACTTTTTTATAAATTTTCTGAAAAAATCATCGATTTTGATATTTTTTTTTAGGAGCTCCAAAGTGGTCCCTATAGAGGCAACCTTTGGGCTTTTAAGGGTCCCCACTAGGGACCATTTTACCAGCCCCTATAGGGGCCCCTAAGGCTTGCAAAAGTGGTCCCTATAGGGGACATTCTGGTCAATAATTGTTATGAACTCCATGCGAAGAAGCATTTTCATGGAAAAAAATGAATAAATAAGCGTTTTTTGAATGAAATTGAAAGTTTTTTCAACCTTCAAAGGGACCACTTTTTGGGGCCCTATAGATATTGTTCTCCCCTAACCAATATAGGGACCACTTAAATTTCCCCCTATAGAGGCGACTTGAGCTTCAGGGGCTACGGGGTCATATCTTAAAGTCCTATAGGGATCACTTTTTCGGCCTCCTATAGAAGCTGATTCCCCCCAACCCCTATAGGGTCCACTTGAGCTTTAGGGTCTAAAGGGTTAAACCCTAAATCCTCATTGGGACCACCTTAATTTTATCCCTATAGGGACCGCTTTTTGGGCCCTATAGGGGTTGTTTTCCCCCTAACCCCTATACGGACCACTCTGGAATTCCGCAGAGCACATTATCCAAAAAATTCCAAACAAACCGATTCGATTTTCTCGGTTCATCTTGCGTCGAATCTTCGATTTCAATGGAAGGTTTCATATTTTTCAAAATATTGCTGGCAAATGAGATGGTCGCCGAACTATTGGTCATTGATAGGCTGAAAAATTGGCTTTTCTTCGATTTTTAATCGAGGAAAGTCTCAAAATTTTTTTTTTGAGCCGTTCAAAACGGTTTTTCTCATTTTTACACTCGAAAAATTTTACTCAAGAAAGAAAAATCACAATTTTCCTATCAAAAACCTCAAATCCTTGGATTTCCCTGCTTCGAGTCGTTGTTCAGCTTCATCTCCCCCGATTTTCGGTCCCAAGTTCTCGTCAACCGTTCTTTTTACTCTTCTAGCGGCTTCAGCAAGTCTTGCTTTCGTTCCAATCTTCATGAAACAAATATTTTTTAAGATAAAGTTATATTTTTCCATTTCTAAACCTTAGTCTCGATCAATTTCTGAAGTTGAACACGGCTGATAGAGCCTATGAGAGCCATGGAATCTAGAAAACGATCATTTTCTGGTGGATAAATGACTCAAAACCTCGATTTTCGACCAAAGGCAAGGCACGGATCTTTGTACTTGTCTCTAGAGCGATTTGCACTTCTTCCAGGGTGGAATTCCGGGAAACGAAAATCACAGGTCGTATCATGAACTGGTTGACCACGATTTTGTGGTACCTAATAGATTTATTTATTTTTTGGAGCTTTGTAGAATTTCGTTCGTTTGAAAACATTAAGATCTTTGATTTTAGTGAAGGTTTTCTGATCTTCTGGAGCTCAAAGAGGCAAAATCATGAAGTTCAGATTTTGAAGGTCAAGCCGCCGTTCAAGCTCCGCCCCTAATAGGGCAAACCAATCAGAAAGCGAGCCATCTACAGAAAGTTGTTCAAGCTCCGCCCCTAATAGCGCGAACCAATCAGGGAGCGAGCCATCTACGGAGCGTTCTTCAAGCTCCGCCCCTAATAGCGCAAACCAATCAGAAAGCGAGCCATCTACAGAGCGTTGTTCAAGCTCCGTCCCTAATAGCGCAAACCAATCAGAGAGCGAGCCATCCACAGAGCGTTGTTCAAGCTCCGCCCCTAATAGCGCGAACCAATCAGGGAGCGAGCCATCTACAGAGCGTTCTTCAAGCTCCGCCCCTAATAGCGCAAACCAATCAGAAAGCGAGCCATCTACAGAGCGTTGTTCAAGCTCCGTCCCTAATAGCGCAAACCAATCAGAGAGCGAGCCATCCACAGAGCGTTGTTCAAGCTCCGCCCCTAATAGCGCAAACCAATCAGAGAGCGAGCCATCCACAGAGCGTTGTTCAAGCTCCGCCCCTAATAGCGCAAACCAATCAGAAAGCGAGCCATCTACAAAGCGTTGTTCAAGCTCCGTCCCTAATAGCGCAAACCAATCAGAGAGCGATCCATCCATAGAGCGTTTTTCGAGAATGACGTCATTGTACACCCGCGACTGTCTGCGTCTCTTTGCTCCCTCACCGGCGAGGTTAGAGAAACGAAAACAGCACGTGAACATAAGAGGGTTGCCGTGGGACGAGGAGGGCGCAGAGAAAGAGAGCATTTTAAAGCCGCGATAAACAGATTACAGTCTGTTCAGATTTCGAATGTCAAGTAGAATGACGTCATTCGAAAACGCTCTGTGGATGACTCGCTCTCTGATTGGTTTGTCGTGCCATTAGGGGCGGAGCTTCAGCGAGGACTTGACATTTGAAATCTGAACAGATTACACACTTGTAAGAAAAAAAAACAAAACCTGACCAGACTACATTTTGAATGTATTTTCAAAAAAATGAAAATCCCTTCAAGACCCGTCTAAAAACTCCAAAAATCGCATTGGAGTTTAAAAAAAAATCTGCATTTCAGGTTCATAGGCTCCATTACGGGGATCGCAGAAGAAGTTTTAGGCTGTTCAAAATATTTTAAATCCCCCGCCCCCAAACTCACAACGAAGAAGTATGCGGGATATCTGGTAAATAGGGCAGATTTTTGATCCGAATAATACTGTCATAAATGGACGGTTGCAGACAGGAAGCGATCGCGTTTGAAATAAGAACAGCGATCTGTAAAATTCGTCTTTTCTTTTTTTTTTGAAGTGAAAATTCCTTCATTTGGTTTCTACAGTACCGCTCAAAAGTCTATTAAGTTTTGGTTTTTTGGGGATATCTCAGCGAGTACTTATCCGATTTATATATAACTTTCAGGGATAATGTAAAATATACTTTGAAACATATACGGTATACAAAGACATGTCCGCAATGACTGTGACGCGTTTTAGGCATTTTTTTATTGAATTCCATTTTTTGTTTTTTTATGCTTTTTATTTTTTTATTTATTTTTTTATTAAATTTTTTTAAAATTAATAATGTTGCCATATAATTTTTTTCATGTTTTTCAGACATGGGAAGAACCTTTGGAAATAAGAATTTGACTGATAACGACAAAAGAGCCATCGTTGTGGGTCGTCAAAATGGACTGACCATGATGACGTTGGCAGGAATGTTCGGCGTGACAGAGGCGGGCATTTCTCAGTTCCTAAAGCGTCAGAAAGCTCAAGATGGCTCTACTAACAGCCAACGCACTGGAAGACCACGTGTCACTGATCGTAATGACGATAGGAACATTTTTGAAGACGTCTAGAACCAATCCAAAACTCACCGCCCCTGCGATCAGACGGGAATTTTTCTTGAATTCGCCATCTCCGCCATCCGTCTCGACCGTGAAACGACGTCTGAATGCTGCTGGAATCATGGGAAGACGTCCAGTGAAGAAACCGCTGATTCCTGAAAAGAATCGAGCCGCCAGGGTGAAGTAAGCGAAGGAGCATCTCAACTGGACCCGTCAAGACTGGAACAAGATTCTGTGGTCCGACGAAAGCAAGTTCCTCCTCTTCGGGAGTGACGGAATTCAGTGGGTTCGTAGACCAATTGGGTCCAGATATCATCCGAAATACCAATTACCCACCGTGAAACATGGTGGAGGTTCTTGCATGGTGTGGGGCGCCTTCTCTGGAAGTGGCATCGGACCGCTTCATCGCGTGAACGGCATCATGGACAAGCACGTCTACAAAGACATTCTCCAGAACCAGATGTTGCCGCACTTGAGAGCCATGGGCCGTGGGAGTGTTTATCAACAGGATAACGATCCCAAGCACACTTCACTGTTCGTCAAGGTGAGAAAAATTGACAAGTAATTCGTATGGTTTTTGAAACTCAGGACTGGTTCAAGAGCCGTCGGGTCAATGTCATGGGGTGGCCAAGTCAATCTCCGGACCTGAACCCGATCGAACATCTCTGGGAAGAGTTGGAGCGACGTTGTGCCAACAAAAGAGCCAAGAATTGCAACGAGAAGTTTGCTCAACTGCTGTCTGAATGGAATCAGATCCCCATGTCTACCATCGACACTTTGCTCAATTCTATGCAGAGAAGATGCCAGGCAGTGATTGACGCCAGGGGCTTCGCAACCAAGTACTAGGTCCCGAATATTGTTTTTAACAATGTTTTGTGTTGATAAAAAAATTTTTTTGTTGAGCTATGATTTTTTTAATTGAAAATAGCAAAAAAATTCGATTTTTTTCGAAAAATTCGTTTTTTTCTCGAAAAAAATTATTATTCTTTGAGCTAGCAACTTGAAATTTTGCCAGAACATGTATGTCTCTCTCAGAAAACTATGAAAAAAAAATTTGAATCGATATCGCATTTCAAAAAAATTTATCCCCAAAAAACCAAAACTTAATAGACTTTTGAGCGGTACTGTAGCTTAGTAACGGTTTTAGAGCGAAAAGACAGAAAAAGGAAAAATTTAACTGGCCACTATAGGGTTTTGACGTTTTAGTGGCCACCATAGTAGTAAAATCAGTGGCCACTATAGAGGTCTACTAAGAGACCACTAAAAACTTTAGTAGCCACTTTAGGGGTCAATGGATCAACATAACTGGTCCAATCGGTTTTTTTCAAAATTATCAGAGTTACTGGAAGGAATACTTGATGAAAAATTACTGAAGTGGCCCCTATAGTGGTCGGTTTAGTGGCCACTTTAGTGTTCTCTCCAAGTAGTCCTTGGCGAGCCTTTATAGTGGCCACTAAAAATTTTCCCAGTTACATGATTTTTTGAAGATTTGAACAGATCATAATCATCATGAAAGTTACCATAACCGGTAAAAGTAAGCACAATTGTCCGGTCAGTTCGAAAACGATCACAGCGATGGATACCGTATGAGTTACAGCGCCACAAAACGCAGCGGCACCTTGAAAATATAAAGCTATAGATGTTCGACCTATAAATGGTCGCACTTGGAATGGCTCATCTTCTAGTAGGGGTTATCAGAAAATTCTCCCGACCAGAAGCGACTCTCGCGCTTGAATATAAGCTAGTACAATCTACGACGCTATCTGATCCATTCCAATTGCGACCAGTAAAATGGGGATTTTCTTGATCTTATAATTATGAGCAAATCCCAAACCTACGACGGCATAAGCTCCAGGGCGAATGAAAGACGTCGATTCTTGAGAAAATCCATCGGGAAAAAGGTTGAAAACCGTCTAGAACTTCGGAAATACTCCATAAATCCCAGGGTTCCATTGAACCTCGCCAAGAAGTCGCCCAAACGCGGCTCCCAGGACAAAAACGGGCATGAAAATCCCCGAAGGTACCGGTAACGTTGAGGCCAGAATTGAGAGGAAGAACTGGAATAAATCCGAAATTTCGGCTCATCAAAAGCTAGAAATTCCCTTGAAAAGCAAGACAAGAAAATTTGGAAGGCTATATTTTCCGGGTTCATTGCGATAGAGCGAAGTTTCATTGGAAATAGAGCCAATAATACTTGGGATCTTAATTTTAAGGAAACTAATTTAAAATCGCTATAGTTTGCCCTTCACTTCTGAACTCCGAAGCTCATTTTCACTAGAAGTTTTACTTAGGAAAGCTAGAGTGGTCCCTACGGGGTTCAAGGAGAAATAAACCCCTATAGGGGACAAAAAGTTCTTCCTATGTGGGTTAAATCTAGGTGTTCTCTATAGGAGTTTTGGGTCTAACCCTCACGCTCCTAAATCTCAAGTGGTCCCTATAGGGATTTCCCGATTTTTCGTTATGATTTGAAAGTTAAAAAGACACGCTTGAAAAATTTATCCACTGTTACCATTTTTTGTCTTTCAAAAACCTCCCCATAGGCGTCACTTTTGCGCGCTTCAGTGGCCCCTATGGAGAGGTAAAGTGGTCTCTAAAAAGGAAGGATCTACAGGGTGACAAATAAATATTGAAACCGTTTTTTGTTTGATCGCTGCTTTTTGCACAACGGACTGGCCTTTGAATTTTTTTGTTTATTTCGTTCATTCATGCTCACTTATCATGTGTTTGAAGTTACAGCTCATACTTTTCAGTTTTCAGGTAATGGTGGCTCCATCTCTGTACCCTACCGCAATCATTGATTGTGTCAAAAGCTGAATGACGAATTCAGAGATCGGTAAAAAGCTGAAAGTGTCTCGTGTTCTCGTTTTTCGAACTGCACAACGCTATCGGCATCTCGGTACTTCAGATGACATCCAAAGAAGGGGATTTCCAGTCACCGTCACGACTCCAGAAGCAGTCAAAGCCGTTCGAGAGAAAATCAGACGCACTCCGGAAAGAAGCGTGAGAAAGATGTCAAAAGAATACGAAATGAGTCGAGAATCGATGAGAACTATTGTCAAGGACAAGCTGAAGATGATTCCCTACCGTATGCAGAAAGGAGCCTTCCTCAATCAAAAAAACAAGACATTGCGCATGAAAAAGGCTCGAAAGCTGCTCGCTGGCACGCAAGATGGCTCGCATCTGACGACGCTATTTACCGACGAGAAAATCTTCACTGTGGAGACGAACAAGAACGGCCAAAACCATCCGATCATCGCTACTGACTATCAGAGTGCCTGTGAAAAAGAAAAAATTCTGAATAAAACTTCGCATCCGGCTTCCGTGATGGTTTTTTCCGGAATTACCGCTGACGACAAAACTCCGCTGATTTTTGTGGATTCTGGAGTCAAAGTGAACCAAGTATACTACAGGGAGTAGATTTTAAAGTTGAGGGTGTTGCCCTGAGCCAATTCTCACTACGGAAACCGACCATGGACCTTCCAGCAAAACGGCGCCCCGCTCATCGTGCCAAAGGGACTCAAGAGTGGTATCGCGCCAATTTTCCGAGTTCATCTCGGCTGCTGATTGGCCTGCTTCCTCGCCCGACCTCAACCCGATGGACTATGCCGTGTAGATATATCTGACCGAGAAGGTCTCTTCTAAGAACTACCCAAGTATCAAAGCTATGAAGACCGCGCTCATCAAGAAATGGGACGAAATCGACGACGACTACCCTCGTGCCGTGATCGATGCGTATCCGAAGAGACTGAAGGCCGTTATCAAAGCTAAAGGAGGACGTTTTGAAAACTATTCTTGAATTTTGTTTCTATATTGTATGAATAAAATTTGTTCCAAGTTTGGTGGTGTTTGGTTGACTTTTGAGAAAGTTATAACGTTTCAAACGCGTTTCAATATTTATTTGTCACCCTGTAGAGTCCCTAAGGAGATGTACCATATTTATTTGAATCACTCAAATTTCGAATTCCTGTTCCAGAATCATCCCAATCTCCCATCAAAAAACTGACATAGACGATTTGGAAAGCTGCCAAAGTGAGCATCGGGTCGTAGAGAAGGTCGGGCCCTTGCCAATGATGCAGGTCCGGCGCTCCGACTTTTACTGTTTCATTGAAAGACGGCGGGACCAAACAGGCCGAAACGTGGGTCCAATCGGCCGTCCATGTGCAATTCGAGAAAAATTCTTGCATAGAATGGCTGAAGCGGCCCTAAAAAACGCCCGGAAATCGCCTTGAAAAGTTTCTTTTTGGATAATTTGAAACTCTACACTTCAAGCAAGCCGTAGAAAACCAAATAGTTGAATTTTTCTAATTATTAAATATTAATTCCTTCTGTTAAACCAATTCTTCAAAGTCAGACACGCTTCTTAAAAACCGCGACGCGACCGCAACGCTTCAAGCCATTCCAAATGCGGCCATAGGGTCAGAGAAAATGAAAATCACTACTTTTTCAAGAAATTCGCAAATCTTTCTTGAGCCTGAGATTTTTTTCTAAATTTCTTACACGCTTTCGAATAACCGCGACGCGACAGCATCGCTTCAAGCCATTCCAAATGCGGCCACGGGTCAAAAAAAAAAAATGAAAAAAACTACTTTTTCGTGCTAAATTCGGAAACCTTTTCTGATCCTGACATTGTTTTTGAAGTTCCGACACGTTTTTAGGCAACCGCGACGCGACCGCAACGCTTCAAGCCATTCCAAATGCGGCCATGGGGTCAGAGAAAAAGAAAAATACCTTTTCAAGCAAAATTCACAGATCTTTTTTAAACATGAGATTTTTTCTAAACTTCTTACACGCTTTTGAATAACCGCGACGCGACCGCACCGCTTCAAGCCATTCCAAATGCGGTCATAAGTCCAAGAAAAAGAAAAATACCTTTTCAAGCAAAATTCACAGATCTTTTTTAAACCTGAGATTTTTTCTAAACTTCTTACACGCTTTTGAATAACCGCGACGCGACCGCACCGCTTCAAGCCATTCCAAATGCGGTCATAAGTCCAAGAAAAAGAAAAATACCTTTTCAAGCAAAATTCACAGATCTTTTTTAAACCTGAGATTTTTTCTAAACTTCTTACACGCTTTTGAATAACCGCGACGCGACCGCACCGCTTCAAGCCATTCCAAATGCGGCCATGGGGTCAGAGAAATGAAACTGACTACTTTTTAAAGCAAAATTCACAAATCTCTGTTGAACCTGAGATGTTTTCCAAAAGTCTGATATGCTTTTGAACAACCGCGACGCGACCGCACCACAGCAAGTCATTCCAAATGCGGCCACTAAGTCAGAAAAAAAAAAAGAGAAATACTACTTTTTCAAGCAAAATTCACAAATCTCTTTTGAACCTGAGATGTTTTTCAAAAGTCTGACATGCTTTTGAATAACCGCGACGCGACCGCACCGCGGCAAGCCATTCCAAATGCGGTCATAAGTCCAAGAAAAAGAAAAATACCTTTTCAAGCAAAATTCACAGATCTTTTTTAAACCTGAGATTTTTTCTAAACTTCTTACACGCTTTTGAATAACCGCGACGCGACCGCAACCCTTCAAACCATTCCAAATGCGGCCATGGGATCAGAAAAATGAAACTCCCTACTTTTTTTAAAGCAAAATTCACGAATCTACATATTTTTACCTATTTGTTCTTTTCACAGCACCTACTTCCTTCAAAAATCATTTCCTCATTAAATTTCCTAAAGTTTGAATAAACACTATTATTATTTTTATTCTTTGAAAGAGACCAGAAATCAAGCTAAAACCCCAAAATTCCAACCTCACCACCAATAAACTTCCCAAGACCCATTGGAAAAGTGACGGACGAGATGAAAAACGAGACGAAAAGCGGATAAATTGGCCAACTGGAATTTCAAAAGTAGAAAAATCCTAAATAAATGCCCACAATTTTTGGAACAAAGCCTTGGCCGTCAGATTTCTTCTCAGAAAAAGGACGGTCGATCGGTGGACAAAGACGAAAAATGCGCCGAAAAAACCGCCAACAACACTTAAATCCAGATTTTACCTTGAAAAGCATGATCGCATGTGGAATGGCTCAGTTGCAAAAAAAGTTTTTCCAGAAAAAGTGACTTAAGCCATTCCAAATGCGACCAAATTACTTGGAATCTTGAGAGAAACCCAATATTCGTTGAACGTAATTCAGATTTTTTTTAACTTTGAATAGCATGGTCGCATGTAGAATGGCTCAAATGCAAAAAAAAAATTTTTCAGAAAAAGTGACCAAAGCCATTCCAAATGCGACCAAGTTACTTGGAATCTTGAGAAAGATCCAATTTTCGTTGAACGAAATCCAGATTTTCAACCTTGAATAGCACGGTCGCATGTAGAATGGCTCGGTTGAAGAAAAAATTTTCAGAAAAAGTGACCAAAGCCATTCCAAATGCGACCAAGTTACTTGGAATCTTGAAAACCTCAAAAAACCAACCCAATGAAGGCGAAAAATGGGAACTCCTGAACCATATAGGCGTTGGCCCATGGGAAATCGGTTTGGAAATGAGCCGCCATGGTTACTGTAACTTTTGTATACAGTAATGAAATGAAATTTTACTAAATTTGGGAGCCGAGCCGCCCAAAAAAGATTTTCGAAAAAAGAAATTTTTTTTCATTCATATTTTCACTAAAAAAGCTTCAAAAAACCTTTTTCTATGTTTTAAAAAAAGTTACCTACCGTAACCAGGTGAGGGGGCGGGGCCTCACAGTAACTAGCCTAACTAGCCTAAAAGCTTCTCAAGTGACTTTTACAGTAATTTCGAGTCTTGAAACGAAACTTGAAATTTTTATATCAACACGCAGTTCGACTCTCTGAGAGAAGGTCTGTTGAAATTTGTTTTTACTAGGAGGAAAAAAATCAAATTTTTTTATTATAAAACCCATAAAGAAAGCTTTTTGGCTCGACTTCCAGACTAAATTTGAAAAAAATAAGCTTTTCTTTTTGAAATCGAAACGAAATTTCTTAAAACTGCAATGATTTTTCTCAACATTTTGGGCAGTAATCTCAAATTTCAAGCCTTTCCTCTAGTAAAAAACTGAAAAAGGACGATTTTTCAGGTTTTTCTATGATTGAAAGGTAAAAAAATGCCGAAAACCGACCATCCCTGGTCGTATTCGAATCAGCCAACATTCTCAGGACTCTAAAAAGGGTCGCGGCACAAATTGCGGCAAAAAATCCCCGCCAATAATTCCTCACGGCAAAGTACACTGAAGTGACTTCGATGGAGAAAAGAACGCCTGAAATTTTCTTCCGTAAGCTCAATTTTCTTTTGGGATTTTTCCTTTCTAGACATATAAAAAACTTTAAAAAGTCATAAAATTAGTTGTAAATTGCGCTCAACCAAAAATTCAGCTTTTCGGACATTCCTAGGGATTCCAGAGTGGTCCCTATAGGAGTTAGAAGAGAAAACGACCCCTATAGTGACCGAAAAAGTGGTCCCTATAGGGGTCTAGTGTCGGATCTCTTTGCCCGTAAAGCTCAAGTGGTCCTTATAGGGGTGAAATTAAGGTGGTCCCTATAGGAGTTTAGGATCTGAAACCTTAGGCCCCAAAACCTCAAGTGGACCCTATAGGGATCTTCAATTCGATTCAAAAAACGCTTATTTATCCAGTTTTCCCATGGAAGCGCTTCTCCGCTTAGAGTTCATAGAACTAGCATGTCCCCTATAGGGGCCACTAACCTAAAACCCCTATAGGGACCATTTTTGCAAGCTTGAGTGACCTCTAGAGGGCCAAGGACCCCTAAGGTCGCCCCTACAGGGACCACTCTGGAGTTTCTAAGTCGGTAAGGGAAACTGCACGTTTCTGAGCAGATCTAGGGATCACTTAGGAGTTCTGATGTTACTAAAGAGGTCACTAGGAATGCTCAGGAACGTCTCGTTCGCGTTACGAAGGATTCAGAGATCAAAACTTATCTTCAAAAATTTCCTTTGAACTTTTTGGTGAGTCTTAATAATTGTTTTCTACTTTCAGAAATCAGCTTCTATCAATTTTTTCTCTTGACCCGTTTTTCAAATTTTTTTAACTTATTCTTACAGAGGCTAAACTTTCAAAGTAATATTCCTTGAATCTAGATGCTCCTATCGACTTTTTCAGAGTTATAGTCCCTTCACCGCGACTTGAAAGTTTCCTAGTGTCTGCGTCTCTGTTCCCTCACTAGCAAGGTAAGAGAAACATGAAAATAGCACGTCAACATGAGAGGGTCGCCGAGAGACTAAGAGGGCGCAGAGAAGTCCCGCCCTTTCAAATCACTGGGAAACTTTTTAGTGGCCACTACAGAGGCTCTCCAAGGACTACTTGGAGAGGACACTATAGTGGCCACTTCAGTAGTTTTTCATACAGTATTCCTTCCAGTAACTCTGATAATTTTAAAACAAACAGATTGGACCAGTTATGATGATCTGTTGACCCATAAAGTGGCCACTAAAAACTTTAGTGGTCTGGTAGCAGCACTAAGACCTCTATAGTGACCACCAATTTTTAACCGCTTAAGTGGTCACAAACTTGACTACTATAGTGGCCACTAAAACGTCGAAACCCTATAGATTAAACAAGTTCATTTTCTCATTCACGTTTTTTTAAAACTAACTTTATTTTTCATTGTCCTTTCGCTATTCTGTTAGATCTATGTAAATACTCATAAATGGTTAATTTTTTTTTTCATCCCTCACCTCCAATAGGAGCACTAAAAGTGCAAGCAACGCCGACAGCACAGCCGGCTGACAACATTTCTTCGCTTCGAGACTCGTTCTCAAAAACCGCCCTTGAGCCGTGAACCAGTCGACTCAGTTGGGAAGCTACGGCAGAGGCAATGTGAACAAAGGGTCCCTAAAAGTAAAATCAGAGGATAGTTTCGAAATTAGTTGAGGAACACATGTATGTGACTTTTGAACTGTTTCAAAATCAGTATCTAGAAAGTTTTAGTTCTCCTTTTTTGTTCCAAATAGTGAGAGAACAACTAATTTTCCATTCTCTCCAAAAAATTACCTCCTTGCCCATCGGGAGCCCACTTCCAAGGGATAAAGTCAGGCCAACCATTTTCGATATCAAAGTTCTCAGGGATAAATACTCTTTGAGGATGACTCCACGTAGTATCGTCTTCATTTCGGGGATTCCAGAACCTACAACTTTTAAGATTTCGAAAGTTCCCACAGTGTTCCCAAACAGGCGGCAGATGTGGTCATTGGGAGTGGCCGTATGCAATGGGGGCGCGGCTTATTGCAATAGTGGCGCGACAGTGAGAGCCGATTTTTTGTGCATTTACTGGGTGGAAACATAGCGTTAAATAATGTTTTTCAAGGCCTCCTTGAACTTTTAGAATAGCTTGAATATATTCCAACGTACAATGAACTTATTGAAAAGGAAATATGAACGGAATCGCTTTTACCAAAAGATTTATCACACGAAATGCCATTTTTCAGGAAAATTCGTCGTGATGTTTTGAAGGAAAAAACCCATGACGGTTCTCTTGAAAAAATAAAGCTCTAGACGTTTATCTTAAGGAACTCATTCTGAGCATTTTAAAACAAAAAATGAACCAAGTAGCCTCTGCAGAAAAAGTTACTCTTCAAAATGTCATTTTAGTCGAAATTTCGGGACCATCTCGATCAAAAATTAACTTAAGTACCTCTCAAACGCATCCAATACGGTTATATTACACAAAAGAAAGTGGAACGATACGAAAATCTGAAAAAATACGCGAGAAAAAGAGAAAAAATTGAATGAAATTCTGAGAGGTTGACACGCGCCGCACCGCGTTGCGTTAGAAGGAACTCGCGGTTTCGCCAATTTTTGACGACCATTTTTTTCGCCTGCGCTCGCCCGTTTCGAAACACTGTGGTTCCCCTACAAGGGGAATGAAATGTAATGAATTCGCCAAGAAAAACCAACCAATGGCCTGAGGCGCCATATAATGAGCAAAAAGAGCCGATCCCATCGTCAAAATCACGACGTACCCGATCCAAACCAAAGCCGATAAGGGCAAATTTGGAGTCACCAGGTAGTATAACCTCATTTGACCTGGATATCAATACAGTGTCCCAAATTTTCCACACAAGACCCACCATTCTGTAGGGAAACTATCGCGTAATCCATGACAAATGACAAAATTGACATGATAACGCCGAGGAGGGCGAGGAATAGCCAATCTTGGACCACTGCGTGGAATCTCACTTTGAGGTTTTCTGGAAAAAGTGACATTTTCAAGAAGGTGCAGGGAAAAATTAGGGGTCTGACAGTTTCTAAGGAATTTTTGAGTGATCCCTATAGGGGTTCGGGGAGAAACAGCCCATGTACGAGCCGAAAAAGTGGTCCCTATAGGGGTAAAATCAAGGTGCTCCCTATAGGAGTCTAGTGTCGGATCTCCTTGCCCGTAAAGCTCAAGTGAGCCCTATAGGGGTCTTTCAGCTTTTCTTAGGAATTTTTGAGTGGTCCCTGGGTTGGGAAGAAAAACAGCCCCTAGAGGGGCCAAAAAAGTGGTCCCTATAGGAGTAAAACCAAGGTCGTCTGACCCCCAGCCCGAAAGCTCAAGTGAACCCTATAGGGGCCTTTCAATTTCCTTTAAAAACGGTTTTTTTTCAGTTTCTCCATGGAAATGCTTCTTCGCTTAGAGTTCATAGAAATTATCAATTAGCATGTTCCCTATAGTGACGACTTTTGCAAGCTTTAATGGCCCCTTTAGGGATTGATAAAGTGGTCCCTAGAGGGTACCCCCCAAAGACCCCTAAGCCTGCCCCTATAGGGACCACTCTGAAGTTCCTAAGCTCTACATTAAACATTTCCTGCTGGAAAAATCGATTTTTTAAGAAAATGAAACAAATTTTTGATATCATTATGAGTCCCTGACCCCTTCTGTAGCGTTTTTGAAGGTAAAAAATCCGATATTTCGAAAAATCCTAAATTAACTTTAAAAGTGATAAGCCTTTGATAGAGAAAATTAAGTTTTCTAATAGTTTTTCAATTATTTTGCGATAAAAAAGACTGAAACTTTACTAAATGAACAGCAAAACCATCTTGAACTCCTCTCCCTTGCAGGTAAGGTCAATGGGACATCCAAACCATCGGAATTCGTCTAAAAAACCCGTTTTTAAAAGTTTTTCGATGGATTTTTCTACCTTTTCCAAGCCAGCATGAGCTCCAGCCCGAGCTAAACACGCTCCAAGACGCATTCCTTCGTCTTTCACGCCAGGACCGATTGTTTTATAGCGGCCAAGCTGCTTAAAAAGAACAAAAAATGAAAAAAAAAAATGAGGAGAATAGCTTAAATTGGACAATAATTTTCTAGAATTTATTAAAAATTGATCAGTCTCAACCAGTATAGTCTTGGATGCATTAGAATCGGATCAGGGCGTGAAAAAGCTGTCTTAAGCTACACCCGACCGAAAACGACTTGCGATGAAAGCTATGAATAGCCACGAGAGACGTTTCAAGTGCGACCACCCCTTTAAAAATTGGAAAAATTGAAGAAAAAATGTCTAAACTAAAAAGCTTCGATGGCCAAAAAATCTTAATAAAAATTCAAAAGCAAAGTCATATCAATAACAAGTTTCAAAAGTATGAATCAATATTTTGAAACCATTGAACAAAAAATCTAACGAATCAAGACTCCAACAGCGAAATAAAAAACCAGAGAAAAAGGGAATTAAATTGAAAAACAGAAAAACAAGCAAGAACTTATCAATTGAGTACAAAGGTCTGTGACAAGTTTGATCAGTTGAAAATCAAAAAAAAAAAAAATATGACGACCCACGGGAAAAAGACACAGAAAAACGGTGTAATGGGGTCATAAATGTTGGAAAAAACGCTGTTTTTCAAAGTTTCCTTAACGATTTTTTTTGGAGTTTTTTGAGAGCAAATGGTAAATTTAGACTCTATATAGTTCACAAAGAACGACCGTGACAACGTCACAGTGTGCAGAAAAATTTGAGAAGATTAAACAGGAAAAAAACAAAACAGGATTATTTTTTTCCAGAGAAAAAAATGCGGAAGAAAAAAACAAGCGCATTTTTCGATTTGCATCGGAACTTTGAACCTTTTATTCAAAAATTTTTTTACCTAAAAAAATTTATTTACATTTTTTTACATTGTTCAATAGTCTTCCCAATGACGTACTTCCATTGAAAAACAAAAATGATTCATGAAAAGTTCTTCTTCTTCTCGAATTTTTGGTTTTATACCTACCAAACTTCGTTGATAATCGTACTCCTTGGCATACTTTTGCTGATCGGGCGGCTCGGGACTTTCTAGCAAGGTCTCCCAACCTTTTCTGTCCGATGGAGTTCGCATGTCAACTGAAAACTTTTTTGATGAAACTAAAAGCTTGAACGATGAAATGAAAATGAGAAGTAAGCGGAAAACCGTTGATAAAAGAAAGGTAAGAACAAATTAAAAAAATAATACAATAGAAAAAAAAGGAATGAGTCAGTTATGAGAGAAGGAAAACCAGCGTAAAAAGTTGTGAATGCGGCAAAAATTGTCAAGGATTTACCGTTTGTCGGCAAACACATCCGTTTGGTCCACTTGACAAGAACCTCTGCAATAGAAATTCTCAAACTAAAGGTCAATTAACGAGGAAAACTCGAATAAACATAAAAAGTCGATTAATTCGGAGAAATTCCGTCAGTTATGATGTTTTGGTGAAGACACCGTAAATGAAGAGACTTGACTACAGTAATCATTTTGAAAATTTCCTGTTTTTAGGATTTTTTATTTTTATTTTTCATTTTTCTGACGTCATATTTCTACTGCGGGAACTTTCAAGGTTGGTTTGAAAGATTATTACTCTTACTGAGAGCAGTATATTTCTCATCGAAAATCAAAAGGATTCAAAAATCTTTGTTTCTGTTTAAAATTTTTATTATGTTTTTATCTTGTCAATTTTATCAAATTGAGTTTTTCCCTTCCGAATACATTTATTTTATGACATTCGTTTCATATTCAGACAAGTTTTGCGCAATTCAGAAGTTTCTCAACGAAATTAATTTTATAGCTTTCTCCGTTTCATTTTTAAACTTTTTTTTTCCATTTTTCCCCAAGTTTAAATGTCTTGAAACTTTAAACCCAAAATTCCGATGAAATTTCGAGCAAGTCTACTGTAACTCTGCTCTACGCAATACGTATAGTGCATGCCATCCCACGACACGGCTCTAAGAAAATCAACTTCCGGTTTTTTATAAAACTTCTTCAGATACTTAAAAATGCTTTTTTTTTTCTTTAAACCATCATTTTAAAGTTTATTGATTTTTTCGAGGCTTCTAAAGACGTGCTTTCGTATGTTTTTGATCCTCTTGTGCACTGATATCGCATACCCTTTTTTTAGGCGATCCAATTTAATTTTTTTATAAATTTCTTGAAGAAATTTTTTTGTTTCGTGGCTGTATAGTTATGTTTATAGTGTTGTTCCAGGTTTAAAAATAGTACTTAGTTGTTTTTTGTAAAATGGATTGTAATTATAGAGATTCTTTCAATAAGTGTAACTTTGAAGGGTTAATTATAAGCTTTTTAGATGTTTGATAGGCAGCAAAAATTTTTATGAAGAATCTTGGATTTTTATTTAGAGTAGCCTACACTTTATTTTACTTTTTGGCCATTTTCTGGAGCTTTGAGCTCTTTTACGTGTTTAAATTTTGAATTTTCAGGTAATTTACTATGCTGCGGTACCAGGCGTCCGTATATGGAGAGCCTGTCGAAGCCGAAGGCAGCGGCTACCATCAAGACTATCCACAGGTGAGTTTTACCTGATAATGATGATAAAAATATAGATAATTTCCAGTCTTCATCGCCCGCGGCTTCGATGGTTCCCATGACGAGTTCCACCACGTCGAACGGATTCCGGCAGCAGCAAAGTAGAATAATAAAGCGGCATGTTCCGATGCCTTATAAGGTTTTATGGAATTTTTTAAGAACTCTTCGAGAAAAAATGGCGTTTGAATGAGTTCAAATCGATTTTTCAGGGCTTATTTGAGCGAAATCACCTCATTTACACATTACTTTAGTGATTTTTCCAATATTTTTCCCGAAGTATAAATACAATTTTTTTAAAAATTCTTTCATTTCAAACAATACGTACAACTCATAATATTATCAAAAAGTGATCATTGAGCGATTTTTTTGCAGTTTGCTACAAAAATTGCTAATATTTCTCATAGTTTGATGACAATAGATCCTAAGTATGTTCTGAACGCCTTCAAGATTGATTTTTTAAGCGTATTTTCATACAGATAAAAAAGTTTAGCTTTGAAATCAACTTTAGTTTTTATTCGGCAGTTTTTAGTACAAGTTTTGGGCTTTCTGATCATGATTCCCAATCGTTTTTAGCGGTTTCCTAGAAATAATCAGTTCAATTAGTTTTTGGGCTTAAATTAGGACTTTAATAGGGTTCTTCTACTTCATAAATGGTTCAGAAGTGTTGAAATTCGATTAAAAGATTTTTTTCAACAAAAATATGAGCGACTAAAAGTTCGATTTTATTAACAAAAAATTAAATTTTTTTTTTGTTTTTTTTTTGAGAAAAACTTGTGAAGAAGTTTTTCACGGGAACTTGAGCGTTACAGCAGAGGTGGAGGATGGCTGCCCCCTGGCCGCCCTGCCTGCCAAGCCATAAACGCCCAAAAGGCAGAAATGACTTTTTCAAAAGTCAGCGTGGCGCGACGGTCCTTTGTATGGCGATATCGCCCTAGCATCTAGAAGCGCTTGTTTTGAGCGATGTATGAAACTTTTTTACTAAAACACAAAAACACGAAAAAATGGTGGTGTGAAAAAAAGATCAGCGAAAACTCGAACGGCGATTTTTCTGATTTTTTCAAATCGCTAGAGAGCTGTCCGACGGAGAACTTTCCGACTAATCCTTTTCAACTTTCTTGCTAAGTAAACTCTTCGTTTTGAATCCTCCCATATAAAGTAGGTAGTTGATTCATGATTAAAACACAAAAAGATCCTGTAACGGTTACAGGATCTTCAAGCATTTCTTTTTTAATTCTCTCTTTATTTCGGATTAGGATGGCTAATGAGAAAAAAGCGTCGTTTGGTTGCTTTTTGCTTTTTCCAACCGGGAACTGTGAACCTTCATCAACTGATAAACGTTAACTCGACCTTTTTTCATTTTTTTTTTCACGATTTAAAGAGCTGGTTTTTAAGCAAACTTCAGTTTCTCATAGCCATCTCAATACATGAAAGTTCCCCCTTTTCCCCCAAATCCCTTCACATTTCATTTTTTCAGAGCTTAGCGTCGAGTAGATTTATTCCGCGCCGACGGTTCTACGTCGAAGGTCAACAACAACAGCAACGTTGCATGACGACGTCCTCCACGTCTTCAGCCACTTCCAACGGCGTCATGTTCCCCACTCCCGACTATTTGAGACGAATGAAGGAAAACTATGAGACTGGAAAAGTGGTCCGTTTTTGGCGAAAAATTTGGTGTCGTTCGAAAAAAAAAAGAGGAAAAAGTTGGAAAATAATGAATGATTGCGTATCCAGTGCGAATACGAATAAGTGCGCGACGTCTGGTTTTTTTTTAGTACTTTCTGAAGCTTGAAATAAGAAAAGAGCTGATAATAGGACTGGTTTTGGAGAATTTTTGCCGTGTTCTGAGTGATTCTGAGAAATTGAAAATAGATATTAAGAATTTTAGAGTGGTCCCTATAAGGGTTAGGAGAAAATACAGTCCCTGAAGGGGAAAATGAAAGTGGCCCTTATAGGGGTCTAGGGTCTGAACTCTAAGCCCCTATAGCTCAAGTGAACCCTGTAGGCGTCTTTCAATTTAATTCAAAAAACGCTTATTTGTTCAGTTTTTCCCATGGAAGCGCTTCTTCGCATAGAGTTCATAAAAAATATCGACTAGCATGTCCCTTATAGGGGCTACTGACTAAAACCTCTGTAGGGACCACTTTTGCAAGCTTCAGGGGCTTATATTGGGAAACAAAGTTCTTAAGGATGTCCCTGTATGGAACACTTAGGAGTTTTTACGTCAGAAATCGAGAAAGATAATTGAATTTTGGAGAGTCAGATAATTTTGAACTTTATGGGAATTACCTTGAACTTGGGCAACGTGTAAAATAGAGGATCGGGTTTTTGGATTCGGGAAATATGGAGGAAATATATGTACGTCATTAATATACTTTCTTATAGTCTGATCATTATTATGAGAAGCTTTTATTTCGTGTTTAAATGAGGAAAAATTATTTTGTGAAATTGATGGCTGTGTTTTTTGACGTATAAATATTGGCGAATTTCCAGCTTATGCGTTAGAATTGTTTATTTTGGTCCTGAAAACAGTTTCCAACGTTTTTTCTGTATACTTCCGGGTTCAACCACCACATGAATGAGAACTAATTTTTTTTCCTATAAAGTTATGCTTTTTTTGAACCTTTTTTTCAACAATTTTCGAAGTTTCTGTTCAGATATACATCAGAAGGAACATCCCGGGCGTGAAATCGACAACTCCGCAACCTTCGTCAGTTCTGCCCAACTCAATACGTTCAAGCTCGTATAGTACAGCGAATAATTCCCGCTATGTCCTTCGTTTGTCGCCCAAAAACGACTTTATGCACGAAGAGTTGGTTTTTCTCAAGGGAAATTTCATGATTTTGTGTTTTTTGTGAGAATTTCTAGAGGGAATTCAGAGGAAGGGCTGTCAAAAAAAGATTTTCCAGGATTATTTTTGAAAATTTAATCTGGCAGTCATATTTTGTAACGTATTCTGCCTGATTTGAGGCAAATGTTCCGTAAATAAAAGTGAAAAATGACGTCATCTCATGAGTTTCCTTTCCCTGGCCCTTGATATATTTGAAATGGATCTTTCCTCTTTTTCTGAAATTAATCATTCCAGAAACAAGCAACGACAAGAAATGTTCGTTCCGACGATCGACGCGAGTTGTTCGCCTTTCCCAACCGTCCCCGCCTCGATGTCGATGGGAGAATATGAAGAGGAAGAAGAGGTGGAGAGTCTGGCGCCGTCCAACGAGACCGGTGACGACGTCAAGCTCGAGCCGGACAGTCCCGGAGCCGAGGATACCCTTTTCAACGCTCTTGGAGGTGTGGAGGGTTGAAGGAAAAAAAAAACAAGATAAATTTGAAAGAAAAGCGTAAAAAAAGGGCGTGTAAGAAAAAAAAGTGGTAAATTTTGAAAATTTCCTCTTTCCTCCTTGATATTCTCAGCACTTACCAGGGAACTACGCGAACTCGTAATCGCGGATCGAGTTCAAACTTTAGTGGTTTATAGACCCAAGTCAGGACACTTGAAAACAAGAGAGAATATCTGCACTGAGAAAAAATTAGTAAAAATGTGGGAATTAGGCCTGAAAGTTTTCAGAATACTGTTTTTTATCTTATTTTATATTTTGATACAATCGCCTTGAATAATCCGGCTATGATAAACTCTAAAAAACTTTTTTTTTTCCAGCCAAAAGAAAAGCAGAAATTTGATAACTTTCAAGCCTAAACTGTTCATTTTCAAAAAGTTTTTCCTCAGAAGCCTATGGAGTTTATCAGATAATCTCTCTTGTTTTCAAGTACTCTTACCCGGGTCTATGAGCTATCAAGGTTTCAACTCGAATGTCCGAGTAGTTCCCTAGTTAGATGCTTCTGAATCCAAGTGAACTGTAAAAAAAATATATCAGAAAAAATGAAGATCAGAAAAGGCGCAATGGATCTCATGTCCTTTGGAATAGTGCTTTGTTTTTCTTCTGAGGATGTTCTTTAATAATTCTAGACAGGCACTGGTGGCGTTTCTGGTTTTTATTTTAGCTTTTTGACTGGAAAACTTTTTTCAAATGGTTTTTGGTATTTTTATGATACTTACTGGTGTCTATGCTCATTTTCTAAACCGGCTTCTAGAACTTTTGTGCAAGTTTCTGAAGAGCCATATTCAAATGGAAAAACGGGTATGGTTGAGTTTTTTTTTAAACTGAGCATCATGATCAGAGGAAACACATAAAAGGGGAAAAGGCGGAAATTATGAGCTTATATGGACAAAAAATGTAACAAAAGAACGTTCCCGCTTGAAGCACAGAGCCTGAGGAGGCGTGGGAGAATTTCAAAACCACAAAAGTGAAAAAAATGTTAAGAAAAGTTTCAAGAGAGACTTCTTTTGATTTGTAATTTTCAAACATTTTACTATTTTTCCCACGAGACGTTCTTGAATGTGAGAATGGAGTGAGTAGAAGGGAAAAAAAAGCTTTCAAAAAACTTTAATCGATAGAGAATGAAAAAAAAAATGACGAATAAAAACGTGGGAAGCATTGGATAGAATTTAGGACATTTGTCACGTGTTTCTTTTTCTTTTTATCGATACAAGGGGGCACCGTTTTTTTTTTTTTGCAAACTTCGTTTTGCCGTCTTCTCGCAATCTGTACTTTGTTCAATACAATCAACTGTAAAAGCGGAATTTTCAGCTTTTCTTCAGTTTGAAGTATTTTTTTCTATCAGAATACATCTCTTTTCTTTTCATTTTTTTTTTTCTTGAAATCAACATTTAATTCATTGCGAGCGCCTCAGAATTCGTAAAAATATTTTAGGCTTATGAAGGAGTATATATTAACGGAAATCTTAGTATTCTTAGATTCATATGACCTCCTAGTCTAGGAAATTCGTGCAATCGTGAAGAAATTTCAATTTTGTCTTCTTTTTGAACTCAGTTTAATGTATATGACCATCAAAGATGAAAAAAAAAAACGTTGATTTCCAGAAACAGGGAAGAAAGTAATTTTTTTAGGTTTTCTGAGCAATCCGTCATCAGAACTGTCCTCCCCACAGTCTCCATCCTCACCCACCAGTTTGCTGGACAATCTGACCACCTTGAGTTCGGCCTTGCAGTCCTCAACTCATGGATTCAATGTCATGACCTACAGAACTAAGTCAGTCCTCAACAAGTATAGGTACAGGGAATCTTTAAGAAAAAAAAAAAACCGGCTGGAGTTTTCAGTTGTCCGCAATCGGATTGTATATGGAGGGGACAGTCGGAAGGGGCGCTGAGACGACATATTTCTGCTCACGAGCAGAAGAACGAGGTTTGTAGAATAAAGAAGAAACAGGAATGAATTTGTGAATTTAGGACGCCGGATTGGTGAAAGCGGATCCGATGAAAGTGACGCTGGTCCCGCCGAAACCTAAAGGGGTTCGAGTTGATTTTGATTTTTGATAAAATACAACGTTTTTTTACTCTCCCCCTCCTTCCCCCTTTCGTTTGAACTTTCGATGGAGCTTGTGTACTTAAGGACCTCCAGATTACAGAACAAGAAAAAAAATTCTCTCAAAAGATTATCTGGAGTATTGCTGATTCACGGCTGGCTTGAGCCATCTAAAAAAGGGTCCTGACACGGTAAGAAAAGAGACAGTGTCTGGTTCGTGGAGAGCGCAGACAGGCCACGCCCCCTTAGCGTTCCAAGCCGTGAATCGGCTATAAGGCGCTTGAAAAACCCGAAATCGCGCTTTTTTTAAAATTTCATATTGCGTCTTTTGCTAACTTTGAAGCTTTATAAATCGAAGAGGAGATCAAAATTCCAACCGTGTGCCTAAAAACGTTCCCTTGTCAGTTTTTTCCATGTCGAATTATTGATTTTGAGGTGAAATGCAGCGAGTGCGACTCCTTTGCGTACTCGAGGCCGTTGCTCCTGAGACACATGAGCGATGTTCACGGGATCGAAGCGCCGCTCATCCGCAAAACTTTTGTCAACCGCGAAATGTTGCAGGTTGCTTTTTTTTCCCTGAATACTCATCGAGAAAGATGTTCCATAGTGCTCAGCTCCCCTTTGGTATATAATAATCATCTCATGATAAACAAGTATAAATACTTGAAAACTATACAAAAAGTCTAGAACAGTTATCAATTAACAGCCAAATATTGGGGTAAAAACAATTTAGGAAATTTTGAGCGGTCCCTATAGGGTTTTAGAGTCTGACCCCTTAGCCCCTAAAGCTTAAGTGGTCCCTATAGGGATCTTTCAAATTTATTCAAAAAAGGTTATTTGTTTTGTTTTTTTGCATGAAAATGCTTTTTCGCATAAAGTTCCTAAAATATATCGACTAGCAAGTCCCCTATAAGGACCACTTTACCAACCCCTATGGGGACCATTTTTGCAAGCTTTAGGGGCCTCTTCAAAGGTTGGTAAAATGGTCCCTAGGGGAGACCGTTCAAGGGCCCACTATGAAGTCCCTAAGACAACCGGGTTCTGGGCAGAAAACTATGTACGGTAGCGCGCACAATAATTGTTTGTAGGTTTACGGGTATTCCAAAAAAAAGCAAAATTCTTCCAGAAATGGCTCGATACTCTGCGTGAAACCCATGCCGTGGAGTTTGTCGTCTCTTCTGGGTCGAAAAAGTGGGGACGCGGATTGCAGGTACTGTGGAAAATGTGAAGATTAGAAGAGAAAACTGTTGAAAAAATCGAATTTTAAAAAGAAGGCTGACTTTGAAATGAAAAATGGGCTTTTTTTGAACTCTAGTCAAGTTAACTTTTTTTTTCGTACATCATTTCAAAGTTGCACGTTTTTTTAGGCTGTTTTTTTCAAGGATTTTTTTAGAGTTTTTTTGAAAGATTAAGTTGTGAAAAATCCTATATTTCTTATTCCAGGTACACTACCTGACGTGTTCGAGAAGTGGCGACCAGAAAGAAAGGCCCAACAAGAAATACGTCAGGCCGCCGAGACCGTCCATAAAATGCGGGCGGAACTGCATGGCCTACTTGAAGGTTCTGTAAACAGGGAAATGATTGATAAAAAGGATTTTTGTGAGGAAAAGAACATATTTTATCATAATTTTGAAGCTCTGTGATGTATATGTATTATTATTTCTCTCAAGTTTTTTCTTAAAATCAGTTTTTTTTTAAGAAGTTTCGTTACTGCCCCGTTCAAAGCGCGAATTCAAAAATAACCTTTGAATCTCCAAGATTTTCGTTATCATTTTCAATCTCTTACGGTCATTTCTTTTGCCTAAAATCACATTGAGCTCGTTTTTTTTGAGGTCATATGAAAATCTGAATGACTCGAAGCTCTCAAAAAAATCAAAATTATGTAAAAAAAAAAGTTTTTGGTGTTCTTTTGATAGTTCAGGAACTTTTAAATTGTTCGAATTT
This sequence comes from Caenorhabditis auriculariae, assembly GCA_904845305.1. Lineage (NCBI taxonomy): Eukaryota > Metazoa > Nematoda > Chromadorea > Rhabditida > Rhabditidae > Caenorhabditis > Caenorhabditis auriculariae. The sequence continues at coordinate 103,782 of CAJGYM010000123.1, forward strand.
CCAAAAAAATCTTACGCGAAGCCTGTAAGTGCTCAGGAATGCCTAGCAAGGGGAGATTTTCCAGATTTTGGAGGTGAATTTTGAATTTAACGGCAATATTGGCTTTAATGAGCATTTTTTAACGCTTCAAAGTAAGGGAATATAGCATAGGGTGCTTGCGAAAAATGACAAAATATTCTAAGACCAAAATAAAATTGAAAAAGGGGTTTTTCAGATCAAGCAGAACCCGACAGTTTCCGAGTTGCAAATCGAAGGTTGCCTCCATCACAGTGGACATGATATCGATCATACCCGGATCATTCTTGAACATAATGAGGTCTTTATTGATTTTTTGTCTTTTTCGTGTGATTTTTGCTCATTTGACGCATTTCTGATTTATTTTCCTTGGACTGAAACAGTCAGCTGCAGGATTTAATGATGTTTTGTCCTTTTCGTAGCCTTTTTCGTCTTTCAAATGTCCTTGGCTATTTGTAGCTTCAATTTGATGTATTTGTTCCGGCTTGAAACGGTCGGCTGCAGGATTTCTTAAGAGAACTGTCGTTGATCAAAAACGGCGCGTAGATTTTCACGTCCAATTTTGATAGTAGTTGACGAGTTTTGAGCATTCCAGTGATCAGCTGCTTCTCCATTTTTGCCCCTTATTTGAAAATTTTCACATTTCTAAGTTTGTTACAGCTATCTTGTTGAACAAATAATCATTCACATCGAATAATTTCGATTATTCCTCTCCATTTTTCAGCTGGAAAGCATAGGAGCTCTCCTGGACGCGGTCAATGACGGCCTCGAGATCAACGTCGAGAATATCGATGTCATCCGCAGATATTTGGGCAGTTCCGGACGGTTTCGGTTGATGAGCGACCGCGGAATCATTGAGCAGATGCCGGTTTGGATTGAACAGGTGAATTTTAGGGTTTTCCCAGAGTATTTTCTTATAGAAAAAGTCCAAGAAAAAGGAATTTTATCAAACTAAGCTATGTATGCTTTAGCCTGAAATTTTCTTGTATTTTTTCGATTTTTGATTTTTGAAAGTCAGGAAGGGAATTTTTCAGAGATTTCTTACAGAAAAAAGTCCAAGAAAAGAGAATTTTATCAAATTAGGCTATGTCCGCTTTAGCCTGAAAATTTCTTGTATTTTTTTCATTTATTGAATTTCAAAAGTCAGGAAGGGAGTTTTCATCAATTTCTCAATGTTTTGGATCCTTGATGACGCGTTTTTCGAATATTTTGACTGTTCCTGCGAACAGGAAAATACAGCAATCTTCTAGGAAGATGTAAGCGTTCCGAATATTTTGAAGGATTAGTTCTTTTTTCGAAATTTGAAACCCATTTTCCCCATTCAAAAAAGAAAAAAAACAATAAAAAATACGTTTTTCAGTACCACGCAACCGAGTCGGTGACGGAAAACGTCGTTCTGCCCATGTACCGAGGCTCCGGACCGCTGCACGTGACGACGAGGACGACGGTGTTGGCCCCAAAAGTTCGGCCTCTGGCCATGACCAGCCGAAGAGCAGTCCCCTATTCCAAGACTATCGCCACTCATAATTCGTCTGGGAATCCGATCCTCAGCACCAGTCAGCTTCTCACGCCGAGTTACAAGGTGCGGAGGTGACCAAAACTGTTCAGGGCGTCCGACCGCCCTTTACGGCTTGGTTAAGTGCGCTATAATGATAGAATAATTGAAAGTTCAAAAATTGGACCTCGGTAACGAAAACCGGACATGCTCTGGACGTTTCTGAGCACTTCTAGAGATCCTAGAGTGCTAACGCTACTAAAGTGGTTACTAGAAATTCCCCTGACACGTCCGGTCCGAGTACGGTTTGGTAAAGTGTCCTCTGATGATAGGATAACTTACAGTTTAGAAATTGGACCTTGGTAACAAAAACCGCACATGCTCCTGACGTTTCTGAGCCCTTCTAGAGATCCTAGATTGCTGAAACTACTAAAGTGGTCACTAGAAATTCCCCTGACACGTCCGGTCCGCGTTACCAAGGTCCGAGTAGGAAGGCTTGCGTAGGATTTTTTTCGCCAAAAATTTGAAAAATTGTTTTTTTTTTCCGAAGTTTGAAGCGTAAAGCTTTCAAGAGTGTCGACAGGAAAACTGTTCATTTCGAATTTCCCCACTAGCGAGTCGTTTGAGATCCCTTTTTCAGAGAGAAAAACTGACGATCAGGTACATGGACCCGTCTCGGAGTGAACCACCGAGAAAGAAGTTGATCTCACCGTTGGATATTCATCTTTCAGATACGACGCAGGCGGTTCGTCTTTGATTGGGAAAATTACATTTTTCGAGACTTCAAAAATCTTTTTGTAATGTCCTTTTTAATGAAAAAGAATAGACAGAAAAGAGTGACCCCCCTCTTTTTGCGCTTCATTTTTCAGTTTTAAAAAAACCTTCACTAAAACTGTTTCAAACGGCTTAGAACTTTCAACTCTTATAACCATCCACGCTTAGGAACTCCAGAGTGGTCCCTATAGGGAGCAACCTTAGGGGCCCTTGGAGGGTCTCCTCTAGGGATGGCTTTACCAGCCCCTATAAGGATCACTACAGCTTGAAAAAGTGGTCATTATAGGGATTTCAGTCAGGAGACATGTTATTCGAGAGTTGATATGTTCGGCCCTTATAGGGACCACCCTGGAATTTCTAGGCGCCCTGCTTTTTTGTCCGGAAGCCGTGACTTCATGCGATTGAAAACCAAACTACTGACCGTTTCCAGTCGAAATTGGACGCGGAAGACGACGAAGGCGTGTCGGCCGTCGAGGCTTTGTTCAAGGAGGAGCAGGCGTTGGCCTCGAAACAGATGCCCATGATAGGCGGAGTCTCGGTTGACGTCATGGCTTCTGAGGACGTCAGCGGCTTAGGCGACGTCGGCCTCGGCCTCAGCGACGACTACCAGCAGTACAATAACAGCGATGATTTCATTGAGGTCTCAAAAAAACCATCCCAAATGCGGCAAAACATCAAACGTCTTCATTTTCAGATCTTCAGCTACAACAGCTTCACCGACTACAATGATCGTGGATCGATAAATTGTTCCTAAATGAACTTTCATGCCTTTTTTTTTATATCATAGAGTAGTTTTCAGAGCCGCTTATCTAGTTGTTAGTTGTTATTTTTTTTTTCTCTTGTTTTTTTGTTAGTTAGGTAGTTTTTTTCTCGTATTGTATGATTTTTTTTCTGTTATTTTTTTTGCCGTTTTAGGTTTTCTGTCGTTGTTTTGCTGTGGATTTTTTTTAGATTGTTAGTTTTTTTGCTCCCAGTGACACTTTTTTTTGTCTTTTCTTTTGTAGTCAGAATCCCGGATTTTTGTTTTAGCGAGATTTTTATCTAGTTGATTAGCTTGTTTTATTGATTTTTTTTCTCCCTTCTCAAGTTTGTGTGGTCATTTGAAACTCTTCCTCCTCTTTCTTTGTTAGATATTGATTTAGACGCATTTGATTGTGTAAATATACAAATTTTTTCTATCGAAAAAAAAACCTCTTTTCTATCTCGATCGATATGTGCCTAGAAGATTTGGGGAAGCTTGAAAAATTCCCGATAGATAATAAATCGAGTTTTTTGGATTTGCAATTTTGGATTATCAATCGGAAAGAAAGCCAGGGCCGCGTGTAGAGCGGCTCACTTTTTATTTTAAAACTGATGCTTTGAGAAAAAAAAAATTGTTTCCAACTCAAGTCTCTGGAAGTTCTGGAAAACTTGGAGACGGTTTTTTTTTTAGAAATATCTGATCAATTCTGAATTTACAGAAAAAAAGTTCGGCGTCCACACTGATTCCGACGGCTCCACCGGACATCATCATCAAAAACGTTCTTCGACTTCGAATTAAACTGTCAGTTTGAATATAATTCAATTTTCAAAATTCTATTCTCAATCCTTACATTAGCCTTATCACCATCGGTCACTGCTCATGGGATTGTCGAAATTTTTAAATGTATTCTAAAGATTTTCGTTTAGGCGCTTAAATTTTTCGAGAAAAACCAGGAAACTGTCAGTTTTTCGAAACTTTCACAAAAATTTCGTTTAGGCCCTGCCATTTTTCGAGAGAGCGAATCCAAAAATTGACGCGTTATCCGTTAAAAATGGACCAGGCAGAGATGGTTTTCCGGAAACCGTTAGAAAAATTGGCTCCAACAACGGCAAATCGCGATGTGCGACTTTTACGATGACTTTGACGCGCGAATCTCTAAATTTTGAAATTCCTCAGGCTTTTCAACAAATTTTGAAATTTCTCAGGCTTTTCAACAAATTTTGAAATTCCTCAGGCTTTTCAACAATTCAAAGTTTGCTGTACCAGTTAACGCGCCAATTTCGGTAATGCCGAAAATACTTGAAAACGGCCATTATATTCCAAATACTACGAAACGATCACATAGCTTATAGCTGTTTGCCCTTATGGTCTGAACTTTAAATTCGGCGTATACGTGATCTATCAGATCGCGTGAGCCGATCTCACGAGCTTTGCGTAGTGAGACTCATTCCCAGCTGTTCAAAGCTCTTCGGTCGACGCGACTGATCATCAGATCGGTCGGGGTCCTGTCGGAGTCAGACAGGATCCTGGTGAGAACCAGGAGATCTCGTTCACCTGGTTCGAACCGAAAATCGGATCCAACATGGAACCGAGGTCTGAGGCCCTGTGCTACAGATCGGTCGGGGTCCCGTCGGAGTCAGACAGGATCCTGGTGAGAACCAGGAGAAGTCAGGAAACTGCCAAAAAATGATGATTTTGAGATTTTTCAGGCGCTGCCAATTTTTGGAAGCTTTTGTTCTGTAGAATCTGACTTAGGGAACTGCCAAATTCAAAGCAACGTTTCCTTATGCTTCGTGAAAATGAAAACTAAGATTAAAGCTCCAGCCCAACACTCAACACTTAATGTCGTGAACCCTGATATCTTCATCAAATATAAATGTGAAAGAAAAAACTAAGCAAAATTGCTTTAATGGAAGGTTCAAAGAAAAAATGAAGAGAAAATGAATTTCTACTTCATGGAAGTAGGAGTTGGCTCAGCCGACGAACTTTTTGGAGCCGAGCTTTTAGGAGGAGCACCGCTCTTCGGAGCTGCACCGTTCTTTGACATGACGCTCCGGGCAGCTTTGCTTCTCGGAGCCGGCCCTTCCTGAAAATTTCAAGGTTGTCCAGTTTTTCAACTTTTGTTGAAAAAAAGGTCAATACGTTATCGAAATGCCTACACTACCAATATGTTTTTTTTTTCAAAAGTTCACCTTATTTTTGGCCTTTTCGTCTTCAACGGCTTTCGCAGCGTCTTCTGCCTAGAAGTTTGAAAAAAAAATTTCAATTTTTCAAGACTTCATACCTTCATTTCAAAGATTCCTGGCGGATCGATAATTGCGTCTGGCAAATATTTTCCAAACTCATAGTCGTCTCTTATCTTCAATTGCTTGGTAGGAGTTGCCTTGGACACCAGCTTGATTTTCTTCTTTTTACAGTACTCTTCTACGTCAGCTTTGAGCTTTTTATAATCATCATCGTATCCTGAAAAAGATCTTCAGCTCTAAAGTATATCTAAGGAAAAACGAAATGCTATTATCATGCTTGACCTTCAATAATTTTCAACTTTCAGGTGGAAAAACTATTTATTTGTGAGAAAGTCTAAAGCTGTTTTTTTAACGAAAGAATGTGAAAATTAAAATAACATAGCAAACACTTGCCTGAGTTCATCACTATTTAAAAGTCATTTCCTCTTTTCACACTCACTTTCCAAACGGAGCATTGCATCTGCGAAAGTTTCGTCATGCAGCGGCGACGGCCTGATGTAAGCAAGGGCTGCAAAGTTTTTTTTTATGAATTTTTTTCTGATATAGAAACATTCTTCTCTCTTGTTTCTATTTGTTCTTTTTGTGAATTCTTTCAGTTTTTGAACAATAAGTTTCAAATGTTCCATACTAAGAAGTTTTCCATTAAAACGCACATTGTATGTTTCAAATGTGCTTGCGGTGATTTGTCTTATCTAATGTTGGAAAATTCGACACGTCATTTAGAAAACTTCTACATTTTACTGATATTTCGTGAATGTTGGAATTTTCGGATTATACCCTTGAAACTCACATCCTTTGTACTCGTTGTAGTCGAGGCCCATGTAGTGAAGATCCAAAAAGCGAATCCATTCGTAAAGCGTCAGGAAATCTTTCAGCTTCTGTGCCTCCGGATCCTCATCAGTGTACAGGTGTTCGAGAACATGGATAAATTCTTCAAATAGGTCTTTAGAATAAATAATAATAATAAAACTAGCCAGTTCAAAATAATCTGCCAAGTTGAAGGCAGATTTTCAGCAGAACAAAGGGTTTTAAGGTAAATTTTTGTGCCATTTTGTGGAGCTTGCTCTGTTGGTTGGAGCAGTTTGTACTCTAATATCATACCAAAATGAACGAAAGAAAGGTAAACAAGACTACGCAAAATTTCGATTGTATAAGTACATTTAAATCACCAGTCGTGCTAAATTTTTGCGAGATCGTCCAAATTAGAGATGATTTTCATCAGAAATGACTTCATTACCATGCGTGTCCTTGACTTTTCCTCTCTGGTTGTACGCTGCGTAGGCTTGTTCGTTGTTGACCATAGTCCGCTCTTTGACTTCGTTCATGACGATCCTGCACAATTGGAACGTCACTTCGTTATAATCTGAAACTCGCAACTTCTGATTTTTCACTAAGTAAGAAATCTTCGCAAATTGAAAAATATGCACGTTGTTTTTCCTACACAAAGCCTATAACGTACTCTTGGCAAATGTCTTGTCAGTTTCCTCAAATTCAGTCAGCAAGCGGTCGATAACGCCCAACGAGAGCCCTGAAAATTGCACATTAGACAAGTAATTCACTAGACAAAGTATTAGGAAGCGTGATGATACATTCGGTCCTGCTTAACTCGAACTGAATGCAAATCGAACGTATCGGAGAATCTCTCTAATAACCACTTTAGTAGTCCCTAGGATTCCTCCGACACGCCCCGTCCGCGACCAGTTAGCGTTACCATGCTCCGAACAGCTATTTATCGGGTTTCGAAAATCTCGAAAGAGCGCGTTTGTGCAGAAAAACGCCAGTTGTACAGCCATTTCAATGAATTTTTTTGCTTCCGCAAAAAAAGAAGCCTTGTTTTCAAGTTTTTGTTTTCTCATCAAATGAAAAGTGAAATAAATACAGTAAGGAGTGAAATTATATGCGGTAAGTCCATGTTGACTTAAAAAGTGGATTTCAAAGGAATATTTTGTTTTATGAAAAGTTTCCTGCTATTGACCTTCCGGCTGGAAGCTTTTTATAAAAACGTCCTCACGCAGGCTGAAAAGATGTTTTTGGCCGACAATTTATATGAAAAAGGGATTTTTTTCCGCCCAAACGCGCGCTTTTGAAATTTGATGAATTCCGATAAATTGAGGGCCTTATCAAATGAAAAAACATGAACTGACAGGCATCGGCGATTTTCTTCTCCTCTTCAGTCTGGGGCTTGGTGTTAATCCACTTGGCTATCGTGTTATCCAAATGCTTGGCAATTTCCGGAAGCTTTTTTTTCCTTTTCATGTTGTTCTCCTGCGTCTTCAGGCTCACGTCCAGGTTCATACCCGCTTTTTGGCGTTTTACTTCTTTCTCTCCGTCCACATTTCCTTTTTGTGTGTCTCTTTTGTCTTCCTTTCCACCTTTCTTCCGTGCCTTGTCTTTTTCCTTCTTCAGAACCTCTTTCGATAATCCATCTTGGTTTGGAACAAGTATTTCGACAGTATCCGTGCATTTAATTCCTTTTTTCGACTCGACGAATTTCGAGATCAAAAATAAAATATCCTTCTCGCGGTGCGCTTTATCGATGTTAGCAGAATACGATCTTTGGTAGGCAAAGTTTTCCATGAGCTTTGTTTTTTCTAGAGTTCCTCCTTGGTCCAAAATTGCATCTCTCCTATCAGCTTCAGCGAAAATCTCATCCATCAGGTCAACTGAAGTTTTTCTTTTTTTGCTATCTCATTTTTTTTTTCGCAGAGACTAGAATTTCGCACAAATAACAAAAAAGCGAAATAAAAAACAGATGCTCATTTCTAACGTATGGCCTTCCCTGAACCTTAATCAAAAACAAATTTCTGCTAAATCCCATAGGCAACCGAGGAAAAGCTGGCAGCGCGTAGGTGCCTGCGTTTGGAGTCTCCGGTTAGCAACTGGTGGCGTGGTGTAATGGGTAGTGGTCTTGTTCAAGGTCAATATTGTGACCAGGGTTCGAATCCTTTTGACTGCAGCCCTCTCACATTTATAAGTACATGAAAGAGATAAGGTTATGAGGCGGCAAAAATTATTTCTGTTGAAAGGATTCGAACCATGATATTAATGTTGACAGTGCACGAGACCACTACCCACTACACCACGCCGCCAGTTACTAGTCAAGGGCTCCGAATGCGAGGATATACGCGCTGGAAAACTTTCGACCAGCTTTTCTTTGGCTGGAGGGGTTTAGCAGAATTTTATTTTTCATTTCAAGAACTCTGACCCAGGCCTATCAAACCCACATAGTCTCACTTCTCAACTCGATGTTCAGGGGAGACCATGCCCTAGTGAGAATTGGCTGAAAATCTGGTGCTCGGAGGCTCGAAAAGGTGATCAGTATTTTCTTCAGTTGACGAATACGTGTGAGATACTAGAAAGACGCAAGCCGGAAAACCTTCATTTTTTGAGCATACGAACACCCGAGTGGCAGTCTCACTCTACTCCCTTGCTGGCCTCTTCCCAGTTCCCAATTATAACAACAAGTTTAAGAAAGTATTTTTTGAACGTTTGTATTGAATATTTACTTTTTCACTCTTGGAAATTATTTTAGCAAAAAATTTTAACGCACTGTTTTTAGTGAGCTTGTTAAATAATAAGCTTGATTATTATCATAAAATTGAATTTTTGAAAGTCCGTTAAATGGAATGGTTTAGTCTAATTTTCAAATTGCTTTCAAACGAAAAAAAAAATGGAAAAAAAAACGAAAAAACGTCCCTAAAAGTTCGCAATCGGTGATAGCAAAATCTAACTACCAAAGATTCACTTGAGGAACCGTTGTTTGAAAACCTTGGAATTAATAGATTTTCTTCCGTTTAGAAGTCTTTCCAAATTCCTTAGCGAAAGTGTGAAAACTTTCCGAATTTCACTTAAGAATGAAACTGACACTTTGACCGGATTTGTATTACTGGTTCTTCTTTGAGGAAGTAGGCAGTCCGTTGCTCATAAGCGGTGAAACAGCTGATAATATTCTCCACTTAATCGATCAAGAATAGACAAAATGTTTAAAACTCAGTTACATACCAAAAGTTCTATGCTCTTTCATCGTGTTGAAGTAGGTAATGTGGATATAAGACGCCATCAGGCCGACTGTAAGTAAGAATTCAATATTGAGAAAAAAAGGAAATCAGCTCAAACTGACCGCATTGGGCGTATTCTTCAAACTCTTTCTCGAAACCCTTCGACGGCGGCGCCTTTCTTTTCAGGAACAAGAACATCAGAGCCAGAACGAGACCAAATATCACTATCCAACACAGTGATGTGATGGCGATCACCAAGATAGGCATTCCTTCTTAATTGGAACGATCAGAAGTGCGTAAAAGTGTGAGGTTTTTTCTTGTTTTGCAATCAGAAGGTCCTAAAGCAACCTTAACCAAAGTTTCATCAAAAGTTCAACCGTGGGATTAAAATCGTTCCCTAGTAAGTAGGATGGATACCCGGTCTATGAAAGTGTGTTCGAGTAAAGCTATAGAAGGTACGCATGAAGATTCTTATGACGCCTTCATCAGGAAAATGGAACGTTTTCATTCGTTTCGGAATTTCTGAGAAAGATTTCAGGTTCATGTGAAGTTGGAGAAAAATTCCGAGTTCAGTATCTTTCGATTTTCCTTCGACTTACCAGTAGCTTTTTCGGCCGATGGAATCGATGGACATTCAGGCACCGGTGGGCAAGACGAACTTTGCGCCGAAATCGGCTTAGGAAGTGGTCCGGAGATTTGTGGCGAACTTGGTGCCGAATTTGGTGGCAAATTTGGAGCTGTTGCCGGAGGTGGGGCTTGCGTGGTTGGTTTCGGGCACGATGCCAACAGATCCTGAAAAAAGTGCTGGTTTCTTCAGAACTAACGTTTTTATTTAATTAATCTTCAAGCTTATATTTAAAAAAATGTAACCTTTTTCCAACTTTCTCAACCGATCCCAAGGCTTCTTTTTTTCATGTTGTCGATATCGAAAATCGTTCCTTTCTGGCAATAAGGTTCGAGCGGAAAGATGCTTATGTTCGTCAGAAGACTGAACGCATTATCAGCAACTTCAGAGTTTCGGATGCGGATCAATGGCTCTGGAAAAAAACCTCAAAAATAGTTTTGCATGTAAAGTTTTTGTTGAGCTTTTTTTATTGAAAAATTACAAAAAAATTCGGAAAAAAATTTTTGGTAAAAAAAGTTACCTGGGAAGAGTTTGTAATCGCTGGCGTTGAGAAATAAAGACTGCAATTTTTTTGGAAACGTGCTTGTCCCGGATTGTCTTCTAAGACTATTCGCGATGCCGATTCCAAAGTTCCCGATGCTCCAAAGGCGTTGCCCACGTCTACTGGCTGCTTCTTAACGATGAGTTCGCCTCTTGTGCACTCCAGACAGCCACGCATACCACAACTTTCTACACCGATTCCAAAAACAGGCGAGTTGCAACATTCTGAAAGAAGCATAAATTAAAAAAAACAATTTGATAATAACTGACGCGATTGAGCGAATGTCGGAATGGTGTTAATCCAGATAACCCCAAAGAGCAGGAAAATTGTCGTTACTGAAATAATTGTTTTGAAAAATTGATAACGAATATTTTTTATAACAATCCTATATAACAAGTTTTTGGTAAAACTAGCGGTCTGTTATATACCACAGTGCGAGTTTTAGAGAATTCGTAAGTTTTTAAAAATTCAATTTTTGCATTTGCGACTTTCTGATGGTTTCTCTGAAACTGTGCTAAACTAAGAAAATGGAATTTTAATCCTTTCCATTTGGATAGTTCCATCTAGTTTTGAACATTTCTGTGTGGAAATGAATCGTTTAAAAAGGTTTTCAAGTCGAAGAAGCTGTATTGTCGGTTTTTAGCTTTTTACAGTTATGTAAGAGAAAAGAGAATTTTTATTCTTTTTTCGGTTACGAATTTGCCAAAAAATCAGCCAATATTAGCAACTAAGATCTCTGAAGATCTGATTATCTCAATATGCAAAGCCTTCCTTTCTCGAAAATAAAAGTTTTGAAGCCTAAAAGGTTTTATTTCTTTAAACAACCATGTTTTAACTCGATACTAGTCCCCGAGCTCAGAAAGTTCTCTTACTAAATGTTCAATCGTAAGGCGAAGTTACGATAGAAGCGCTTCTGTTGCAATGTCTCGAAGCTTTGTTCACAACGGGGAAGGTTATAATTGAAAAAAATTCCATTAGAAATGATATTTTTCTTTTTAAATATGTCTTTCTGAGAATGAAACCCGTTTCATGGAAATTTTCCTGATATCTCTCACAGTACGTAATGAAAGTTTTGATGTACCAAAAACTGAAAATGATCAGTTCATACGCGCCACGTAATTGACCTAGTTGCCACGTGGGACATAAGAAAATTTCTATTCTATGAAAAAATGACTTGAGTTAGCTGCCTTCCAACCTTCCACCTCTGGGATCCAACTCATAAGATTCTGGATCCCTATTCCGCATCACAAACAAGGATCCCAAGAAAGAACGAACCGACAGGAGGCGAGGAAGTCTTGAGGCGAGTCCTCATCGCGTCGATGTCGTGTTATGACTGACGCTCTTCCAAATCTCACGTTTGACTTACACGTCGTGATTTTCTTCTTTTTTTTTCATTGTGAACAATTTATTTTTTATGTCATCATTTTTTATCTAGATGATATCTTCACGGCGAATATTTTCTGTCCAACATTAAGGCTAGAATATTTTTGAAAGCCTGATTGCATTCTAATAAGTTTAATAAAAAAAGTTTTTGAAGATTTTTTTAAAATTTCTAAAAAAACTTCGCTTTTTTTGAGAAAAAAAGGAAAGCTTTTTACTTTTTTTCAAGGTTGTGAAGTATTTTCCGCAGGCAGAAAACTCGATAAAAGTTAGGGTAGACTTGAAAAATAAGACGAACACTCCATAGCCCCTGAAATACTTAGAAAAATGACCTTTTTAATGCATCATCGCATTTTTTCAATACTTCGAAAACAAAATCTTGATTCAGGCAGAAAAAGAAAGCCTTTGAGCCATTCCCAGTGCGTCCACAGTGGTTCAAATTTCATTAGAATAAGGTCCTCATCAAGACTTCAATCACTGGATCGATTAGTTTGAAGAAAATTTGATCTCTCTCTCACTTCAAATTGAAAACGTGTTCAGTGGGTCAGTTTTTCCGCGAGAAATTTCTGTTTTTTTTTCTCTGGTCCATTCATTTTCTTACAACGCTTTCAAGTATATCATTTTTCAAATATTGTATTGAAAATCAAAGAAATCGACGCTTTATTCGTTCAAAACGGACTGGGCAGAGATGGTATCCGTTAGAAAAAATGGCTCCAACAACGGCAAATGGCGATGTGTGACTTTTACGATGACTTTCACGCGACAATCTCTAAATCAGACGTGGAGGATTGGGAAGGCAGCCCTTGGCTTGGCGACCAAGCCAAGCCATTTAGCCAAAAGATAGAAATGAGCCTTTAATTTACGCGGTCTTTGGCAACTAGGTCAAGCACTTGGCGATAACGCTCTGAACTAATCATTATCAATTTTTGTAAATTTTTGAATTGTTTTTCGCAACTTCGTGTTAACGTTTTTTTAATCTACTGTAACAGTTATTTCAGCAGGGAAATGTCACCGAAACGGGTCTGTAGGCTACATTTTCAATCCCACTGGAGAACTACGCAGACCAAAAAATTTTGAGATGTTATGAAATTGATACAAAGCCTTTCTTTTGATTCATTTGGTTTTAACAAAGTCAGATGACAAAAATTCTACTACGCTAGGCCACCTCATCATTCGTGGAAGGCGTACAGGTCTCTTCCTGGATTTTTTCGGCGGTATGAAAAAAAACCAGCGAATTTTCGAGCGGCGACTTTTCCGATTTTTTTAAATCGCTAGGGAACTTGCCGACGGAAAAGTTTCCGACGAATCTCTTACCGACTTTTTTTCCCTTATATTTTTTTCGGTTTATAAAAAAATCTATTAATATTTTTATTTTTTTCTGTTTTAATCATGAATCAACTTTTTATCTAGAAAAATCGGAAAAGACGGCGTTCGAGTTTTCGCTGATCTTTTTTTCAGACCATCATTCTTTCGTGTGCTTTTGTGTTTTAGCAGTCCCTTGATTACAAGAGATCTTACTTGGTCTAGACGTCACCAAAATTTTTACTCCAAACTCGTCCCCGAATCCGAGTAGTTCCCTAGCCAGATTTAGGCGAAAGATTTTTATGTTCGAATTTTGTCTAACAATTAAAAATTCTGATTACGTTGTGTACACAATTTTCATACATTGCTCGAAACAAGCGCTTCTAGATTCTAGGGTGATTTCGCCATACAAATGACCGTCGCACCACCTTGACTTTTGAAAAAGTCGTTTCTGCCTTTTGGGCGTTTATGGCTTGGCAGGCAGGGCGGCCAATGGGCAGCCATCCTCCACCTCTGGCGCATACCATTCAAGATTTTGCCTTTCTAATCCTTCACCTATGGTCTAAATTATGAAATTTCTCAGACTTTTCAACAAAAATTCAAAGTTTACTGTACCAATTAACGCGCCAATTTTGGTAATGCCGGAATCACTAAAGCCCATCGTTAGGTCTTGACTATCAGGGAACTGCCAAAAAATGATGATTTTGAGAGATTTTTTAGGCGCTACCAATTTTAGGAAGCTTTTGTTCTGTAAAATCTGACTTAGGAAACTACCAAATTCAAAACAACGTTTCCTTATGTAGGGACCGCAAAGCCACGCCCCTTTTCGCGATAGAAAAAGTGGCTTTTTTTTGGTTTTCAACTTTCAATTTGTTGTAGTTGCAAAATATATGGAACTGGATAATAAATTTTGACACACATGTACAGAAAAGCTTCCTCTTTCGTTTAAAAAATATTTCACGCTTTTTTGATGCGTTCTCGCGGAATGTCGTACAAAAACGTGAATGCAACTAAAAAATTTTGTCATTTTTTGCTTTTTCATGTGTTTTCAAGTCGAACGCACTCTTTCTTTTTTTATATAATGATTTTAATTTAAGTAACGGTAATTTTAAAACAATAAAATAAAAAATTCGTCTTTGCCAAAAATTTTAGGGAGTGCCGAAAGTCATACTTCAAAATATCGTTAATAAGCGAATATAATCGAGTTTTTGTTTTTTCAAAATTCAGACCATGGGCTTACTTAAATGTTTCTCCACAGAATATGTGCTTGAAAAAGTTGTTTAATACGCCAAAATGCTCTTGAAAATAGAGAATAAAATTAGCGGCGTTTATCACACAAAAAGCGGTCGAACGCAGGTTTTTTAAACGATTATATGCATTTATTAGTAAAAAATCTTTCAATTAGAAGAATAAAATAAAAACTTCGTCTTTGCCAAAAACTTACGGGACCGTTTTAATGCAATAATCGTTAAACGAGGCAAAAAGCACTAAAAAAACAGTTTTTTCGAAGTGAATTTTCACGGAAAGTTTGAGTAAAGATTTGCGAACATATTCTGATAAAAATAGCTAAATTACTTCGGACTTTTTCTTTTTGAAATAGGCAATCTGTGCTATCTAAACGGCTCAAGGCTATGGCGGATGGAAGCTCCACTCGCTAGCCCTAACAGCTTGGCGCAGCGCGTGCGCTGCGATTTTTCATTTTGAGGTCGCGATTTCGATGCCCGCAAGCGCCAGTTTTTTGTTTTCTGGAAAATACCGACTTTTTCGGCAAACTAGCAAATTTTTTATCGTTTTAGCATTCTATTATGATTTGTTACATCATAATAGACCAGTATCGAAACTTGTTCTAAAAGAAAAATCGAGAAAAACGTCAAAAATGGATAATACCAAAATTTCAGTACTAAAAAAATGGTGCGCGGCGCGCCACATTTTTCGTCATAACTTTTTTCATCCTTAATCTTTTTCGAAAAACTAAACGGTTCTGACTTTTGAATCGAAGCAGCTATCAAATCATACAAAGCTCGATGCTGAAAAAAATTTTTTGAAAATTCGTCTGCGGTCCCTATCCTTATGCTTCATGAAAATGAAAACTAACACGGGAAGTGCGAAAGGTCGAGGTATTGGAATTTAATGAAACTTGGTATATAGGTACTTCCGAACACCCTGAATCCAAAGCAGTTGAAAAAAAGTGCGCCTTTTTGGTTCTGGTCGAGTTATGGCGCCTCAAATTTTGCACGCAAAAAATGCATTGGAAGGGAGGAGGGAATGTGTTGCGGCGGGTAACTCTAGCTGCCAGCAGGCGGCGTGGTGTAGTGGCTAGCGGCCTTGCGCTGTGAAACCTATGATGAAGGTTCGGTCCCTTTTTGGTGAAATTTTTTTTTGCCATAATTTTTTTCGAAAAAATTAATGAATTTTTGAAGATGGAACGAAAAATACCGTTCAAAGTGTTAAAATTCACTATTTTATGTCGTTTTGAGACAGACTTTCAACAAAAAAATTTTTTCAGTCTTTTTTTGTCATACCCTGTGCAGGAAATTTGGGCGTCGAGATTATTCTTGCGAGAGTTCGTAGGTTTGGGATATAAATAATAACATTGTAGTTCTATGCTTCTATTCTTATTCATCAAAAAATTATGGTTGGGCAAGAAAAATGAAGCGAAAAAATTTTCTGTCAAAACTCTTTCTCAGATGGGCATAAAATGGTGAAATTCAAAACTTTGAGCTGTTCTTTCCCTCCATCATCGAAACTTCCTCATTTTTCAAATAAAAAAAATTGGCAAAAATAAATTTCACCAAAAAGGGGCCGAACCTGCAACATAGGTTTCACAGCACAAGGCCTCTAGCCACTACACCACGCCGCCTGCTGGAAGCTAGAGTTGGCCGCCGCAACACATTCCCTCCTCCCTCCCAATGCATTTTTTGCGTGCAAACTTTGAGGCGCCATAACTCCACCAGAACCAAAAAGGCGCACTTTTTTTCAACTGCTTTGGATTCAGGGTGTTCGGAAGTACCTATATACCAAGTCTCATTAAATTCCAATACCTCGACCTTTCGCACTTCCCGTGTAAGATTAAAGCTCCAGCCCAACACTCAACACTTAATGTCGTGAACCCTGATATCTTCATCAAATATAAATGTGAAAGAAAAAACTAAGCAAAATTGCTTTAATGGAAGGTTCAAAGAAAAAATGAAGAGAAAATGAATTTCTACTTCATGGAAGTAGGAGTTGGCTCAGCCGACGAACTTTTTGGAGCCGAGCTTTTAGGAGGAGCACCGCTCTTCGGAGCTGCACCGTTCTTTGACATGACGCTGCGGGCAGCTTTGCTTCTCGGAGCCGGATCTTTCTGAAAATTTTTAATTTTAATTATTACCGAATTTTTCAACTTTTGTTTGAAAAATTCATGGTCAATACGTTTCCGAAATGCCTAAACTACCAATATGTTTTTTTTTCTCAAGAGTTCACCTTATTTTTGGCCTTTTCGTCCTCACTTGCTTTAACGGCTTTCGCAGCGTCTTCTGCCTAGAAGTTTGAAAAAAAAATTTCAATTTTTCAAGACGTTATACCTTCATTTCAAAGATTCCTGGCGGATCGGGAATGCCATCAAACTTATATTTTCCAAAGTCGTATTTTTCTCTTATCTTCAATTGCTTGGTAGGAGTTGCCTTGGACACCAGCTTGATTTTATTCTTCTTGCAGTATGCTTCCACGTTAGCTTTGAGATTGTCATAATCCTTCTCGTATCCTGAAAAAGATCTTCAGCTCTAAAGTATAATTAAGGAAAAACCAAATGCTATTATTATACTAGACCTTCGATAATTTTCAACTTCTAGGTGAAAAAAACTGTTTCTTTGTGAGAAAGTCTAAAGCTGTTTTTTTAACGAAAGAATGTAATAATTAAAATAGCATACAATCACTCGTATAAGATTCTCACTTTTCGAAAATAATTTCCTTTTTTTCAGGTTCACACTTACTTTCCAAACGGAGCATAGCATCTTCGAAAGTTTCGTCATGCATCGGCGACGGCCTGATGTAAGCAAGGGCTGTAAGGTTTTTTTTAATGAATTTTACACTGATGTAGAAACATTTTTCTCCACTACCTTGTTTCTATTTGTTCTTTTTGTGAATCCTTTTAGTTTTTGAACAATAAGTTTCAAATCTTCCGTACTAAGAAATTTTTCATTGAAACGCACATTGTATGTTTCAAATGGGCTTGCGGTGATTTATCTTATCTAATCATTTAGAAAACTCCTACATTTTACTGATGTTCCGTGAATGTTGAAATTTTCGGATTATACCCTTGAAACTCACATCCTTTGTATTCGTTGTAGTCGAGGCCCATGTAGTGAAGATCCACAAAACGAATCCATTCGTAAAGCGTCAAGTAATTTTTCAGCTTCAGTGCCTCCGGATCCTCATCAGTGTACAGGTGTTCGAGGACATGGATAAATTCTTCAAGTAGGTCTTTAGAAAAAAAAAAAACTAATAATAAAACTAGCCAGTTTAACCAAGTTAAAGGCAGATTTTCAGCAGAACAAAGGGTTTTAAGGTAAATTTTGTGCCATTTTGTGGAGCTTGCTCTGTTGGTTGGAGAAGTTAGTACTCTAATATCATACCAAAGTGAATGAAGGAAGGGCAAACAAGACTACGCAAAATTTCGGTTGTATAAGTAGATTTAAATCATCAGTCGTGCTAAATTTTCGCGAGTTCGCGCAAATCAGAGATGATTTTCATGAGAGATGACTTCATTACCATGCGTGTCCTTGACTTTTCCTCTCCGGTTCTCCGACGCGTAGGCTTGTTCGTTGTTGATCATAGTCCGCTCTTTAACTTCGTTCATGACGATCCTGCATAATTGGAACGTCGCTTCGTTATAATCTGAAACTCGCAACTTCTGATTTTTCACTAATTAAGAAATCTTCGCGAATTGAAAAATATACACGTTGTTTTTCCTAAACAAAGCCTATAACGTACTCTTGGCAATTTTTATGCCAATGTCCGTAAATTCAGTCAGCAAGCGGTCGATAACGCCCAACGAGAGCCCTGAAAATGGCACATTAGACAAGTAGTTCACTAGACAAAGTCTTAGGAAGCGTGATGATACATTCGGTCCTGCTTAACTCGAACTGAGCGCAAATCGAACGTATCGGAGAATCTCTCTAATAACCACTTTAGTAGTCCCTAGAATTCCCCCGACACGACCTGTCCGCGACCGGCTCGCTTTACCAAGCTCCGAGCAGCTACTTATCGGGTTTCGACGATCTCGAAAGAGCGCGTTTGTGCAGAAAAAAAAATTATTTGTACATGATTTTTATGAATTTTTTTGCATCTGGAAAAAAAGAAACCTTGTTTTTACGTTTTTGTTTTCTCATCAAATGAAAAGCGAAATTACTACAGTAAGGAGTGAAATTATATGCGGGAAGTACATGTTGACTTGGAGAAATGGATTTCAAACGAATATTTTCTATTTTTTGAAAAGTAGCCTTTTATTGATCATTAGAATGGCAGCTAAGTTTTCTATAGGATTTTTCTCACGCAGGCTAGAAATAATTTTTTTGGCCGACAAAAGCGTTTATACAGAAGAAGTGAAATTTCCCGCACAAACGCGCTCTTATGAAATCAACTGATTTGCAATAAATGGTGGCCCTAATCAAAAAACCATCAACTGACAGGCATCGGCGATTTTTTTCTCCTCTTCAGTCTGGGGCTTGGTGTTCATCCACTTGGCTATGGTGTTATCCAAATGCTTGGCAATTTCCGGAAGCTTTTCCTTTTTTTTCATGTTGTTCTCCTGCGTCTTCACGCTCAGTTCCAGGTTAAAACCCGCTTTTTGGCGTTTTTCTTCTTTTCCTTCGTCCACATATCTTTTTTTGGTGTCTCTTTTGACTTCCTTTCCACCTTTTTTCCGTGCCTTGTCTTTTTCCTCCTTGAAAACCTCTTTCGATAATCCATCTTGGTTTGGAACAAGAATTTCGACAGTTTCCGCGCATTTATTTCCTTTTTTCGACTCGATGAATTTCGAGATCATAAGAAAAATATCCGTGTCTCTGTGCGTGCTCTTCATACTATTCATGAATAATCTCCTGTAGGCAACATTTTCCATGAGCTTTGTTTTTTCTAGAGTTCCTCCTTGCTCCAAAATTACATTCCTTCTATCCACTTCATCGCGGATGTGGTCCATATTGACAACTGAAAAGTTTTTTTTCTTGACTTTATTTTATTTTTTTCGAAACTAGAATTTTGCACCGGTTGTAAAACATCTGAATAACAAACGGATGCTTATTTCTCTACAAGAAGCGTGCACGGTGCGAGCACTGATTTTGCACTTTTTCACTGCACGGTGCATGTTTTCGTTTTGCACCTCGCAATTTCGGGCCTTTTTCAGTGCGCATGAGGTGCAACACCGCACGGTGCTGACACTCCGAATCAAAAAATTAAACATGCTTTGCTATTCCATTTAGGCCTTTTCTTTCTCCATCATCCGACTTTTCTAACGAAAAAAATCAATACTAAAACGAATAAAAAATATAAATAACATGTAGAACTGGGAGAAATGGACTGAATTGACAGGATTTCGAATACCCAATTTTCTGATTCGGAGTGTCAGCACCGTGCGGTGTTGCACCACATGCGCACTGAAAAAGCCCCAAAATTGCGAAGTGCAAAACGACAACATGAAACTAAAAAAGTGCGAAATCAGTGCTCGCACCGTGCACGCTCCTTCGTTCTAACGTATGATCTTCTTGTAAAGTAATAATTAGGATATAGTAAACGCGCAGTCGCAAAAACTTTTCTTACAAGGAAAAATCTGTTTTGAAGCTGTTTTGAGTCAAATACGCAAACGTCGTTTTTGGAATTTTCAGTTGTCCGTATAGAATATTTTCATTTATAAGGAAGCAATGACTTCTCAACTTATTTTTTAAACACGGTTTTCCCAAAGAAAAGCTTTAAACATTTAAATTTCACTTTGAAAATTTTGATCAAAGAAACCGGGAGTCAAAAAGCGTTCCGTAGTTAGCAAACAGTAGGAGAACTTTCCCAAATTTTTAAAAAAAAGAAACTGACACTTTGACCGGATTTTTATTTCTGCTTCTTCTTCTTTGAGGAAGTAGGCCGTCCGTTGCTCATATGCCGTGAAACAGCTAATAATATCGTCCGCTTAATCGATCGAAAATACAAAAAACGTTCAAACTCGTTTAACATACCAAATTGTTGATTGTCTTTCAGGAAGTTTAAAAAGACAGTGTGGATGTACGATACCATCAGACCTACTGTAAATGAGAATTAAAAATTGAGAAGAAATCAGCTCAAACTGACCGCATTGGGCGTATTCTTCAAACTCTTTCTCGAAACCCTTCGACGGCGGCGCCTTTCTTTTCAGGAACAAGAACATCAGAGCCAGTAGGATGCCAGTTATAACCATCCAACACAGTGATGTGATGGCGATTGCCAAGATAGGCATTCCTTCTTAATTAGAACGATCAGAAGTGCGTAAAAGTGTGAGGTTTTTTCTTGTTACAATCAGGAGGTCCTAAAGCAACCTTAACCGAAGTTTCATCAAAAGCTCAACCGGGGGTTTAAAATCGTTCCCTAGTAAGTAGGATGGATACCCGGTCCATGAAAGTGTATTTAAGCAAAGCTATAGAAGGTTATAGAACCCTTTCAGGTCGAAAAAATCTTTTTTTAAAAGTTATAAACAAAAAAAATCATTATCATTTTCCACTTCTGTATAACGGTATTGAAAGTCACTGAGGTACCTACAAACTATTGGGTGAATTGGCACAACTCCGTCTCTCTGCCTGCCTTGAAAGCATAGTTGTCAAAAACTTGGGGATCTCAGGGCCATAGGTCTTTTCGCCTCCAGAAAAGTATTTGAATAGTGAAACACGGACTGTAAAAATGAAGCGTCTACAGTAAACATCAAACATATAAGAACTCGAGCCGTTTAGTTGCCAATTAATACCAAATTTAGACTCTCAAATCAAATTTTTGGTTCAAAAAAGAAAAGCGACTATACATCGGACGGTACACAAGAGCATGTGTTCTAAAAGATAACCATTTCAAAGAAGTAGCTTCTTACATGTAAATTACCAAGTAATCAAAATTATGTATTTCCTTTTGCCGCTCTATAAGAAAAACGTCAGTGCGTCATAACTATCAAAAACCCTCCCATTTTTCGAAGTTTCGATAAGTCTCAAACGAAACTATGAGCTAGATAAAAAAATGAATTTGAAGGAATTGTAATTTTTTTAATAGTTTTTAAATATTCTGAGAAAGATTTCAGGTTTATGTGAAATAGGAGAAAAAAATTCTGAGTTCTTTTTATCAGTATCTTTCGGTTTTTTTCTTCGACTTACCAGTAGCTTTTTTTCGGCCGATGGAATCGATGGACATTCAGGCACCGGTGGGCAAGACGAACATTGCCCCGAAATCGGCTTAGGAAGTGGTCCGGAGATTTGTGGCGAACTTGGTGCCGAATTGGGTGGCAAATTTGGAGCTGTAGCCGGAGGTGGGGCCTGTGTGGTTGATTTAGGGCACGATGCCAACAATTCCTGAAAAAAGTGCTGGTTTCTTCAGAACGAACGTTTTACTTTATTAATCTTCAAGCTTATAATTTTAAAGTGTAACCTTTTCCAATTTTCTCAACCGATCCCATGGCTTCTTGTTCATGTTGTCGATATCGAGAATAGTTCCTTTTTGACAGTAAGGTTCGAGCGGAAAGATGGTTATGTTCTTCAGAAGACTGAACGCTTTATCAGAGACGTTAGACCTTCGGATACGGATCATTGGCTCTGGAAAAAAATAAAATTGTGTGTGAATAAAATAAAAATGTAATGAATTCTAACGTGTAAATTATTCTGCAGGTAAAGTTTCGTCAAACGGATTTTCAGCTTTCAACTACGGATTACAAAAACTTCGAAAAATTTTGGGAAAAAAATACCTGGAAAGAGTTTGTAATCGCTGGCGTTGAAAACTAAAGACTGCAAACTTTCAAAGTTTGCTTGTCCGAAATTGTCTTCTAAGACTATTCGCGACGCGGATTTCAAAGTTCCCGATGCCGCTAAGGCATTGTTTGTGTCTACTGGCTGCTTCTTGACGATGAATTCGCTTGTTGTGCACTCCAGGCACCCTGTTGTACCACAACTGTCATCCTCAATCCCAAACACAGGAGTGTCGCAACATTCTGAAAAAAAGCTGAAAATAACAAAAACCACAAAAACAATTAGATAATAACTGACGTATTTTTGCGGATGTCGGATTGGTGTTGATCAAGAAAATCGAAAAGAGCAGGATGATTGTCGTTACTGCAATAATTGTCTTGAAAAAAATTGACAACGAAAGTTTTTTTATTCTGTATTTCTCTGAAAACAAGTTATTTTTTTCTTTTTTTCTTTTTTTCTAAAAACTGCTATAAAATAAATTGACCTTCAGAATATATTTCAACGTCTCCACTGATTCTTTACGGGTCCAACTTAAAAGATCTCCCAAAATCTACTCAATACCTTCCCGATTCTAATTATTTTTCTTTATCCGCGTCAAAGTCTACTCGTTAGAGTGGACTAATTCCCGTTGCTGGTTATTTTACTGCTCTTCTTTCTTTCTTGTATTTTTCATAACTACTTATTTTTTTGAGCGATGTGTCGAAGCTTTGTTCACAACGGGGAAGGTTATAATTGAAAAATTCCATTAAGAATGATCTTGGATTTTAAATATGACTTTCTGAGAATGAAATCCGTTTCATGAAAAATTTCCTGATGTGTCGTTGATTAAAAAGTATGTACGTTGACAAAAAAATAGCGCAAAAATAGGTTCCAACCGTTTTTCATTTACTTTTACATTTACATTCATTTAAATCTACATTTATTTTTTTCATTTACAAGAACTGAAAAATGATTAGTTCATACGTGCCACGTAATTGACCTAATTGCCACGTGGGATTTCAGAAAATTTCTATTCTATGAAAAAATGATTTGAATTAGCTGCCTTCCAACCTTCCACATCTGGGATCCAACTCATAAGATTCTGGATCCCTATTCCGCATCACAAACAAGGATCCCAAGAAAGAACGAACCGACAGGAGGCGAGGAAGTCTTGAGGCGAGTCCTCATCGCGTCGATGTTGTGTTATGACTGACGCTCTTCCAAATCTCACGTTTGACTTACACGTCGTGATTTTCTTCTTTTTTCATTGAGAAACATTTTTTTTTGATGACATTATTTTTCATCTAGATTATATCATCACGGCGAATATTTTCTGTCCAACATTAAGGCTAGAATATTTTTTTGAAAGCCTGATTGCATTCTAATAAGTTTAATAAAAAGTTTTTAAGATTTTTAAAATTTCTAAAAACTTCGCTTTTTGAGGAAAAAAGGAAAGCTTTTACTTTTTTCAAGGTTGTGAAGTATTTTCCGCAGGCAGAAAACTTGATAAAAACTAGGGTAGACCTGAAAAAAAGGAAGAACACTCCATAGCCCCCAAAAACCCTAGAAAAATGATCTTTTTAATGCATCATCGCATTTTTTCAATACTTTGAAAACAAAATCTTGGTTCAGGCAGAAAAAGAAGGCATTGAGCCATTCCCAGTGCGTCCACAGTGGTTCAAATTTTATTAGAATAAGATCCTCATGAAGACTTCAATCACTGGATCGTTTAGTTTGAAGAAAATTTGATTTTTCTCTCACTTCAAATTGAAAACGTGTTCAGTTTTTCCGCGAGAAATTTCTGTTTTTTTTTCTCTGGTCCATTCATTTTTCTTACAACGCTTTCGAGTATATCATTTTTTTCAAATATTGTATTAAAAAAATCAAAGAAATGAACTTCCCAAGTAAGGCAGCAAAAAAACTGCACAAACAAAATGAAATATCGATTTCCACAGCGTGAATCGAGTGTATGGGGGATGATAAATGGGAATTCGGTTGTGTACTTCTCATTCGCTTTCTTCCCTTTTTTTCAACGTTTGCAAATTTTTTTCAATTTTTTTTTTTTTGAAAGTTTTTTTAGATTTATTGTTGATATTCAAGACAAAAAAAGCAACTTTGATCGCTAGAAAGTTGTTTTTTTGGCTTTTGAGCATATTACAGTATAGCCCCCCGCATATGTTGGATATCACCCCCCGCGACACGTTCGAGCAAGCCCCCACACTTATCCAATATAGCCCCCCGGAACTATCCAGTATAACTTCCCCAAACCGAAAAAAGGTCACGCAACGATCACGCAGGACACGTGTCAGAGCTTCCATTTTTTAATTTATTTTCTAATTTTTTCGTATCATTCGTCGTTCTTGGTTGTTTCAAATGGTTTTTTTTGTGTTTTCGCATGTAAATTCGTGTTCTTTTTGTGAATTTAATAATTTTTGTGATTTGATTTGTAGATCATGGAAGAAATTAGGTTGCTGACCGAGTTTCATGAGAAGTTCAAGTCAGACAAAGAAGTTTACGGGTACGTCTCGCCGAGATACGTACGAATATCATAAAATTATGGGGCGCTGACCACTTAGAAAAATTTAAGTTGAACTTTATTAGTTTTCAATCAAGTAATTGTTCTGAGGAATAGAATTTTTTGTTTTTTCTTTTCATGCACATCAATCAATAAATTACTTAGGAAAATAGGCTTAGTTTTAAGGCTTCACACGGAGGCGGAGCGCGCATAGCGCGAAGCCGACTGTGGCTCGCTTCGAAAAAACTGCCATTCTGGATAGGGAGGGGGACTTGTTCGTATGAGCTCTGGGGGGACTATTTCAAAGCCTTGCAGGGGGCAAATATGAAACATTGTCTAAGCATTTCAGAATCGCCCCCCGTTTTGTACTGCGGGGGGCCATTCTAGAATACATATTCACCCCCCGCGTTCGATTCTTCCCCCACATGAAGAAAAAAAAAACAGTGTGGGGGGCGATTCTGGAATTTTCCCATCATGACTTCTAAAATGATGGTAGGAAGGAATTTTTGGTCTACGAATATTCGTGAGCGTTAATTGTGCACACACCAATCTTGGGGGCTCGAATCTTTGCAAATTCGAATATTTGAGAACGATTCTTGGTAAAATTCACCTTTTTTTTTTTTGATTTTTTATATTTTTTCCATTTTTTTTGTAAACAGAAGTTGATGGATAATGTATACAGAATGAATGAAATTGTAGTAGACGTTCCGCAGCAAATCTTTGAATACGTGTATGCGAGAAAGACGCATTATTTGATAAACTGAAAGTGGAAAATCCAAACTTTCAGTACTATTAGGGTGGCAGGAAAGAAATGCGTGTTTTTGATGTCATTTAATTTTATCATAAAAACAAGGTTATCACAAATCAATTCGAACTGTAATTCCCATCTGTATTAGCACCTTGTCAACATTGCTCACGCAGAAAATGAGTACTCTCTCTGACAAACTGGGCCGCCTACGAGTCAAAGAAGTTTCACCCCCAAATTTGGACTTCATCGGAGTTTTTCAATTTTTTTTTTTGGCTGTTTAGCGATCCAATGATTCGGATAGACGATAAATGCGAAGAGCCATGTCTGAGCTTTGTAGCGGAAAAAGCAGAAGTTTGCAGAACAATTTTTCTGATTTTGGGCTAACATATTTTCGCAAAAAAGCGTAAAAGCGATATTGTGAACCCATTTTTCATTTCTCCTTTTTGCACTCGATTGCGTAAGAAAACTGTTTTCTCTTGCAGCTATGGGTGTGTATTAACTGATGAGCCAGTTTCACAGGCGTCTGTTGTGGATCCAGTCTAATGGCCTTTTAAAATCGCCTTTATCGTCGATTTTTTCGTGTTTTTTGATTTCAAAGGTCTTTTCGCCTAGTGAATAGCGCTAAAGCAATTCAAAATGTAAACTATCAGAAAAAAGCATCAATGGTGATCATAATATTGGAAGGTGCCAAGCTTCTGAATTTGATGTGTACTTTTTGAAATAACGCAAAAACTAGGTCCGCGAATACAGTTTTTGAAAGGATGTTTTCAGAGCTATTTTTCTTATAGAAAGGCGGAATGAATGTCAGCAAATTATATATCCAATGACGCACAAGGACAAGCCCTTTTCGACAAAAAATACCGTTCTAAATAATATTGCTTCTTGGATGAATTAGAAGCCGACAAAAACGAGCCGCATTTCTTTCATGCCACCCTAATAAATTTAGAGACCGCGAGCCATTTATTCAGAATGATTTGAAAGCTGTGTTTTTTATACTTCTTGATAAGGAAGACTGTCGATTTTTAATCCGTTTAGTTTTTGAAAAAAGGTCCACTAAGGAAAAAAAAAAGCGAACTGCAGGCTCAATCTCACGGCTTACCCACTGCCGCATGATTTCTTTTGAATTAATTTTGCGCATTTCGAACCGTTTTTCGAATTGGTTTTCCGTTCTAAAAAAATTATCAAACGTCACATAAATCTTTTTGTACAATTGTCATAAAAATTTATGATAAAAATAATATAAACCTGTTTAGAAAAAAAGGTCAGGAGGAATTTTTTTCGCTCATTTTTTCTCTTCTCTAATCAAAAAAATTATTATGATCCTCTTTTTAAAAAGAAGAAGAGATAAAAAAATTATCTCAATTTGTAAAAAAACAGCAAGAAGTAAAAATTTATGACAAAATACGGCTCCTGCAACATTTAACACGCTGTCTCTGTAACTGTCAAAAACAACGGGTACAATAAAAAATTTTATTTTTTGATTCTGATGAAACTTCATCCAGTGTGATAACCTATCATCAGAAATGCGGACGCAACTTTTTGAGCCATTTCCTCTTACTGTAGCCGGGTTACGGTAGGCAGGTGGGCACCTGCGTATCTAAGTATTGAAGAGTTTTTACTAGGCAAGTGATATATCAATCGATAGGTAATCCAATTTTAGCAGCTTTTACAGTACATACCATCTTGGGTTACTGTAGGAATTTTCGAGTTACGGTAATTGTTGTGTTTGGAAAGTCGGTTTTTCGGTCACCCTGGTCGTGAGCATAGAATCGCATGGTAATTACTCACATGGAATATGTCTTGTAGTATGTTCTAAACAATGCCACAGAAAAAAAGTTAGAATTTCTGAACCTAACATCTCGAGATTTCACTCTGAACGCGCGCAACTTGGCACTTGGCGGCCAGGGTTGGTCGGGGTTGACGATTTTTCACATTTTTCTTTTGTTACATGTTGGTGTGAAAACATTTTAGAATGTTACTTCATTGTGGTGTGTATTATTCAAAAGGATTTGGAGAGACTTTTCTGCTACATTTTCAGCCGAAACTTCGCTTTGAACTCAATTTTCGCTTGGAAAAGCGCGGTTCCCTTCGGAAAGTCGAATTTTTTTCTCTTTCCAACTGTACCGCTGTTTTCAAAACTATCAAATAAGAAAAAGCAACTTCAAGGTAACAATTAATGAGACATTGCTTGACTTCCACTAAACCTGTCCTTCCGAAACTTCCTTTTGAACTTACTAATGGCTTGAAAAAGCAACATTTGCTCTGAAAAAAACAGATTTTTAAAAGTTTCCAATTGTACCGCAGTTTCCAAAGCTATCAAATATGTGACTGACATCTTGAAAGTAAACATTTATAAGACTTTGCTCAACTTACATCGAACCTGTCTAGCCAAAAACTCCTTTTGAACCGTTTTTGGCTTCGTTGGTGGGTTTGAAGTTTGACTTTTGAACCTTGTTGCTTCGTTTTTATCGTTTAGAACATACTACAAGACATATTCCATGTGAGTAATTACGATGCCATTTTATGCCCATGACCAGGGTGACCGAAAAACCGACTTTCCAAACACAAAAATTACCGTAACTCGAAAATTCCTACAGTAACCCAAGATGGTATGTACTGTAAAAGCTGCTAAAATTGGATTACCTATCGATTGATATATCACTTGCCTAGTAAAAACTCTTCAATACTTAGATACGCAGGTGCCCACCTGCCTACCGTAACCCGGCTACAGTAGGAGGAAATGGCTCAAAAAGTTGCGTCCGCATTCCTGATGATTGGCTATCACACTGGATGAAGTTTCATCAGAATCAAAAAAATAAAAATTTTTTTATTGTACCCGTTATTATCTCATTTCATCCCGTCGACTAGTCGGTCTGATTGCCGCTCTCTCATGGGATAATGATCCGAGGCCCGTCAGCCCTGGACAAGCTGGGCGCTGTACTGTTCCAACTTGGTGAAACAGTTTATTCGCTGGTACTAACAACGGGCCAACGTTTTTTCCCAACGCTGTCACTCCGGGACGTATTGGACAACGATTGTGGACCGTAACCCGCGCCGACGACTAACTCTTCGATTATACCATGATTCAGCAGAGATTTTCCTCATCTTACTCTGAAGACTGAATAAATTGAAATTGAATTGAATTGTACTCGTTGCTTTTGAGACTTTTTGAAAATTACAGCGACAGCGTGTTAAATGCCGACATTAGCGTGTTCGATGCAAACACACCGACGCACACTTTCACGATTTCATTTTAAAAAACATGAATATTCTCTTTTTGCGAAGTTTTTTTCGAGCCGTTTCTATTTAGGGGCCGCCAGAATTTTTTTAATTTCCGATATTCGATAGTTTTTTTGAGCGCTTAACAACATATCAAAATTTTGAGCCAATCCGCAATTTGTGCAGGTAAAGACTTTCAGAGTATTCATAATGTACATCAGAGCGTTCTCGGTGAGTTTTCAGGAAACTTCCAACCCCAAAGTAAAATCGCCTTCCTTGTGGGTAGAATGAATTTTTGTTTTCTTTGTGATTACTCTCACCTAGGAACTAGAGTTCTCAGAATCAAACGTTTGAAAAAATGAAAGTTTGAAAACATGAAAAAAATTTTTTCAACATTTCCAAACAATTTCACATTCAAACATTGATCAAAAACGGCCACAATCAAGTCGTTCAAGTTATGATCAAACGTTTTTCGACCGAAAAACTTGTTATTTTGACCAAACTTTTTTCAAACGAAAACGAACGTTTGGTTTTTCGATCAAACTTGTTTTGAACGGAAACAAACGTTTGTTTTTCGAAAATTGAACAAACGTTTGTTCTGACCAAAACTTGGAATTCAAATCTTGATTGGAGCTCGGATAAGTTTGGTTGGACATTTATTCAAAATTTTTTCCGGGAACTACATCCGGCATCCACAGAAGGACAATTATCTTTCGAACCGTGATCTTTGCGAACCGAGAGTATCAAATGAACCCAAAAAGTGATCTTTTGTCAACCTTTTTTCTCTCAACCTCAAACAACTTGGACGACAAAAATATGTTAAGGTTCTTAAGATCAATTTTTGGGTTCATTTGGTACTCTTTCGGTTCACAAAGGCCATTCGGTCCATTTCGGCTCGCAAAAATAACGGTTCAAAAGATAGTAGGAAATTTCAATCAAAGGTCAGTTGCAATGAAATTTTTGAAAAATGTTTGGTTGAACGTTCGTTCAAACGTTTGGTTTTGAGAACTCTACTAGGAACACCTGGCACAGAATTTATATCAGTACATTTTCAAGTGAACTGTTTGACACGCAATGAAGAATATGTAATAAACTGTTTGACACGCAGCAAAAAAATCTCTATTAAAAAAATTGATTCAGAACCATTTTTTTATTGCGAATATGCCTTAAAGCACAATCTAGAAAAAAATGGAAGCCGAAAAAAATGACGATTTTTTTGGATTTCTGTCTTCGTTGGCCGTAGAAGTTAAAAATAAACCGTCTGAAAATCTCAAATTTTTCATTCATAGTTTCTATAAGAATGCTTCAAATGCGCCCTCGGACTTTTTGTGAGAAAATGTGTGTCAAAAAAAGTTTCAACAAGCCTTTGAGCAGTTTCAGTTTTATTATCGATTTAATCAAACATAGAGGGCTTACTTTTTTTGGCTTTTTTTGAACTAAAAGTTTAAAATTTCTCACTAGTTTTTGGCTTTTCGGTTCAAGGAACTATTCGTGAACTCGGTTTTTTCCCATTCAAACTTTGTGTTCCACGAGTTTACCTCTTTTTCAGGCCTTGCTTTTCTCAGCGTTTCCAGTCTTGTTGTTGGACGTTTCAGACGTCGACTCCTTTGTTTTCCGTATTATAAACATTGTGGCGTGAATGATGCCAAAAAGTATTGTCCAAAATAGCGAAGTTATTGCTATCGCCATGAATGGAAACCCTACATAAAAGCTCGATTAAAAGTAGTCGAAGTCGGTTGGATATTTTTTTTAAGTTATTGTACAGGCAAATTTCTATATTCTTTCTTAAGCAGTTTTTTTTTCGAGTTGGGTTGAAGAAAAGAAGGTTTCTGTTGAAAAAACCGGAATTTGGAATAAGATCAAATTTTCAGTTTCACGCCTTCAATCACAAAAAAAAATTCATCCTTTCTTGGTTTCATTCTTTCAACTGATTCCCTTTACTCATCAGATTTCAATCCTCCTTCGTGGTGATTTCCTATATCCCACACTCACCATTCTTCTCTGGACAAGCCGGTCCCGACGTCGAGTGAGACCTCGAAAGCGGACATTTATCTTGACTCTCAGAGTTTTTTGGAGGACAAAAAGATAGAAGCTTCTAAATGAAGAAGTGCTGGTTTTTTTTTTTGCTCAAGCTTATTATTTGAAAATGTAACCTTTTCCAACTTTCTCAACCGATCCCATGGCTTCTTTTTCATGTTGTCGATATCGAAAATCGTTCCTTTCTGGCAATAAGGTTCGAGCGGAAAGATGGTTATGTTCGTCAGAAGACTGAACGCATTATCAGCAACTTCAGAGTTTCGGATGCGGATCAGTGGCTCTGGAAAAAAAAAACGTTTTAACCTCGCAATAGTTTTTGCATGTAAAGTTTTTGTTGAGCTTTTTTTATTGAAAATTACAAAAAAATTCGGGAAAATTTTTGGTAAAAAGTTACCTGGGAAGAGTTTGTAATCGCTGGCGTTGAGAAATAAAGACTTCAACTTTTGGAAGCGTGCTTGTCCCGGATTGTCTTCTAAGACTATTCGCGAAGCCGATTGCAAAGTTCCCGATGCTCCAAAGGCGTTGCCCGCGTCTACTGGCTGCTTCTTGACGATGAATTCGCTTGTTGTGCAGTCCAGGCACCCTGCTGTACCGCAACTGTCATCCTCAATCCCAAAAACAGGCGTGTTGCAACATTCTGAAAAAAGCTGAATATAACAAAAACAATTGGGTGATAACTGACGGAATTGAGCGAATGTCGGAATGGTGTGAATCCAGATAATCCCAAAGAGCAGGATGATTGTCGTTACTGAAATAAATGTCTTGAAAAAAATTGACAACGAAAGTTTTTTTATTCTGTATTTCTCTGAAAACAAGTTATTTTTTTCTTTTTTTCTTTTTTTCTAAAACTATTATAAAATAAATTGACCTTCAGAAAATATTTTAACGTCTCCACTGATTCTCTACGGGAAAAAAACTTTATAATCTCCCAAATTCTGCCTTCTTCGGCTCAACACCTTCCCGATTCTAATTCTTTTCTTCATCCGCGTCAAAGTCTTCTCGTGAGGGTGGAATAATTCCCGTTACTGGTTGTTTACTGCACTTCTGTCTTTTATTATTATAGCTACTTATTTTTTGAGCGATGTGTCGAGGCTTTGGACACAGCGCAAAGGTTATAGTTGAAAAATTCCATTAAGAATGATCTTGGATTTTAAATATGACTTTCTGAGAATGAAACCCGTTTCATGAAAAATTTCCTGATGTGTCTAGCAGTATGTACGTTGACAAAAAATAGCGCAAAATAGGTTCCAACCGTTTTCATTTACTTTTACATTTACATTCATTTAAATCTACATTTAGTTTTCTCATCCAGCTTACTAGGCAAGCTTTTAAACATCCAAGACTTTGATCAACTCCGTCCTTCATTAGGACACCAAAAATGATCAATCCTTCCATAAATAATAAGTTTGCCTACTTTTTCCATATTCCTTACTAATCTTAAATTTAGTGATAAAAAGATAATGTCTCTACATTCTGGAATATGCAGCGAGAAGAAGCCCTCGGACAGATTTTGTTTTTTTTTTAGTTTTTCAAAACGACTTTTATATTTCTTTTTGGCTGGGCATGAAGATCTCAATCATCAGGTTTTCCAATTGAAAATCCCAGAGAAATTGAAATAACCCAGGGGGAAGCCAGTCGAAACTTTTTTAAAAACTGAGGTTTCGCAAGTTGAGATTTTCCGGAACTTTACTTGGTACATCACATTTTTCTGGCCTTTTCGGTCAAATCCTCTTCTAAATTGAAATGACCTTTCTTGCTGTTTTTTTCCAACTCAAAAGATTCTGGATCCCTATTCCGTATCACAAACAAGGAGCCCAAGAAAGAACGAACCGACAGGAGGTGAGGAAGTCTTGAGGCGAGCCCTCATCGCGTCGATGTCGTGTTATGACTGACGCTCTTCCAAATCTCACGTTTGACTTACACGTCGGGATTTTCTTTTTTTCATTGTGAACAATTTATTTTTTATGTCATCATTTTTTATCTAGATTATATCATCAAGGCGAATATTTTCTGTCCAACGTGAAGGCTAGAATATTTATGAAAGCCTGATTGCATTCTAATAAGTTTAATAAAAAGTTTTGAAGATTTTTTTAAAATTTCTAAAAAAACTTCGCTTTTTTTGAGAAAAAAAGGAAAGCTTTTTACTTTTTTTCAAGGTTGTGAAGTATTTTTCCGCAGGCAGAAAACTCGATAAAAGTTAGGGTAGACTTGAAAAATAAGACGAACACTCCATAGCCCCTGAAATACTTAGAAAAATGACCCTTTTTAATGCATAATCGCATTTTTTCAATACTTTGAAAACAAAATCTTGGTTCAGGCAGAAAAAGAAAGCCTTTGAGCCATTCCCAGTGCGTCCACAGTGGTTCAAATTTCATTAGAATAAGGTCCTCATGAAGACTTCAATCACTGGATCGATTAGTTTGAAGAAAATTTGATCTCTCTCTCACTTCAAATTGAAAACATGTGTTCATTGGGTCAGTTTTTCCGCGAGAAATTCCTCTTTTTTTCTTTGGTCCCTTCTTCTTCTCCCAACACTTTAAGTATATCATTTTTCAAATTTCTTATATTGAAAATCAAAGAAATGAACTTCCCAAGTAAGGCAGCAAAAAAACTGCACAAACAAAATGAAATATCGATTTCCACAGCGTGAATCGAGTGTATGGGGGATGATAAATGGGAATTCGGTTGTGTACTTCTCATTCGCTTTCTTCCCTTTAACACGTTTGCGAATTTTTCAATTTTTTTGTTACTTTCAAAGGTTTTTTTAAGATTTATTGTTTCAAGACAAAAAAAGCAACCTTGATTGCTAGAAAGTTTTTTTGGCTTTTTCGTTTTTCTTTTTTTCATTTTTTTCATGATGTTTCGTTAATGGTGTATTTTTTTGAGCTTTCTGAAATTTTAATTTGATTCGAATTATGCTTTTTTTCAAACCTGATGAAAAAAATTTCTTTGGTGATTTATTAACCAAACCAGGTTTATATTTTTTTATTTTTTTATTTATTTATGAAAGCAAATAATCCTGAATTTTTAAATTTTTTTCAAGTTTCCTTACGTTTCCTAGTCTTCTAATGTCATTATAACTATTTCTGTTTTTGAATTTTTATTCCTGGTTGACAAATTTTTTTCATCATTTCGAAACGATTCAGAATGATTTTTGGGTGTTTGGGTCTAGTATTCCGTCATTTCGCAATTCGGCGCAACCTCTAAATATAAAAAAACCCAAACCAGTTTTTTTCCCATGGTTTTGATGACGAATACTGCAATCTGAAAACTATTTCAGATGTCCGACAATAGGGAAATCTTGCACCACGATGAAGTTCCTGAGGTGAGGCATGAAAATGAGGTAAGGGTTTCCTTGGAACTTTCATGTGAAAAAAAGGATTCACTCAGAGGAAAGTGCTCGGAATCGACTTGGGTACAACGATAACCTGTATGGCTTTCTACGATGTGGAAACTGATAGATATACTGACCTCGTTGGCGATGGGAATAATCGTTGTTATCGATGGAGCGCGATTGTTTTACAAAGCCGTGATTTTCAGAGGAAGACCTGGTTTGTTCTACAGTGACTTTTGAAAAAGAGCGTGTCAACAACGAAGGCGGCGTAGCTCTGAGGGGAGACATCGGGAGGGATCCGCCTGGAGATCCGGTTCGCACTGTTTCATGTAAGAAAAAGAAACATGAATAGAAAGGATGGAAGCGTTGCGGTCGCGGAGCGGCTGTAGGAATTTCGCGTCTGCTTGCCAACTTTACACCTTTTACACTTAGTCTAAGTTTTGCTTCGACTTGAATATAATGGCTGGAAGAATGGCGCGTTAGATAAGTTTTGTTCTGACTGCTGCGTTCACTGTAGTTCTGATGAGTCTCAAAGCGAAAGCAATAAAAAGGCTGTGGTTACGGTAGCTTTTTTGTTTTCTGTATTTAAAAACCAGAAAACGCGCGTTAGATAAATTTCGCTCTGTCTGCTACGTTTACTGTAGTTTTGATGAGTCTTGAAGCGAAAGTACTAAAAAAGGCTGTGGTTACGGTACCTTCGTATTCTGTGTTCAAAAACCGGAAAAATGCCCAGCGCGAGATACAAAAGACGCTTCAGGACACCCTCAGCATTAGGGGAGAGTAGCCTAAAGTCGGGTGCATTTTAAAACCAACAGTTTGAGCCGCTCTATGCGCTTCAAAGGCCTTATAAGATTTTAAACTTCTTTCAGTGGTCAAACGAGTTATCGGGAAGAACCACGAGTCCTTTAAACGATCGGGCGAAGAAAGGTACATAAATTATAATGTAAGTTTCAAAATTTCGGGATTTCTAACTATCAAAATTCATTTTGCAGGTCGAAGAAAGCGAAAACACCGGGATTATTGGAATCGAAGCTGATGAAGAGGTTTAGAAAAGGAAATTTCATCGAAAAATGAAGGAATTATTTGAGATGGATGTGGACGAAGAACTAAAAAAAACCAAGGAAAAGGCGAAAAAATCGCTGAAAATCCGAGTTGAAGTCGATGGAATCGTCGAGTTTTACGCGCCGGAGGAGATTTCTTCGATGGTTTTGAGGAGAATGCGGCAAAACGCGGAGAGGAAATTGGAAACGGACAAATTGGTAAAGATTTGCCTTCGAGTAAAATATAGTCCATTCACGGCTACCTTGGGGCGGCGTGGCTTGTCTGCGCTCTCCATCAACCAGGCACTGTCTCTTTCCTAATCGTGCCAGGACCCTTTTTTCAATTGATCAAGCCAGCTGTGAATCAGTAATAGCATTAAAGGCATAGGGGCAGTAAAAAACGGGGTTTTAGGAGAAAGCAGTATTTTGTAAAGTTTTTCTTTGCGAATCCAACGGTGTAAAAAAAAATTACAGATCAGTTGTGACTAATTTTGAAGAAAAACGAGATTTCACTTTCCCGCCTTTAATTTTGAAAAATGCTTTAGATCGGTGTCAAAAAACACACACCGATAATGAAGGAAACACAAAATATCGCTATCCCAATCGAAACCTGTGTGAAATCATCATTTTTCACCAGAGAAGCATTTTTGCGATCAAAGTTTGCAAATTATACATGAATAGAAAGCTTTTGTGACGAAAAGAACTTTGGTGACAACAGAAATAATTGAAAATTGAAAGAAATGGAAAAAAAGCGAAAATCCGGAAGATAGTGAAGCCTGTTGTCCATAGAGCAACTTTACTGCAAAGCGCCCTTTTTGCGGGAACTCAAGCTTTCTTCTTTCAGACTTTGAATTATTTTTTCTTCAAAACTAGGAACTTCTGTACATTTCCAAGTTCACCGTTCGATTCGCAATGAAAAGCTCTACAAAGTACTGATTTGAACTGAAACACAAGTTTACTGCCCCTATGCCTTTAAAAAAGCTCGAGTATCACAATTTGCTTCTAGAATTCAGTAAGGCTGATACTTTCAAGTGATGAAACATGTCAGAAAGACTAGAATTGTAGTCTGAATTCAATCTTGGGAATAAAGAAAAAAATGAAATCTATGGGAATAACTTAATGGCATATGGGCAGTAAAAAACGGTGTTTAAAATAAATTGGCCATTTTTTAAAGCTCTTGATTTCCCTTCCAACGGTATACTTGAAAATGTACGACACTTCCTATTTTGGGAGAAAAACTTGTTCAAAATCGGAGAGAAAAAGTTTGAGTTCCCGCCAAAAAGGGCGTTTTGTAGTAAAGTTGCTCTATGGACAACACGATTTTTCAGTTTTTTACTGTTTTTTTTTCACTTCTTTCAAGTTTCAAGTTTTTCTCGCCATGAAAACTTTCTGTTTATGTATAGGTTGTAAATTTTGATCGCAAAATGCTTCTCTGATGAAAAAATGACGATATAGAGGTTTAAATTGAGATATCGATATTTTGGTTTCCTTTATTTGTTTTTTTTGTTTGACTGAAGAATTTTTGAGAGCTTTGATTTGAAGCAGATCTCGGGTTATTTCTCAAAAAAATGCGAGTCTTATGAGACTTCTCGTGTACCCCAAAGCATGTTTCAAAGTTGATAGCGTGAAAAGAAGTTTGCCTTTTTTCAAAAGCGCTCATGTCAGTGATTTCGAGAAGACTGTTCGATTCACAATGAAAAGATCTACAAGGTACTGACTTCCCATCAAACTCCGTTTTCACTGACCCTTTGCCTTTAAATTTAAAGATTTTCTTGAAAATTTCCAAATTTCTTTCAAAGTTTTCGCTGAATAATTGACTGAAGTTTCAAGAACCGAATTTTTCCAGGATGTCGTGGTGACAGTGCCAGCCTATTTCAACTGTCAGCAGAGGAAGTCGACGGCGCAGGCCGCGAAACTGGCCGGCTTTTCCGGACGTATTGAAATTCTCAATGAGCCGACGGCCGCCGCGATCAACCACGTCTTCACTCATGAAGAACAGACGTATGAGTAGAAAAAAAAAAAAGGAAAAATGAGCTCTGAAAAGTTGCTGGACATTTTGGAAAGAGTAGTTTAAGATCCTTCAGTCCTTGAGCCGAGTAATGGACCTCAAAGACGCCAAAATCTTGATTTTCTCTAGTAAGATGGTTGAGTATAGGTTATTCCGCGCCAGCTTGTCACGATTTCCAGTTTATTTCGAGCTACAGTAGCCTTTTCGGCGCTTCGATGCACTCGGTGTGCGCCTTTAATAAAATTCATTATTTCCGAACTTTGGAATTTTCTTATTCTACAAAAACAGTTGTAACATCTATATATATATATATATCAAACTAACCCAAAAAAATTATATGCAAAAAAAGCTCAAACAGTCGGTTTCCTTAATAACAATTAAAAAGTAGTAATTCAATCTTTTTTTGATTTTCTTTTTTTACAAATCCAGCACAGAATCTGAGTGTGTATTGTTAAAGCGAAAAATGAAATCAATTCATTGAAAACAACCTCGTAAATAATAAAAGAGAGAGAGAGGAAATTGAAGCAATATCTCAATTAGAAATAATGTTTTATTAAAGGCGCACGCAGGGGGGAACACCGAGAGCATCGAAGCGAAACGCCGAAATGGGTTTCCGAGAAAATTTAAAATCGTGACAAGCTGGCGTTGAATGACCTATATTCCTTTTGACAGGGTAGAAACTTACCTGGTCAGCAATATTTCAGGGGCTACTTCCTCGTCTACGATCTCGGCGGCGGGACCTTCGACGTGACTCTGATCCATGTCAACCATTCGAGAACCGAGTTTCGTGTCCTCAACATCGACGGCGATTCTCATCTCGGCGGCGAAGATTTCAACAACGATTTTTTGGATTATGTTGGCGAGAGGATTAAGCAACACTGTGAAATCGACATTTTCGCCAAGGAGAATGCTGAGCTCAAAGCCCATTGCCGTAGGGAATGCGAGAACGCCAAAAAGCGCATCTCTTCCGAAGAGCAATTCAACTTGCATGTCGATTTCCTAATCGGCGTTGAGCCCTTCTTGATCACGTTCCCCAGAATCGGTAATCATTACAATTTCCAAGAGAATGAAAACGATTTCACCGGCCACGTATACTATGCAAAGATCGAGGCGAAGATTGATAAAACGATTGATATAGTGAGGAGAGTCCTTAGAGAAGCTGAGACGAAGGGCGTGAGAAAAGACGACGTGAAGGTTTTGCTGATTGGCGGTTCATCGCGAATCCATCTGATTCAAAAGAAGCTTTGCGCAATCTTTAATCCGGCGATGATCAATCAACAGGAAGATCCGGACCGAGCAGTGGCACGCGGCGCGGCACGCTACGCATACCGCCACAGTAAACAGGTGAATATGAAAGTCGAAGACGCGATGGCCCTGCAAATCGGCATCGTCACCACGAATCACGATGGAAGAGGCCGAAACATCACGTCTTTGGTGCCGGCAAACTCGACGCTCCCTTTCCCTTCGACGACCAGAAGATTCAGGCCTGCCAATGCGAATCAGCCTTTTGTCAACGTCGAACTTGTTCAAGGTAGGCCTTGTTTTGGACCCAAACTCCTAAAAACTGGGAAAAAAGATCGTATAGAGAATTCTCAGGGACTTTTTGCCCTCAGTTTTGATAAAAAGCTTGCTCTTGCCAGGTCAGGCTTCGAAATAAATTTTCACCGAAAAATTTTAGCTTTGGGAGAGGGTGACCGGCCGACATTCGCACGAGCCTGACTTGAGGCGTAGCTTGTTCAGCGCAAATCTTTTCGGGCTTCCATATATAGCTTATTCACGGTTGGCTTGAGCCCATACATGGGCTAACCAACTACTTTTTGTGACGTCATCACGTACCCCCTTGAAAAAGTACGTACTCGCCTCGAAAAAGTACGTATCTACCGTTCGGAGATAAGCAAAAAGATAGGCAACGAATTTCCTACTAAATGTACTTCAAAAAGCTCGATAATTAAAATGGATGCATTTTCCGCGGCTTAGAAAGCCACCTGAATGAATAGGGGGCCCGAAAGTGAAAAACACCCTGTTAGCCCACGTATGACTTGAGCCATCGAAAAAAACTTCTTGACACGAAGATAAGAAAAAAGACAGTGCCTGGTTGATGGAGAGCACTGACAGGCCACGCCCCCTCAGCGTATTAAGTTAGCAATGAATATAGTACATTCCAGCCCAGCCTATTTCAAATCATCAGTTTCCCAACTTCAGGTGAAATGAAGAACTACGCCCTTCTCGATGCGTTCTCAATGCCAGTAGCTTCAGCTGAAACAATAGTGAAGGTTCAAAACGGGAAAAAATTTGAAACAAAATAAATTATGTTTCAGATAACATATTCTGTCGACGAGAATGGACTCGTTAGCTTTGAGATTGCACTCAACGAGGGGGGCGACAGAACGAGGGAAACGTACAGAAGGACCGCCCATATCAGCTATATATCAGATGTGAGAAAAAAGCTAGAGGTCTGACCGAGAAGAGAGGTTTTTTGAATGGGACCGGAGTTAGTAGAAGCGATGTCAATCCCTTTTTCAGCTCCCTGTTGAAATTTTAATGAAACTTTCCGGAGGCTTTAGGACTTACCGATTTCAGAACAAGCAAAAATTTTCTCACATTAGATCTGGTATTTAACAAGGAAGGTCATTTTAGTTGGGATTTCCTCAAAAACTGGCCAGAACGCTTTTTATTGTACCACAAATAGATCCTGAACGTTTTCACTTTTCAACTTTTAAGAAAGTCCAATGAAAAGTCGAGAAGAACCTTCAAAATCCGTTAAGATAAGCTTTTTCTGGGCTTTAATTTATCAAAAACTAGGGAGTTGTGCAAGTTGAAACTTTTAGGTACCCTCTGTGGTACATCGGAGAGTGTATTGGCCAATTTTCAAGAAAATCATAAAACTATGTCATAAGGATCAGTTTCACCTACAGAAACTCAATAGGAAAGGCTGATTTTTTTTTAACTTTTACAAACAGCTCTGGACATTTCTCCAGTAGATTTGGATCCAGCGGGAAAAACTGCACCTGTTGATAATTAGAATAATCACTGTGAGTCAAGAATTTCCCCTGGTGAGTAAGAAAAACAGCCGCCGAAAAAGAACAATGACTCTAAGAAAAGTGGCGGTGCACCCTGCGTTGAACTCTCGGTGCACCCCGCAGTGTAACCAGGGGTGCACCTCGTTTAGCTTTAAATGCCTATCAAGGTACTTATTCCGTACACGAAAACATTTCCTAACACAACCTTTTCCTACAGTTTCATCCTAAGTTGTTACGGTATCTCTTTTTATTTCCGACCGGTCGCCCCAGGGGTGCACGCCAACCAGGTCAAATGCGGGGTGCACCGAAAATTTTCGGGGTTCACTTCGAATTACACCCTCATTTTTGTTGAGCTAACGGGTATTTTTCAAGTTTTTTTTCCTCTGAAGTGGTAAACTGACTATTTTCTTATAAAAAAAGTAAAGCCGCTAGAAAACTTCGAGTTAATATTCAGGAACAATTGGAAGTGATGATGGCTCGTGCGGCGCAAAGAGAACGGGATGATCTCGCGATTGAAGAACTTTCAAGAAGGGAAGAATGGTCCGACAGGAACGACGATGTTCAGGAAGGAGGAATCATCGAAATTGAATGAAATCCTCAAATTTTTTTTGTGCTGGAATCGACTAGAAACGCCAACTTCACTTATATTTCTGAACTTCCGTCTACAGCCTTTTTCGGAAAATGTTCCTTATTTATTGTTATTGTAACATTCCTTTCAGGTTCTCACTTATTGCTCATTTTTCTGATAGTGCCTCACATGACGAAAAGCTTTTTTTTATATCTATGCGATCGTCCATATACAGTACCGTGCAGCGAGATATACAATTACCCTTTGTTCGTCATAACTTTTTCAGGAATTGTCCAATTATCGTCAAACTTTCTACAGCTGTTTCCTATGGATCCAGTATGTGATCCCAGGAAAATTAGTTTGATAGCTCAGCTCATTTTTCTAGTTAGTCACAGCCTGAAACCTGAAATCAACAAAATCTCCGAAACCGAGAACTAGTTTCAAACTTTTTTTTGGTCGATCCACGATAGTAAACCGTTGTTTAACTTGTTTTTATGGTTCACTGATGCTTTGAGTTGATTTTACTATCGCTTGCTCAACTATAAATATGAAAACTCTAAGTTCAGGCGCCCTTGATTTTTTGAGATTTTTTGATTAAATCGTTTGGGACTCGATAATCCAAAAATCTCAAAAATCAAGAGCGTCTGAACTTAGAGCTTTTTTTATATTTATAGTTGAGCAAGCGACAGTAAAATCAACTCAAAGCTTCAGTGAACCATAAAAATGAGTTCAACAACGGTTTCCTAGCGTGGATCAACCTAAAAAATATTGCAATTGGTTCTCGGTTTCGGATATTTTGTTGATTTCAGGTTCCAGACTGTAACTGACTAGAAAAATGAGGTGTCAAACTAATTTTCTGGGATCACATACTGGATCCATAGGAAACAGCTGTAGAAAGTTTGACGATAATTGAGCAATCCCAGAAAAATTTATGACGAAAAAAGTGAAATTGTATATCTTACTGCACGGTACTGTATTCAATGTCCTGCCTTTGTTATATTCATTTTTCAAGCTTGCCATCTCAGAAACCTTTCACTTTATGTCTGAACTCTCTGTAATACTTTTATTTACTTATTATGTAGCAAAACATTGCTTCTCTATGTGTATAATGATCCTTTGTTTGTTGATTTCATTATTATAATATTTTTTTGTACAGGACAGGGCAAAATAAGGATTGCAAGAAAGAACTTCACACATTTTTCCTATGGAAAAAAACATAAAATTT
Source organism: Caenorhabditis auriculariae (assembly GCA_904845305.1). Classification (NCBI taxonomy): domain Eukaryota; kingdom Metazoa; phylum Nematoda; class Chromadorea; order Rhabditida; family Rhabditidae; genus Caenorhabditis; species Caenorhabditis auriculariae. Next base: position 145,532 of record CAJGYM010000123.1, read on the forward strand.
TTCCAGCTTCATTTTTTTAAGATTCTTCCATTGTGATAGAACGCAAAAATGGAAAAAGTCAAAAAAAATTTTTCGCGCACGTCTTTGGATATCTAGCTTGAAAAAAAACTGATTCTTCCTATTAAAAAAATATATTTTCAAAGGGGCAGATATACTGAAAAAAAGAATTCCAGCACCGAACGCGTCTATAAATAAATAAACGAACAAGTGCGCTCTAATAATAATTTTGAAAAGACAACTACTTGAAAAACATACTTAATGTTTCGATCCTGCGAAAAATGAAGTTCACTTTTTTTAATGATCAAGCTAGAAAAATCTTCAGAAGTTCCCTCAAAATCGCGAAAAAAATGAAAATAAGAGTCTGTAGGCGCCAAGTCCGCAAGCACTCTCTTTGTAACCGCAAGCTCGTTCGTACGCGCAATTTCATTAAATTCGTGCTCAAAGTGATTTCCTCGATTTTTCAAATTTATCTCTGAATATTAAAAAGTTTAGTTATTTTTTTCACATACTCTAACGGCTATTTCGAGCGTTGCGGAATTACCTTGGGCACATCTTTTTTTTCCGCTTGTTCATTTTATTTTCTTTTCTTTTCGCACAAATTCTTTTATGTATTTTTCAGATTTGGTTACAGTTGGAAGACTGAAAGCAGGATTTCTTATCAGCTGGCTCCAAAAAAATTATTCTGCAGTTGGTTATATCAAGAATGAAGTATGTATGTCATAGATTCAAAAAAAATTATTTTTTTTTTCTGATTTCAGGAATTCCTTTGACATTTCATGCGAAAAGGCCCAGAATATCCAGCGATCAAGGGAGATGAGGTAATTTTTAATTTTCGAGAGATTTTTTGGATTTGAGAACGTTATGAAAAAGTTTTAATATGTAAAAAAAAATAATTTGACAAGTTCCTTCACGAAATTTGGCATTGGAATGTCGGTAAGTAGTCTTGGTTGCTTTTTAAAAAAATATTTTAATCTTTTTTTAAATTTAGTAATCAATGTCTTATCTAATCTTTTTTTGATAAGAGCTATAACCGTAAAGATCATGTTTTTTTTTTTCCAAACGAAATCTCTTTCCTTCTGATTTCAGTGCGTTAAACCAACTTCTCAAGATTAAAAAAGAAAAATCACTGAAAAAAATTTAAGCTCAGGATTTCTGGATTGAAATTTTAGAGGTTTGTAGCAAAAAGGTTTCATTTCGGCTTCGGTAGGGAAAAGAAAAGCTCAATAAAGCGTGTTTATTGGTGCTGATGTAAACTAGTGTTGCTGCGTGCGGTTGCCGGCGGCGGCGCTCATTCCAAACAGTCCAAAAACGATCAGCTTGGCAATGAGGAAGCCAAAGGCGATGCCGAACTCGTAGGCGTACACCTGCATCGTCGACGCGGCGGCCTGGTCCTAAAAAAGTCAGAAAATAAAGATTTTAAGTTGAAGGTGAGACTCAACCTTCTTTGTTGGTTAAAAGTAAAAGACACACCTTGATGAGAACCTGGATGGCGGCCCCAGCGATACCAGCATAGGCGAGCGTGAGCAACAGGTAGGAGAACGAGATGTTGCCGCTGATGGCGCCGAGCAGCAGGTGAACGGCCACCGAGGCTCCAAGAGCCGCGCCGAGCACGTTGGCTCGATTGTTTCCAACGGCTCTGAGAGCCGCCGGCAGCACAAACGAGATGATGACGGGTGTCAGGAAGATGAGCGGCTGGTTGGCGTAGTGGCCGCTGATCGAGAAGCCCACCAACAGCGACTGGATCAACGTCAGGCCGCCCAGCGTTCCGCGAATCTCCTGGTCGGGCGATCCGGCCGCTTGCAGCTGCAAAAAAGAGAATCAAAGCCGATAAAGCCACCAACCCTCCGGACGACGCCAAATGCAATCAGTGGAAAGACGACGAGCGCGAGTAGGACAGCGCCAAACTTGAGCAAGAAGAGCGAAAGGATGGGGCCGACAATGTACGAGCCGATGAAGCTGCCAAAGAACGCGCCAACCAGCAGCACCGAGGCGTACGTGAACGTCTGGGCGATCGCGGCGCCAGGAATCGGAGCCTCCGAGAAGTCCTGGACGGCGGCGATCAGCTCATCCGCCTGGGGCTTGATCGACGAGCCGACGTCGCCCAAAATCGCGGGGCCAGTCTCCGCGAGCTCCTGTCCTCGTCGCCGCACCACGTTCACCAGCTCCGACACTTCGGATTGGTACGCCGCGTAATTCTGAAGTCGAGAAGTTTGGGATCATTTCAAGAATGAGCCTAGACATACCCAGACTCGAGCTTTCTCTTTTTTTTGTACCCAGACAAGTTTGATAGCTTATGCTGATTCACGGCTGGCTTGAACCATCGGAAAAAGGGTCCTGACGTGATAATAAAAGAGATAATGCCTGACTGGTGGAGAGCGCAGACAGGCCACGCCCCCTTAGCGTCCCAAGCTAGCCATGAACCAGCTATATTGGAATCGGACCTACTTTAAGGTCGAATCTGATTTAATTGAGGCTAGACTTACTAAAAATCAGGCTAGACCTACTTAAAACCAGGCTAGACCTACTGAAAATAAGGCTAGACTTAATAAAAACCAGGCTGGACCTACTGAAAATAAGGCTAGACCTACTAAAAACAAAGCTAGACCTACTAAAAACAAAGCTAGACCTACTTAAAACAAAGCTAGACACACTAAAAACGAGGCTAGACCTACTTAAAACAAAGGCTAGACCTACTAAAAACAAGGCTAGACCTACTAAAAACAAGGCTAGACCTACTTAAAACAAGGCCAGACCCATTAGAAACAAAGCCAGACCTGCTAAAAACAAGGCATAACCATACAGAAAACGCCACCAAACTCAAAATTCCGAACCTGGATAGTATCATTGATGCTGCCGGCTGCCTCGGCGCCGACTCTGGTGCTGGTCGGAACCGGCTCGGGATTTTGAGCTGCTTCAGCCATAGTTGCTAGGAGCGATGCGAGTAGGGGTGCCGAACGTAGATAGAATAATCCACGGCGACTTTTTCCGCGCCTTTTATACTCCCTCCTCACGTCATCTGATCCCGTAGAAATTTCTCATTTCTCTTCGTTTCCAGCGTGAAACGTCGGGTCATTCTTTGAACGTTTCGATGCCGTCCGAAGGCGTCCGATCCAGCTCCAGAAGCGCCTACAGTAAGCGGAGCCGCAGCAAGTCGAGAAAGTCGAGGAAAACTTCGCGAGTGAGGATTTCGATCAGAAAATTGTGGGAAATTCGATTTTTTTTTTTCTCAGAGCAATCGGGTTTACGAAGGCAACGCTGATACTCAATGGACCGTCGTGTGTTTTTTTTTTAATTACAGAAGATTTCAAGGAGTTCTAAGTTTTTTTTTTGTGAGGTTGAGCTCGATTTGAATAGGTCTAGGTTTAAGTCAAGGGTGCTTTTTCAGGCTTGATTCGAGAAGGTTTAGGCTAGATTTGGATGGATCTAAGACTAATTTTAGTAAGGCTTTCCGATTCTAGACAATTTCACTAGGTTAAGTCTGGATATAGAAAATCTATTTTCAGTAGGTCCACGGCTTGATTCCAGTTTCAGTAGGTCCACGGCTTGATTCCAGAAAGTTGAGGGTGCTTTTTCAGGCTTGATTAGAGTAGTTTTAGGCCAGATTTGGATGGATTTAAGCCTGGTTTCAGTAAGGCTAAGCTCAAGCTTTCGATGCTGGACTGTTTCACTAGGTTAAGTCTGGATTCTAGAAAATCTAAGGATGGTTATAGTGAGTCGTGATCTGATTTCGGTGGTCTAGCTTTTTTCAGTAGGCCCAGGGCTTGATTTCAGAAAATCGAGGGTGCTTTTTCAGGCTTGATTCGAGTAGGTCTAGGCCAGATTTAGATGGATCTAAGCCTGGTTTCAGTAAGACTAAGCTCAATTTTTCGATTTTAACCATTTCACTAGGTTTAGTCTTGACTTCAGAAAATCTAAGAATGGTTATAGTGAGTCGTGGTCTGATTTCAGGTGGTTTAGCTTTTTCAGTAGGTCTAGGTTCAATTCCAGAAAGTCGAGGGTGCTTTTTGATTCGAGTAGGTCTAGACTAGATATAGATGGATCTCAGCCTGGTTTCAGTAAGGTTAAGCTCAAGCTTTCGATGCTAGACTGTTTTATTAGGTTCAGTTTGGATTTAAGAGCGTTGAAGCTTGATAATAAGGAGCCGGGGTCTGATTTAAGTAGATCTATCTTTTTTCAGAAGGTCTAGGAATTCAGTTAGGCCAAGGCTCGATTTCTCGATTCTAGACCATGTCATTAGGTTTAGTCTGGACTTTGGAACATCTTAGGGTCGTGGTCTGATTTCAGTGGAAATTAGCGTTTTTCCAGTAGGTCTAGGCTTCAATCCAGTCGTGGCCTGATTTAAGTAGGTCTAGCTTTTTTCAGTGAGCTTGTTGAAGACAACCTTGATTCGATTGAACTTTCTTAAAGAGTCTAAAGCTGATTTCAATAAGTATATCTAGACAAGGTTCCAGTTTTAAGTATGTCTAGGTCGTATTTTACAAAATCTGGGCTTGGCTTCAATAACCAGGTTTAATTTCAATGGCTATAGGCTTGAATTAGATATATCTAAACATTGTTTCGATGCGTTTTAGCTCTAAATAAGTCGTTTTTTCTCGAGCTCAAGACTATTTCTCAGGACTCTGACCCTTCCGAGTCGGCGTTGGACTCGGTCACCTCGGAATTTTCGGTTCCACCCCTGCCAAGAGCCACTGAAGAACGTCCGACCGCCGTTTCAGATCCGGCTCTTGAGGAACATTACCGTGGCGTTATGCGCAAAAAAGAGGTAGGATTTTGTGCGGAAATTAGGAAAAACGGGCACATTTTTGTGAGACTTGACAGTTCAAAAGTGATCCATCAGACCTAATTTTAATCTTAAAAAAAACCATTTTCGTTCCATTTCAGTGTCTCAGAGCAGGTTCATTCTGATTTCGAGTTGTATAGCGAGTAATGTGTTTTTTTTTATTGATTTTTAAAGAGTACTGTAGACCTTAGCGGTTACTGTAGTCAATTTGGAAATGGATCGACTTCAGGCCGCCCGTCTGGTCCGCCGCGACGACTTCATACTGTATTACCGTGTCCCTTCGAAGCAAACCTTCCCGGTGCATATCCAGCTGATGCTCTGCCATCGGAACACTCTGGACAAGGTATACTTGATCAGAAATGCCCGGGTCGCACTGGGAATGGCTCGACTGAGAAACTCTAAGTTTTTCAGACAGTTTGCTAGGAATTGAGCTTCTGAAAAAAGTCGATAAAAGCAAAATATGAACTTGTGGTCTTAATTTGGACATGAAGTTTGTAAAAAAAAAGGTATAGGCCCTCAAAAAATCACCAAAACTTGTTCTTTGAAATAAAGCAAGGCTCACTAAATGCATTTTAACACGCTGGTTTCGAATCGATGGTAAGAATCTGCCGATGAAGTTTGTGGAAAAATCTATGAGCCTTTGAAAATTTAACCAAGATTAAGACGTCCGCCCCCCTCTGGATCTTAATCATCCATAGGCTCTAAAAAATCTTTTTACTCATTCAAATAACAAAACTACATTATAGTTATTTCAAAAGTCAAGTATATACCTTGTTGTGCTCTGAATTTTTCGAAAAAAGTGTAGAAAAAAGTTTTGGCCGCGCAAAAAAATTCACCCAAACTAGTAGGGTTTTTGCTTGTTGGAAGCCTAGATTATGTGACGAATGGGGGGAAAAACGCCTTATTTCTGAAAATATTGGCTTTTCGTCATCACCTATGTCACCTTTTAGAGTGGGCTCTATTGGAAATATTGATTTTTTCAATTTTTTAAGTGGCCCATATTTTTTTTTCTTCTCGGCTATTTTTAAGCAAAGTTCCGAAATAATTTCAAATTCCACATTTAAATTTTGATCAGAACTCAGTCGAGTGCATTTTTGGTCAACCTTGACTCTTTGAGCCGTTCTGAGGAAAATGAAAGAATTCCAGATTTACCATTTTCCCGTCGTGAAACACACGGAGAACAACAACTCTCATTGGTGGACCGTTTTGATCAATAATCAGCCGACCCAATTGGTAAGGATCTTCGATTTTATTCGCAAACTGGCTTGAAAAGTGTGAAAATTTCTTTTTTCAACAGCCTAACTTTCATTGACCTTCAGTTTCCACTCTAGAACCGCTTTGCGTACCTTTCAAATCGGGAAAAATTGATTTTCTACTGATTAATTGCCAGGAGCACGTTTTGATTGTGTAAAAAAAAGCGAAAATATCGACAAAAACATAGTAAAGGGATAAAATTTAGTTTTCTATACAAGAACAAAAATAGTCGTACAGCTTCATTAGGAAAATTTGGAATAAAAAGTGATATTTTGGACCTTGGTAGAGCAACCCGGACGTCTCTAAGCCTCTCTAGGGACCACTTTAGCAGTGTCAGAACTCTTAAGTGATCCCTAGAAAAATTTGGAATAAAAAGGGATATTTTGGACCTTGGTGGAGCAACCCGGACGTTTCTGAGCCTCTCTAGGGACCACTTTAGCGTTGTCAGAACTCTTAAGCGATCCCTAGAAATATTTGGAATAAAAAGGGATATTTTGGACCTTGGTAGAGCAACCCGGACGTCTCTGAGCCTCTCTAGGGACCACTTTAGCGTTGTCAGAACTCTTAAGTGGACCCTAGAAAAAATTCAAATAAAAAGGGATATTTTGGACCTTGGTGGAGCAACCCGGACGTTTCTGAGCCTCTCTAGGGACCACTTTAGCGGTGTCAGAACTCTTATGTGGACCCTCGAAAAATTTTGAATAAAAAGGGATATTTTGGACCTCGGTAAAGCAACCTTGACGTTCTGAGCCTCTCTAGGGACCACTTTAGTGGTGTCAGAACTCTTAAGTGATCCCTAGAAAAATTCGGAATAAAAAGGGATGTTTTGGACCTCGGGCATTTCTAAGCCTCTCTAGGGACCACTTTAGCAGTGTCAGAACCCTTAAGTGATCCCTAGAAAAATTTTGAATGAAAAGGGATATTTTGGACCTCGGGCATTTCTAAGCCTCTCTAGGGACCACTTTAGCAGTGTCAGAACTCTTAAGTGATCCCTAAGACTGCTCGGAAACGTCCTGATTGCGTTACCGAGGTCCGATATATCAAAAAAGCTGTGAGATCAAGAAAAAAGCTTTTCGATCAATTTTCAGAAAGTTTTTCATGGAACAAGCTTTTCTGATAGTGATGATAATGAAATTTGAATTTGAAATTTAAAAATTTAGTTCCGAAACCTGTCGGACCTCGTCCGCTGCTATCACCTCTACCGTTACACCGACGCTCGGAATGGCCGTAGTGAGGTCAGTTTTTCGATTTTCTGATTTTCCGAACTCTGGAACTTTCTCCAGGTGTTCCCCCTGTGGAAAGGCGGCCTTATCGACGCCCACCAATAATTCATCAAAAAAAAAAGAAGAAGAAATTTTGGGATCTCTCCAGTCAGCTGAATGAAAATTTGCGCTTAAAATTCTTTATTTTTTTCAAAAAAATTGAATGAAAAAAACCCGTTGAGTACAAGCAAAGATATGGGGGAATCAAAAATGGAAAGTTTTCTAGGGATCATTTTAGGAAGGTTTGACAAGTGACTAGTTGAGGGGTAGAAGGTTGGAATGAGGCTGAGAAATGGAGGATGGAATAGGCGTCTAGAGATACTGCTTAAGTGATCCCTTGATGTTTAAAAATCAAGTGACCTCTTAAGCGGTGAAAAATAATACAGAAATAGACAATATTAGCTGCGGAGGGGAAGGATTTTCCTTAAGGGACTTGAATTCAATATAGTGAACACTTGAGAGGTTTGGTCATCACTTAAGGCACTACTAAGCTTGAAAAAAATGCTGAAGGGAGGTTAGGAGATCCCTTGAAGTACCACCGACTCACCTTTTAGCGATTCAAGTGGTCCCTAGAGATTCCTCATATGACCACTTGGTCACAGAGCCACTCAAACTAGATGAATTATCCAAGGGATCCCTAAAGCAATTCACACTATCTACTCCACTGCTGCTGGAGCATCTGAGTGTAGGCGTCGGAGCCTTCGCGGCCTTTCGCCCTGACGGCGACCATTTGACGCGTCCTTTCCGTCCGCTTCTCTCTCAACTTGGCCAGTTGCCAACTCGCGACGATCGGCAACGAAAATGCGAACCAGGGATGAAGCTGGAACAGGAAAAATGACTTTTTTGTTCTTCAGCTCGCATTTGAGGAGCTGCCGATTCAGATAATGATTTTCGATGCCTCCGCGCGCAAGTAGTTTTGGGTCGGCTGCGTTATTAATTAACCGTTTTGCAGCCTGGCCATTCCAAGTGCGGTCATGAGCTTTCAATTCAGACATGAAAACGAATATCTTAGCCCCTATTTTTTCATTGCTTTTAGTTGCACCCGACTTTAAACCGGCTTCCTCAAGGAGGCATTTGAATTTTTGGTACTGCTCCCTTGAATAAATAGACATTTTATTTCTGAGTTTTGAAGTCTTCCAGTTGAGAGTATAAAGGTTAAGAAAAATCAATGATTTTTAGCGAACTCTAGTAATTTTTGAAAGTCTCGGAACCTTTGAAAACTGAAGGAAACTCACATAGAAGACCGATTTCAAAGCACTCAAATATCGTTGATCCCGATCCAAAAAGTCAAATCGGAAGTTTCGCAAAACAACGTTGGCGGCCGTGTAAATCAGGCATATCGTCAGTGAATGACACAGAATAACTGTGATGAACCGAGTTGTAGCAATATTTTCCGATGTTTGGTAGCGAGACGACAGCGAGAAGGCCATTCTGGAAATTTTTTGGTTAGGCAGAAAAAACGGCGCGCCGTAGCGCAACAGGTTGTGTGCCTGTCTACGGTTCACAGAGTCACAAGTTCGATCCCCCCTCCCTTCGAACCAACCAAGTGGCTTAAGAGATGTTGGTAGTGGGAAACCACGACTTCAAACACGGATATGTCACTAGAGCCAGTCCACTGATTATCAATATCAGGATAGGACCTCGGCTAATCGACTTGGGGCGTCGCTCAAGCGGTACAAAGGCGTAGGAAGAAGAAGAATAATTTGGACAGAAAAAATTGGAAAAAAGCTTGAGAAAATAAGTGAGGAGAGAAATTATTCCCAAAAGTAAGAGTTCCTTGGTAAATTTTGTGCACATTCTTAATGAAGCTCAGACATTGGTAACGAAAAAGGAGGTGCTCCGGACGTTTCTGGCAGCTCTAGGGATCACTTAAGACTTCTGACGCCACTAAAGTGGTCACTAGAAACGTGTACAAGAAATGTACAAGAGCTTTTTTTTAAAGTTTCTCTTTTTTTAAAGCTCAATTGAGAAACTAACGTATGCTCTTGTCTCTTGTTGATAATCGCCAAAAAGCGTAAAACGACCAGAGCGCCACAAGCCACGGCGAATGATGACAGGTAGATGATGTTCACCTGGAAAGAATCAAGCTAGAATCTATCTTTTTATTGAGATTTTCCTTATATTTTTGAAAGAAAGTGATGTTCTTATATTTATTTGAGAAAGGACTGCTACTTGCCTTGATTTCTGTTCCTCTTGGAGGAGTCAGAGCCGTAATTGCAGCATGGCTAAAGTCTCCATCAGCATAGGCCCAGTAGACAAGCAGGATTGGTAGTAGAACACCCTGGAACATTGGAAATTTGTCAGTTTCTCGTGACCTTATAAGTTGAGATTGAGCATTACTGATAGAAAAAACTGTGGGGAACTTTCGGAGGAACGTTTGAAAGTTTAAGCAAATATTTTTCTTGAAAAGGTATAGTCTGTGTGCCACGACTTGCAATTTCACGGAACGACATTCCGCTGTTCCGCTGCGTGCGTTCGCGAAGCGTCTTTCGGTCGCGCTTTTAAATGATTGTTATTGCTGTGGGACCCCATGAAAGTAAAGTACCTTGATAAAAGAAAAAAAATTAAAAGCGCGACCAAGGTTCCCAAAGGCGCACAGCGGCACAGCGGAATGTCGTTCCGTGAAATTTCAAGTCGTGGGACACAGACTATACCAGGAAATGAGATTCGATGAATTTTAGAAGTCCAGGGAATGTTTACCTTACAAGGTAGATCATTTTACTTTACGGTTGGGAATTCTCTGAAAACTTTTCAGAGCATCTCTTAAGGTTCTGAAAGTCTCAACCTGCACAACATCCTAGTTATCAAGAAATAAGGGCTGACAGCTCCAAAAATGGCCTTTTTGGCTGATTTTGACCTAATTTCTCAAAAACTAGGAAGTTATGCAGGTTGAGACTTTCAGAACCCTTTTTTGGTACTTCAAGGAGTGTTTTGTACGATTTTCAGGAAATTCCCAACCACAAAGTAAAATGACCTTTCTTCAAATTTCAACTCACAATGATCAGATAAACTGCCAAACTGATCCTTGGACTCGTATTCTCGTAGGTCTTCACCATGACCGTTGCCGCCAATCGTTCGGCTACCAGTAGAGCCTAAATTATATCAATAAGTATTCATTATCACTACAAACGCCTTGGTCGCACTTGGAATGGCTAAAACATCGTTACTTTCTTATCACGGTTTTCGCTAAAACCGCGCGCAAGTCGTTTTAGGTCGGGCGTAAGAAGCGTCTGTAACGCTTTGAGCCATTCCACGTGCGATGAAGGTCATTTTTTTTTTGTTGAGAATACTTTTTTGCGAGGATGTATACGAAAAATTACAATAAATATATAAAAACGGATAAAAACATGAAGGAAAATACTCAAACCTGTCCGATAATGCCCGAAATGAGACAACAAACAAGTGGAATATGGATCATTGCATAGGGAAAAGCTGGAATCAGAGCGTCACATGGTTCGGAATAGGATAGTAGACGGGACAGGGATAAGGCCTGAAAATTCAGCTTTTCTATGGATTTTTATTCAAAAGTCACTGACCTCATTCAATAGAAATATGCAGGAATGGACGAAAGCTGACAGGAAGTAGCCGAGAAGAAAAATCTGGAATTTATAAAATATGTTTTTGTTTTCAACACTCGTTCTCCGAGGTTTGCAAAAAAGGCTTGGTACAACAATTTCTCAGAGCTCTACCTACTGGCACTGATACTATACGGTCTTCTGAATAATTCGCACCAAGCTTTGATAAGCTCCGCCCATTTTCAAGCGTACTGTGGAAAAAATACCGTAAAAAGCCAAATTTTTTCCTAGTGAAGCAAATCGTTTCAAACTAATTTTAATGCAGAGAACATGTTCATTAGAGAATAACTGAAAAAAGTTGGCTTTTTACGGTATTTTTTCCACAGTATGCCTGAAAATGGGCGGAGCTCATCAAAGGCTGGGGCGAATTATTTAGAAGGCTGTATAGTGTCAGTGACAGTGAGGAGAGCTCTCAGGAATAAATGTAAAATTTTTGTACCAAGCCTTTTTGGATTTGATCGATTTTCTCAGAGAACTCGATTTGAAAAAATTAGACTAACCCGAAAATTTGGATGAAATGGAGAGGCAAAAAGATAATTCCTGACGAAATGAAAAATCGTGAACAACGACGTCGCCGACAGCAGGGCGTTCACAAGGTAGACGATTCGATAGGGAGCGAAAAATATTGTCGCGGCTTCCTTAAAGCTCAGTTATTTATGCAATGGACATTTTGGATAGATGTTCACTTCAATAATTATTTTTAATACAAGTGGTCGCATGGAGAATGTCTTCGGTTGCTTCAAGAAGCTCCCGACTTGAAACGACTTGCGCTCTTACTTTTTTGAAAGCTTCAAAAACTGATAAACGTCTTCGAGACGTTTTGAGCCATTCCACTTGCGACCTATTTTTTAAATTCCACTTAAAGGAGGCTTATAGTTTCCTGGAAATGACTTAAATTGAGCTTGGAAAATTTCACAGGATACGTATTTGACAAGACTTTGAAGGTATGAACTCACCAAATCACATTCTGAGGCTGGGGCCATCGTATGTTCTGAAAATTGGAGTTTAGGTGGTAAAAAAAAGCGAACTATTTGAAATAGTCATAAAGGAAGTTTTTGAAACTCAAGCTTGGAAAACAAAGAAAAGGAGCAAATAGTCGATTTAGTGAGAAACAATGTGAGAATGTAGCGGCCAGAAGGTGAAGACTTTCTTTTTTGTAGTCTGATCTTTGAGTGAAGTTTCACAGGATTATAGTGGGGCTTCAATAATCTTGTCTGCTTGAGAATGCGGCCGACCAGAAACGACTCTCGCTCGGGTGCATGAAAGATCTGTAGGATTTTTCAGTCAACGGTAATTGTTGTAGCCGCAGCGCAACCGCGACGCGTTGAGCCATTCCAAATGCGACCGGAAGGTTTTGAGAGAGAATTTATACGCCTTCTGTACTATAATGTGGATCATTGAAGGGATAAGAGTCTGAAATCTGCTTGAATTCTAAAAAACACATTATTTGAAGTGACTAGGGCAAGATTGATGAGCTTTCAACTTGATATTTGACCTTAAAAGCAGATCTGTGGGACGTCTCATTGACTCAAGGGTTATTATTGCAGCCGCAGCGCAAGCGCCACGCGTTGAGCCATTCCAAATGCGACCGGAGGGTTTTGAGAGAGAATTTATACGCCTTTTATACTATGACAACATGAATAAAACCAAAAATCCACTTGACTAAACTAAAAAAAACACATTATTTGAAGTGACTAGGGAAAGATTGATGAGCTTTCAACTTGATATTTGACCTTAAAAGCAGATCTGTGGGACGTCTCATTGACTCAAGGGTTATTATTACAGCCGCAGCGCAAGCGCGACGCGTTGAGCCATTCCAAATGCGACCGGAGGGTTTTGAGAGTGAATTTATACGCTTTCTGTACTATAATGTGGATCATTGAAGGGATAAAAATCAAAAATCCGCTTGACTAAACTATAAAAAACATATGATTTGAAGGGACTAGGGCAAGATTGATGAGCTGTTAACTTGATATTTGACCTTAAAAGCAGATCTGTAGGACGTTTCATTGTCTCAAAGGTTATTATTGTAGCCGCAGCGCAACCGCGACGTGTTGAGCCATTCCAAATGCGACCGGAGGGTTTTGAGAGTGAACTTATACGCCTTTTATACTATGACAACATGAAGAAAACCAAAAACTCGCTTGACTAGACTCTAAAAACACATGACTTGAATGACTTGAGCAAGATTAAATTGAGTTAAATTTTAAGCTGGCAACTTGATATTTGACCTTAAAAGCAGATCTGTAGGATGTCTCATTGACTCAAGGGTTATTATTGTAGCCGCAGGGCAACCGCGACGCGTTGAGCCATTCCAAATGCGACCGGAAGGTTTTGAGAGTGAACTTATACGCCTTTTATACTATGACAACATGAAGAAAAACCAAAAAAACTCAGCTTGACTAGACTCTAAAAACACATGACTTGAATGACTTGAGCAAGATTAAATTGAGTTAAATTTTTAAGCTGGCAACTTGATATTTGACCTTAAAAGCAGATCTGTAGGATGTCTCATTGACTCAAGGGTTATTATTGTAGCCGCAGGGCAACCGCGACGCGTTGAGCCATTCCAAATGCGACCGGAAGGTTTTGAGAGAGAATTTATACGCCTTCTGTACTATAATGTGGATCATTGAAGGGATAAAAATCAAAAATCCGCTTGACCTAACTATAAAAAACATATGATTTGAAGTGACTAGGGCACGATTAACTTTACAAGCTTATGACTTGAGTTTTCAACTCCAAAATAAGCTCATCCCAAGTTTAAAAAGTGCAAAAACCAATTGAAAAAAAGGTGCAGAGAAGGGTTTCTTCCCCCTTTTTTTCTCTCGTTCGTTTTGAGCGAAATTGGGCGACGGATTTAATCCGAGAGGCAAACAAGGCGGGAAAAAAGAAGGAAGAGAACGTCTCGAATGTCCGAAAAGAAGGAAAATATGAAGAAAATGATTCAATTTTGGGACAGGGAATCGCGATTAATTGGGTCTAAAAAGATTTTTCATAATTTTCAAGTTTTTTCTTGTTTATTGATGTACATATTTAAGTTTTTTTGAATCTCAATTCTTTTTCAAATTGAGGAAATAGATTTCTGTAGTGGATTTAGGTCGATTTATACAATTTTTGGGCAAAAATATGGAATTTTGAGATCAAAATATCAAGCTTTTTCTCGTTTTAAATTGACTATATTTTTTCCAATTTATTATGCTTTGAAGCTTTGAAAATGATGCATTTTGAAGAAAAATCAACAAAAATGTCTAAATTTCCGACGAAAAATCCAAAGAACCTTTCATCAAAAAAAAGGACGATAGGTTCCAATTTCAGCGTTTCTCTTTTAGAAAATGCATAAATTTCACATTATTCCAACAAAACACGAGATCAAACAATGCCTTCCGGTCAAGAAAAAAAAAGGCAAAAGGACGTTTTATTCACTCGCAATAATTGATGGTAATTTGATGCCCAAAAATTCTCACTCCATTAGGAGAATCAGCATTTTTTGGTGAGAACCCCTTGGGTATTGGTTTTTTTTTGGTAGGAAAAAAAAAAGAGAAATTCGACCTTTTCGGCTTGTCAGGTTTCCTGTGGAGAAGTTGGCTTGAAATATTTTTTTGATTGGAGTGGAAGGAAAAAAATTTGAGTATTAGCTAGCGTTCAGTTGTAATACTTACAAAAAACATCAAAATCTACAAAAAAAATCCTAGGATCTATATGAACTTTTGTCAATTCAAATATTATTGATTTATAGGAAATTTTAAAATTGCTGTGTAAAGAATAAGTAAAAAATTTAAAGAAGCGGGAAAAAACTTGACAAAAATTACGTTAAAAAATCAACCTCGCAGTGATTGCGTCACTGTGTCTGCGGACTTCAATAGGACAATTTTCAACTTTTTTTAAACGTCTCATTTTTCCTGAATTTTTTGAATATTGTCCAAGAATGGACTTTCAAAGCTCTCAAGTAACTATGGATAGCTGAAAATCGAATGATTTTATGAAAAGGAACTGAAAATATAAGCTAAAAAAAGGAAAAAAATAAAATGAGATTTTCCTCATGAACTTGAAGCTCGTGAAAGTATTGGAAACGGAAAATAGGTGACTTTTTTTCCCACGAGAACAAGCGCTCCGTTTTTAGTATTACAAATTCTATACGTAGTTTAGAAAGTAGGAAAATTCCTGGATTTTTGAAAAAAAAACTTGGGAACTCCTGAGTGGTCTCTAAAGGGGCCTTTGAACGGTGCCCTCTAGGAACCAATTTAGCAACCCCTATAGGGTCCACTAAAGCTTGTAAAAGTGTTCCCTATAGGGGACGAAGATTTTTATGAACTCTATGCGAAGAACTAAAAAAATAAACATTTTCTGAAGAAAAGACCCCTATAGGGGCCCCTTGAGCTTTAGGGGCTAAGGGATCAGACCCAAAATCCCTATAGGGACTACCTTGATTTAACCCCTATGGAGGCCACTTTTTTGGTTCCTAAAAAAAGATGAAGTACAAAAAACAAGAAAAAGACGGAATTGGAAAAAAAAAAGAACTTTGTCCTCACCCAACTAAAATAGCCTTTTTTTTCGCTAATCCCCTCTCTGAAGTACTTTTTTGGTTTTTTACTGGATTTTTTCGGAAGACGGATAGAATATTCAAGAGTTTAAAAAGTGCAAAATACAAAAAGTCATAGAAAAAAATGATTCAAGTTGACTATTTCAAAATATCTCACCCTGGAAAGGTACCCTTTGAAGAATATATATATAGTAAAGGATTTTTAGTCAAAGATCCCAGAAGCCTCCGCACTTTCTCGTGGAAATGTCATCCGCAGAACGGAAAACTCGGAAAATTGGCTCAACTTTAGTGCAAAACTGGCAACATTTTCTCACTTTTTGAGGTGTTCTTCTTCTTTATTAGCTTTGTTTTTTGCTTGGAATGATGACGAATCTTTGGAAAAAATTTTTTCAGTACGACACTCCGCTAGAACGCGGAATTTTATGAGGGAACTTTTTTTGAGGATTTTCGGAATAACCGACACTGCCAAAGTTGGAAGTGGGGAAAACGGGTGCAAAATGGCCGCTAAAAGGGTTCCGTTTTGCGGCCATTATTGAGCCTTTCTTTCTTGGTGGGGTAAAAAGGGTCAAAAAAGGTTGAAAAAAGGGTGCCGAAAGTCTCGGCCATTGATGATTTTTGATTTTATTAGGATCATACACAGTCACTGGTAAAGATTATTCTCAATTCAAAAAATTTGTACTTCTCAAAGGGTCCAAAAAGGGTGGATAAAGGCCGAGGAAAGGACGCAAAAAGGCAGTAAAACGGAAACCGTGGCCACCCGTTTAGGAACAGTTAATGGGAACCTTTTGGATCCATAATGGACGTTTAAAGGGTCATTACTACTTTGCCTATGGAGGTGTAAGGTGGAAGATCGTACGAATAATGCTTTTACGAAACTCCGCCAGAACGCTTGAGAAAGAGATTATCATTTTCGGACTACTGTAGAGTTACAACGATGATGATAGATGTAAAGTATCAACTGGAAAAAAGTTTGAAGAAAGGTTCACCCAAATCGAAAAATGGAAGAAGAATCAATTAAACAAACAAATAAAAAAAAGAAGGGGTGGAATAAAAAGTAGAAGGGAGAGAGAGGACGTAAAAATGTGTGTCAGCGGGGTCCGATTTTGCACGGAGAAGTGACGAGAGCGAGGGCAGATGCGTAAATACGCAACACATATCGAAATTGAGCCGCGAGCGGGCGGCGGGCCGACCTCGAAAACCCCCGCCTCTGACGGCTCATTTGTTAATTGATTTGACATGGATCCCGCCCGTGTGGTCAAGCTGGCTAATTTTTGCTGGCGCTTCTTGAGATTTTTGGAGGTTTGGGATGGAAGAAGTTAAAGGAGATTATGGCTCAGATTGGAACGGGGAGAGTTTGAGCCTCGGTAAATAGCTACTCGAGCAAAATTGCAAGCAAAAAAAACAAGATACAGACTTTTTTTGAACCGCACAGCCTCGTTTTTTTGAAATCAATAAATATACAGTAGCAAGAATGGGTGAGACAAAATACGGTTTTTTTGACAATAACTTTGCAGATACTTAATGAAACCGGACCAATTTTAAATATGTTATGGAAAATGTGTTTGCGGATACCCAATATCCGCGGTCAAAAACAAATCTGACTGGATTCTTGAAATTGTGGAGTTTTTGAAATTTTTTTAGTTCAAGAAAAAAATTGGGGTGATGCTCTGATTTATTTTTAAAAAAAGGTAGGGGTTTTTTTGAGCCTCATAGTGAATAACTGCAATTGAAGGTACAGGACAAAGATTGCAAGAAAATAAAACCGGTGAACGTACGCTCCATTGCTAACGGCTTTTTGAGCCGCTTTCATATCTAATATATTTGAAATGCCATTTTATTTTTCGCCCACAGAAGGATTTTTTTCGGACTTCTTGGGAACTGGAGGTTCCCTTTTTGGGGACACAAAAAAAGCTTTTTTTCCACAACTTGAGGTCTTGGAAGATGATGGAAATATTCTAATCGCGAACAAATAAAAACAAGTGTCTTCAACGTATACGAAAAAGCACAATTTTTTTGAATCTTTCTTTTATTAATTATTCGTGGTGAGGTAAATTTTTTGGCATTCCAACAAGCGGAGGAGGGTTTGAGAATTTTTCAATCAAATGTAGCAAGAAATATCCTTCTTCAAGGCTTGATATTTTTCATTTACAGTAAAAAGTGTATTAGCGCCGCTAAGGTGCGATTGAAAGAGAAAAAAAAAAAAAGAGCGAAATAAACTAAACAAAAATGTTTGAAGTACGCTCTATAGCTAAAGGATTCCTCGAGCGTTTTCGGACTCGGACATTGGTAACGCGAGCCGGACGTGCTCCGGACGTTTCTGGGCAGTTCTAGGGATCACTCAAGGGTTCTGAGGCTACTAAAGTGGTTACTAGGAATGCCCCGACACGTTTGATTTGCGTCCCGTTCGCGTTACCAAGGTCCGAGGAAGCTTGGCAAATTTTGAAAAAAAAACTCGCTTTAATTAGACTATTCGACATTTAACTTACGTGTTAGGTCAAGCGCCCAATTAGTGGCCATTTTTGGTCATTTTTGGTCATTTCTATTACTCGGCAGCATTTTAAAATAAAAATTGACAACTTTCGAGAGAAAGAGCGAAAATATAGGAAAAGAAGCAAACTGTGCAATTTGTACGTGGGAAAATTTTTTTGGTAGATAATCCTCGAAAGTACAAATTTCCAGGCGCTTGTAAGTAGACCGTTGGAATCAAAACAAAAGAATCTTTAGAAAGGCGTTTCATTTTCAATACCTAGACGTCAACTAAAGCTTTCGTGGTCAAGTGGCTAACTCGTCCGCTTTTTGAGAATCGGGTAGTTGGTTCAAGGAAAGCGTAACAATAAAAAGGCCGTTGTTACAACGGATCCTCTTGATTTATATGACCAGGCCACCACAGACTTCTGGGTTTCGAAAGAAGGAATTTGATATTTTAGCCGGGAAAAATGAACTATAATAGGCTCCACTGATAAAACAACTTCTGGATTTTGGAAAAATAAATTTGATATTTTAGCTGGGAAAAATGAACTCTAGAAAGCCAAGTGTGCTCCACTGATAACACAAACTTCTGGATTTTGGAAGAAGGGATTTGATATTTTAGCCGGGAAAAATGAACTATAAGAAGCCAAGTTCGCTCCACTGATAACACAGATTTTTGGATTTCGGAAGAAGGAATTTGATATTTTAGCCGGGAAGAATGAATTTTTATGAAAAGTTAAAATCCGCTCCACGGCTAATTGGCCATTTTTCATACTTGTTCATGTAAAATAAGTAAGGTTGCTGGGAAGTTTTTAGTGGCCACTTTAGGGTTTTGACTTTCTAGGGACCACTATAGTGGTTAAAAACTAGTGGCTCTTCAAAAGTCGTACTACTAGACTACTAAAACTACTATAGTGGTCACTAAGACGCGAAATAGGGACTTCTATAGAGGAATTTTGAGTTGCCACTTTAGGGTCCTTTCCAAGAAGCCCTTGAGGAACCTCTCAAGTGGCCACTAGAGTGTTCCCAAAAAGTATATTCTTTTTCCTGAGTAAAACTTACTAGAAAAAGCTGAATTTTTAAAATTTATTATTCTAGTTAGTCACGAAGAGATCAAATTTAGCAAATTAAATAAACGTTTCGTAATAAGACGAAAAACTCGTTTGGAGGAACTATGTCAACGCTAGACGACTATCACTTGCACAAGAAGCCCTTGAAACTCGAGTGCGAGGAGGGCAAGAAAACAACTTTTTTCTGCTTTTTTGGACTTTGAAACACCGTTTAGTAGTATACTGGGAAAATTTTTAGTGGCCACTATAGGGTTTTGGCGCCACTATAGTAGTCAATTTAGCGGCCACTTAAGGGGTTAAAAATTAGTGGCCATTATAGAGGTCTATGGGTTCCTACTAGACCACTAAAAATGTTAGTAGCCACTTTAGGGGTCAATGGATCAAGATAACTGGTCCAATCTGTTTGTTTTAAAATTATCAGAATTACTGGAAGGAATATGGGATGAAAAACTACTGAAGTGGCCACTAAAACGGAAAATAGTGGCCACTTTAGTGTCCTCTCCAAGTAGTGTCCTCTCCAGTAGTCGAGGCGAGCCTCTATAGTGGCCACTAGAAATTTTCCGAGTAGTTTGAAAAAAAACCAGAATCGCAGCTGGAAAGCTGTCGGTTTGAAATGGTTATCAATTAGCGACTTTTTCTTCTTACTATGATAAAATATGCAATTTGGCTCAAGTAGTTTCTCGTCGGTAGATGTAACTGCAGCGAGACTAGTTTAACCAGGCTTGTCTAAACTATTAAGGAAATCGAAAAATCAGTTAGAAGAGAAAATTTGACTGAAAGAAGGGCGCTTTCTTATGTGTCAATTAAGGAAAATACGGGGGCGCGTCACGTGGTGTCAAATTTCTTGTGTGTGAGAGAAAAAAAAAGATGAAATCCATTGAAATCGGAGATTTTTTTGCTTGTTTCAATGATTTGGAATATTTTATTGATGGGTCAAGAATCAATGGAGTTCCACTGCTTCTGAATGGCTTGGAAGTAGTTGTTGGCGCCTTCGACGCCGTTGAATCGGATCGCGACGGAAGTTCGGATTCTCTTCGTTTCGGCCATCCGCATACTGTCCAGAAGCCTCTGGGCCATGCAACCCATGAACAGGAACATATCTGGCACGAACTGCAAGTTTTCGGTTGTTCGAAAATGCTTGGAATGATAAGAAAATATCAATGTTGAATATTAAAACCACAAAAAGCTTCAAGGGGCTCGTAAAAATCAGAACTAGACTCTTATCGAAGAAATTTTGGATCAAACTACTTAGCAACTCCAGAGTGGTCCATGTAGGGGCAACCTTAAAGGCCCTTGGGGGTCTCTCTAGGGAGCATCTTTTACCAACCCTATAGGGGCCACTTCATCTTGCAAAAAGTGGTCCCTATAGGGGTTTTAGTTAGTTGCCTTTGTAGGGGACATGCTAGTCGATAGTTTTTATGAACTTTATGCGAGAAAACTAACAAAAAACATGTTTTCAAAAAAATCAAACGAACCCTATAGGGACCACTTAAGCTTTAAGGGCAAAGGGGTCAGACCCTATAGGGATCAGTATAAAGTTCTTAAGTAAAAAGAAATTAATAAAAATTCACTCAACTTGTCCCCAAATTCACAAAATTTCACAACAGCGTAAGAAAATTTTTCCTCAAAAGAAAATAATCGAACCCACAAAGAAAACGCCTCGAAAGGCCTGGAAATCGACCGGGGTGGCAAAAGAGTCCTTATGAAGACGTGTGGTAAGAGTTCCGGACAGGTAAATCAGGTAGACGATGACGTGAATCAAGGAGATGACCACCGTGAATTTGGTCGTCCGGACATTTTCCGACATTTGATAGCGTGAGGACAGGGTTTGTCGTTCTCGCCATCTGAAAAATGAAGAGATTTTTAATTTTTTGCAGAAGGAAGTTGGAACAATTCCTAGAACCTGCAAAAATGACAAAAAAAACAGGCCATGAAATTTATAAGTTTCAAAACACTGGAAATTGGAATATTCGGACGGTTTTGAAGTGGGGATGTTTTAAAAAAAAAAGGGTTTTTGTCTAATAAATTGTTAATAAAAGTTAAAAATGTTCAATTTGAGCAAGAATTTGTTCACTTTGTGTGCATTCAAGAACTTTTTTAAAGCAAAATTAAAAAATAGTCTTATCGAAAATTGAATCCACTTGAAAACTGTTCACCCCTTAAATAAATTACTAATCTGACACTGAGCCTATTAAGAAACTAACAGAGCGTGAAAAACTTTTAAAATCAAAAATCAACAAAAATTGCAAAAATTGCAAAAAAAGGCGAAATCCTTATTAAAGGCGCAAGTTGCTCTGCCAAATTGCAGTGTCTCCGCTCGAGACCCAGTGTTCGATCAACATAATTTCTTTTTTTATTCACTTCGTTTTTTTCTTTTATTTTTTTCACTATTTTTCAATGTGGTTTTTTTCAGTTATTTTCTGTTTTAAGTTTCTCAAGGTAGTATTTTTAAAAAGCTCCATCGGTTTTTGCAGCATAAAGCTCGTTTTTTTTTTTGAGTAAAAGAGTTGAAATTTTCAACGAAAATTCCTTCTGAATTTATTGAAAGTATAAAATCATTGAATATTAGTTTTTTCAGTTCTTATAGCATTTTGAGAAAGAGATATAGCGTTGAAATTAAGTTATATTTTTCAGGAATCAAGGGAAAGCAAAATGAAGAGGTTGATGACTATGATATCATCAAGTTTCCCTCAAGTGATTGGATTCGATTCGAAATCTTTGGCGGTTGTTTTCGTAAGTTGTTTTTTCACTGTTTTCATAGCATTTTTAAGTATAACTATGTTTATTTTAAATTAATTTTCGCGCTTATTCTGCTGGAACGTTGCTAGTTACATGTAGAAAAAAATATACGCTTAGTTTCATAAAATGTGGTTTTTAGGCGAAGTTTTTTTCACCGTACCTGTTTAATGAAAAAAAAAAACTTACTCTTTCTCAAATTTCCGAGTTGCGAAAAATAAAAACAAGTTCCCAATCAAACTGACGACACCCACACAGACACTAAGTATGAAGATTATATTTATCTGAATTTTAATATATTAAATTTGGAAGAGAACTCTTTGGCCTCATGGTCGGGACGGTTCTCACAAAGAGATCCAATGGAGTCATTCCAAGTGCGACCAAAAATATTTGAAAAAATACCTTTTCTGCTGCCGAACCCGGCGTGGCAATGAAGGAAACTTGCTTTGCGGTGAATTGTTCGTTATGATAGGGATAAACAGTTATTAATATTCCACAGGAAGTCTGTAAATGTGTTTTCGAACTTGGATCACGAAACTTTCTCGTTTTTCTTTTATCCATGGAGCAAAAAAATCTCTTTGTAACCAAGCTTTTTTGAATTTTTACGGTGGAAAATTGATAGCGCATAACTTTTTACCACGGCGTTTTTGATACTGAAAGAAAATGCGAAACCAAAAATGAAGGTGGCGGAGTCAAAACCACCGCCGTTCCAATGTGACGTCATGGGAAACAAGTAAAATAAAAAGGATATTAAAGGCGCATGTTCAACGGGTCATGAGACGAATTGATTTCTTTTTTTTTCTATTGTCGTTTTCAAAGTGATTCCGCGAAGTTCAAAATAGCCGCCAGAGAAAAAAAAATATAACTGAGTCTCGAAAATTCCCAGTGTATGCACACGAAACACTACACTTTACGGACTATATATGGGTGAAGCGTCGTCAGACAAAAGCGCCGCGTTATCTGAAACGGTTTTTTCGAGAATTTCTCGAGAAAAGTGACATTTTTATCCATGGTGCGCACATGCTTTTTTTCCAAAATAAAAACCCACCGCTGCAGCAGCCAAAAAAGGACCCAGTAAGGTCCTCCAACGCTCGTAATCCCTATGATAAACCAAAGCGACAATCCTTTCGATCATCATCCCGATCATAATGAATGAAGACCCGAAAACACCGTAGAGAAGAGGTACATGGATAATAATGAATAAAGTTCGTGGGATTAGGAGCTTGCATGGATCCGTGACAATGAATGGGATAAGTGACGCGTAGGTCTGAAATTATATGTGAGAGAAAAAAACATTGTCTGGAATGGCCAAATCGGTCACTTTTTGGTGTCTTTTTGTGCAAGCTTGTTTTAAGGAAGTTACAAGGAATTATAAGGTATATAGTCCAATAAGCTCCCAGTAGAAGGGTAATTTAACTTTGCGGTTGGGATTTTTCGGAAAATTGGTCAGAACACTCTGATGTAGTACTGTCGTAAGTTTTGCTTTGATATTCAGCGACTTATCCGAGTTTATACAGGGATAATGTACATACTTTGAAAAGATGGTATCAGTGTCGCATGACTTTTGTAGCATTTTTATTGAATTCACTTTTATATGCTTTTTATTCTTTTATTTTTTATCGCTCTTTGTGCAATTGCCATGCTGTTTTCATACATGGAAGAACCTCTGAGGGCAGTTTTGACCGATAACGACAGTTGGGTCGTCGATGATGATCGATGACTGGAATGGCTGGCGTGATGCGTCAGTTTTCAGCGTCGGAGTTGCAGATGGTTTACTAACGCACTGGAAGACCACGTGCACTGGTCGTACTGACGATAGAAACGTTTTGAAGACGTCTAGAACCAATCCAAAACTCACCGCCCCCTGCGATCAGACGGGAATTTTTCTGAATCTCGCCATCTCCGCCATCCGTCTCGACCGTGAAACGACGTCTGAATGCTGCTGGAATCATGGGAAGACGTCCAGTGAAGAAACCGCTGATTTCTGAAAAGAATCGAGCCGCCAGGGTGAAGTGGGCGAAGGAGCATCTCGCGTGGACCCGTCAAGACTGGAACAAGATTCTGTGGTCCGACGAAACGGTCCTCCACCATGTTTCACAGTGGGTAATTGGTATTTTGGATGATATCTGGACTCAATTGGTCCACGAACCCACTGAATTCCGTCACTCCCGAAGAGGAGGAACTTGCTTTCGTCGGACCACAGAATCTTGTTCCAGTCTTGACGGGTCCAGTTGAGATGCTCCTTCGCTTACTTCACCCTGGCGGCTCGATTCTTTTCAGGAATCAGCGGTTTCTTCACTGGACGTCTTCCCATGATTCCAGCAGCATTCAGACGTCGTTTCACGGTCGAGACGGATGGCGGAGATGGCGAATTCAAGAAAAATTCCCGTCTGATCGCAGGGGCGGTGAGTTTTGGATTGGTTCTGGACGTCTTCAAAATGTTTCTATCGTCATCACGACCAGTGACACGTGCTCTTCCAGTGCGTTGGCTCTTCGTAGAGCCATCTTGAGCTTTCCGACGCTTTAGGAACTGAGAAATGCACGCCTCTGTCACACCGAACATTCGCCAACGTCATCATGGTCAGTCCATTTTGACGACCCACAACGATGGTTATTTTGTCGTTATCAGTCAAATCCTTTTTTTCAGAGGTTCTTCCCATGTTTGAAAAACATGAAAAAACATACGGCAACATTATTACTTTTAAAAATTTGATAAAAAAATAAATAAAAATAAAAGCATAAAAACAATTGAATTCAATAAAAATGCCTAAAAACGCGTCACAGTGATTGCGTGACATGTCTTTGTATACCATATATGTTTCAAAGTATATTTTACATTATCCCTGAAAGTTATATATAAATCGGATAAGTACTCGCTGAGATATCCTCAGAAAACCAAAACTTAATATACTTTTGAGCGGTACTGTACCTGATGAAGATTCTGAAAATTCCAGCCTGCACGAATTTTTAGTTGTCCAGAAAAGACACTTTAAGGTCAAAGGAAATCATAAAAATATGAGAAAACAGGCCATTTTGAGCCATTTTTTCTCGAATTCTAGGAAGCTGAGCGAGCTGAAACTTTTAGACTTCATACTAGGTACATTGAGGAACTTCCTTTTTTTAGGAAATTTCCAACCCTAAAGTATAATGGCCTCCCTTGTTAGCAAAACTGTGTAATTTCAATATTTTAATCAAGAAACTTACAAACATAAAACACTGAAAAGTTGTACACAATATCGCGTTGCCGAAATATGACACAAGTAGAATCTGAAATATTGAACTTCTAAATACTATAAAATAAAGTTGAATACCTTAATATTCGCATGGAAGGCGGTAGAAATCAACTTTCTTGTCACAAAATGCACCAAAATGGGTAGAGCCGCCCAACTGACGCACATCCGCCAAACTTGAACCCATCGATATAACGGATGATAGGTGATTAGATAGGCCTTAAAAGTGGCCACTGTAGGGGTTCTGATAAGGGAGGTGATTTTACTTTGCGAATTTTTATGAAAACTTGCCAGAACGCTACTTGATGTACCAGAAGAAGATTCTGAAAGTCTCAACCTGCACAACTTCCTAGTTTTTGGGAAAAGACGCCTTAAAATCAAAGAAAACTGGAGTTTTGAAATTTGGAGTTTTAAGCCCTTTTTTCTCAAAAAATTAGGAAGTGGTGCAGGTTGAAACTTTCAGAATCTTCATCTGGTACATCAAAGAAGGTTCTGGCCAATTTTTAAGAAATTGCAAAGAAAAATGACCTCCCCTATGGCTTTTTTTTAAAAGAGAAAAGGTGTTTTTTCGTTTAATTTAGTAGCTTTTATGAAACATTTTCCCGTAAAATTACTGCACTGAATGTAGTGGTAATATCCAAGAGTCGGATAAAAGAAAAGTGTCTCGTAAAATCTAACGAGGAAAAAGGCTTTTCGCAACAAAAATCTTTTAGATTTTCAGAGGAATCTAAAATTTTGAATATAATTTCATAGACAAAGTCGGATGGGTGGAAAATGCTCCCGTTTTGATGCCTCTCCCTTTTCCACCATTTCTTAAGCCTTTGAAGTTCAAAAAGATGGTAGGTTCGACAAAGGGCCTCTTTTTGCTGCCTTTTTGAACCTCTCTCTTTAGCGGCCAATATACACCTTTCCGACTTTGCCCGAGTTTAATATTGAGGTTTTAAAAAGTGATAGTCTGACTAGGGAACGTTTTTACCCTCGGATGAACTTTTGCTGAAACTTCGGTGAAGTGTCCTTTAGGATGCCCTGACAAGATCTACTGCGAGAATCTTGATTTGCAATCAGGGGTCCTAAAGTACACTTCAGCAACGTTTCAGCAAAAGTTCGACGGATGGGGGTAAAAACGTTCCCTGGTGAGTTGAAAAATATGGGAAACGTCCGTTTGTTGTTTTTTTGGTCAAAACGTCCTGTAAATTTTTCAGGACATTTCTTTTGAACAAAGTGCTTCAGAATGACCCTTTTTTTCGTTTTCTAAAATATCAACCTAGAAAAAAAAAGTCTATATGGTGAAAATATCATCACTCGTAGGCAAAAGCTTGGTCTAAAGATAAGCATTTTCAATTTTCTAAACTTTAAATTTCCATTTGAGAGGGTTTTGGTTAAGAAAAGTTGAATGGCAGGAAAAAAAAGGATTTTCAAAAATCCGTATAGAAAAAAGAAACTCACATCTCCGCAGTTGGCCGTATCCATATTTTCGGGTCGAATGAATGAATTGGAATACGCCAGGGCTTAACCTATTGGCTCCGGCGGAATTAGGTTCCCCTTCTTTTCTCGTTCCGCAATGAGTATAAAATAAATGAGATCGGCTTGGATTTCTTTCGTTTTACTCCTTTTATGAAGCGCTTTTTGACTCTTTGACAACATTTCCGCCTGAAAATGTAAATAAAAACAAAAACAGAGAGTTTGGCAGGAAATGGAAAAAGTTGGACGTCACGGAAAGGGTTTCCTGTAGGTTCGAGTGGGAGGAGAAGCTTTGAAAATAGACGAATTTTTTATAAAAATTAATGATTTATACTTCGAAAAATGAAAAAAATAACGACTTTTGGAGAAATTCATTGTGTTTCGAGTGACAAGAAAAGCTTTAGAATAAGGTTAGTTATAGAAAAGAAAAAGAGAAGGACAAGAGAAACAGTCCGCAATGCGCCGTCGGTATGCAGACGCCGCTTTCTGTTGCGACGAATCGTTCTGCGACACTATTTTGAACTTATTTTTTTCGTTTATCATTGATCATCACTGTTTAGTACACATTCACATGATCTCGAATATTTTCGCGTCTCAATATTGATTTTTCGAAAATATGGCAGAAAAATCAATATTGAGAGATGCGAAAATCATTCGAGTCGTATATGAATGTGTACTGCACAATCGATCATCAATGATAGAATAAAAGCGAAAAAAAAAATGCAAGTTCAAGATAATGGCCCAACAGAAAGCGGCGTCTGCATACACGCGACGGCGCATTGCGGACTGACGCTCAATTTTTGTCCTACACTCGAAAAAAAATTAATTTGTGGATTTTCATGAGATTTCCTGTGATTTTCAATTCAAGAAAAGGAGAAAATTAAAATTTGGGCCATTTGGGTTTTTAGAATTCACAGCGTTTGATAGGAATGTTGTATTTTTAGCTGGCCAGGAAATTGAAAAATTTTAACGTCAGAAGAGTGTTTTTGAAGGCTTTTTTCATGACTTTTTCAACAGAAAGAAAAATAATAGATTGAATTTAGATTTTTAGAAATAGTCGAAAAAAAGCTCTTTTGAGAAATACTACGCTGGAAAAATGCACTTTTTCACAATTTTTAATTTTTTGAAGCTATGACGCTATAATGAAACGACCAACCGGAATATAATACCAGAAAAAAAAGTCATGACTTTCATTTTGCGAGTATTTTCATTTATGACTCATATAAGCTCTTCTGAGGCGTCCAAACAAGATCTTTTTCTCAAAAAAAGTTTTAGAAAGATGAAACTTTTATAAAGTTAATGTCAGTAGCTTATCTTGAATTTTTTCAATTCTATAATTCCTAACACTTTGGAAGATTTTTCTAAAGTTTGCTAGTTCAAAGGTGAGCAAAAACAATATTAATCAGGGCTTGCAGGTTGAAAACTGAAAAATCATTTTTAAACGAAAAACTGGGCCCATCTCTCGAAAAACAAAGAATCGACTAGGTAAAACATGAAAATTTGCAAGTGGTCTTACTGAAGTTGGCGCAAAGAATATTATTGAAATCGAATTTTTACTATTTTTTTCACAAAAAAATCATTTATTCGAGCCCAGAGTGAGCTCAGATAGAATTCAAGGTATTATTTTATAATTTTGACGAGGAAATTTTGTAAAAAATGACGAGGAATGAGACGAAACGGCTATTTTGAGACACTGAAAACTTTGTCAGCCCCAAGCTATAATTATGTTTTTCTTCAAGTCTGATTAGATATTTGAGAAGGTCCACTGCAAAAAATATCATTTATCAAAGGTTCTGACATATCAAAAGAAAGAAAAAGGCAGAGAAGTCCGAAAGCCTTTTAAAAATAGCAGTGGAACCAAAACCTGGCCAAAAAGTTCATTATTTTTCAATTGAATCGAGAATAATTCAATTTTCTACCGCATGATGGCGAACACAGGCATGGAGGTTCAAATAATGGGATTTAGGAGCGTAAAGATCGAAAATGTAGAGAAATTTGAAGTTTTTACCAGGGAACGTTTTTACAGTTGAACTTTTTGCTGAAACTTTGCAGAAGGGTACTTTTAGGACCTCCTGGCCGCAGATGAAGAAAAAAATTTCTCGCAATGGATCTCGTTTCCGAGTTGTGGAGCTTCAAAGAAGGCAAGCGTTATTTCGGGTTTTTGAAGTGCCTTAACTCCAAAACGAGATCTATTGCGAGAAATTAAAAACGTACCCTAGTAGTGGTTTTTTGGGAATTAAAAAAAAGATTTGGAAAGTTTCGAGTTAAAGTTGAATTTTTATAATCACGTTGGTAGCCATTTTCTGCAAAATCCCTATAGTGGTTCCTAAATGACCAATTAAGGGTCTTATAGGCGGCCCAGAAGATGGTCCTTTAGTATACCTCCGTAGTGGGTTTTTTTCTCTCTCCAGGACCCAAATCGGCTTTTCCCAGTACCACAGGACTTTTTAAAAAACTGCAAAAAAAGGATCCCCCAAGAGGACTCGAACTTTGGTATCAAGATTACCAACCGAGAACGCTATCCACTAGACTTCCTCTGAAAAATCCTTGTTTTTTTCTCAAATTTCCACTTTTTAAAGGATTTTTTTCTCAGTTCCCCTCTAAAGCCTTATTAGCTCTCAGTTTCGGGCAAAAATAACCCAACAATAGATTTTTTTAAAATTTTAGTCAGCCCCTAAAAAAGTTTTTCCCACTTACCAACTCACAGACATGATCTAACTCAAACTTCTTAGAAGCCTACGTATATTTTTTCTCTTTCACATTTCCGTTTGTGCTCCAAAACGCACTCTGGACTCTTTGAAAAATAGACTTTTCGTCTGTCTGCTTTACTTGTTATTTTTTTCTTCCTTTATCCTTCTAGATCTTTGTGGAAAAAGCTTAACCATTGGAACAGAGAAAAAGAGTAAGACGTATCCTGGTGTTTAAGGGTACAAATAAAAAGTCGAATGTCTAGGAGGCAAAAAAGTGCAACTGGTACTGGTTATGTGTCATATTGGAGTTGAAGGTTTTTAAGCCTACAGTAAGACGACAAAAAATGCATAGAAAAAAGATGGAACAGGTCGAAAAACAGAGAAAAAGTATCGAAAAGCTTCAAAAACCAGTTTTTTGTTATCTATACTTCATTTTTTATTTGTTCACCATTTTTAGTTCAAATAATCCAATTAAAATGAGCAGCAAAATGTAAATTCCTTGAGAGGATCTGAACTTTGGTCATGAGATTGTCAAGCGAAATCGCTAACCACTGACCCACCGTGTTATCGCGATTTTTTTTTCACAGAAAACGAATAACTTCTCCGACCTCTTTGTACATGCTCCCACTTAGGCTCACCTACAAAATTTGAGATTTTTAAGCAAAATGGACTTAGGAACTCCAAAGTGGTCCTATAAGGGCAACCTTAGGGGCTTTTTGAGGGTATCCTCTAGGGACCACTTTACCAACTCCTATAGGGGCCACTAAAGCTTGCAGAAGTGATTCCTATACGCCATTTTGTGGCCCTTATAGGGGAAATTCTCGTCGATAGTTGTTTGAACTCTAAGCGAGGAAGAATTTCCATGGGAAAAATTGAATAAATAAACGTTTTTGAATAAAATGGTAGGACCCCTAAAGGGACCACTTGAGCTTAAGCGGCTGAGGAGTGAGACCCTGAACACTTATAGGGACCACTTTGATTTAACCCCTGGAGGGGCCACTTTTTTCTTCCTAACCCCTACAGGGACTACTGTGGAATCCCTAAGTAGGGCTTGGAATCATTTACCAAAAAAGAGGTCTGAACCAAAATAGGTTATCTTGGAAGCGAGCCAACAAATGATTTTTAAACCTCTTCAGGTTTTTCTAAACAATTACGCATATATGCGCATTTTTTCCTCCCTTATCGAGGCTATTTTTCCACTTATCATCAGACTTAATGCTCTGATCTTCAAGAGCCCCAAAAGTAATTTCACACGGTGTCTGAGCTTTAGGCGTTCCCATTGACGAAAATAAAGTCCAACTTTTTATACTTCACATTTTCACACGATGATAATTCATCTACTTATTTTTGACTAGCCTCTAGAGAGTTCTATTCATTTTCCTCATTATTCTTTTTATTTTTCAGCTTTTAGAGGTTTTTCCATTTTATGCCATGTTTTCTGAGTAGTTGAGGCCTCTAAGTGAAAAATATGGAGATCGACAAAAGCGGAACATCGTAATTTTGAAGGTTCTCCTGATGGTGACGTCATTTTGGAGTGTTCTAGCGGAATCTCGTTGAGAAAGATTTTTCAAGTATTTTTATGCTTTTTATAAGTTGATAGATCTGTAGCATCCAGTGTGACCGAACCACTAAAACTAATACTTTTTATCTGACCTTTATTTCAATGTTAGACTTTTGATCTTCAGTCTTCATTTCTCTTCTAAAATTCTAGAATTTCATACTAAAGTAGTGCAAAGCAAGATATTTGATCCTCCAGAAGATTGAAGAGGCTCCTCAAGGCCTCCCACAATTCAATCAAACAAAGGAATCTTCAGACAATAAAGCCCATCTTATTTTTCGAAATTTTCTGTTATCTGTCACACGACCGTAGCACTAGGGGATTTTCAATCACACAAAGGAGAAGGTTAATTGTACTCTTTTTCAGTGATTTGTAGCTGGCGGCACGTGAGAGACTCGGAGGAGAGGGTATTTAAATGGCCAGGTGGTCTGCGCGGCGGCAACGTCTCGCGGCAATGGCGCTCAACCGACGGCCATCGTCGGCTCGAGGGCCGACGAGCTCGAGATCGACCTACAGTACACCTTCATGATGGACGAGCCTGAGTCCTTTCCGAGATTCTCTGCACCTGGTTTAGTTCCAGAGTTAAAATGATCATTTTATTTCATTTACAAGGGAAAATTGTCATTGAAATCGAAAGTTAGATTTTCCTGAGTTAAAATTTGAGTTTCAACTAAACATACATGTGATAAGCATGACTGGCGACAGCCAGGCCCCCTCCGAAGCTCAAAAAGTATTTTTAACTAAGAAGAAAGAATCGTGTTCTGCCCAGTCAATGAGATTTATCAAAATGAGATTTTGGATTCTATTTGTCAGATCCGATCAAACTTGATTCCGTCAAACTTGCGATTATGGCGAGGAATAGTCGAATATTACACGAAACTGAGCTGAAACATGGCACCTGGCCTTGGACAACAGGAAGAAACTCGCCCTCACGTCTGTTTTCTGAATTTGTTAGTCTATGCCCGAAATGGCTGATGTATTGACAGAAAGATTCAGAGATTTTTCTTTTGAACAGAGCCTGGAAAGCGCTGGATTTTCTGGCCCATGACTAGTAAAACGGCCAAAGGCTTTGAAAATGACTGAAATTTGCTGACGTGGGTTTCTCGCGTAAATTTTGATAAAGGTGCTTTAAAATTAGCCTGAATTAGGGTTTTCCACACTGCAAAATTTCAGACTTAAACGGACTTCTTCCAAGTTCAGAATTAACGCAGAAAATAGCCTCCAAAAACAGCAGCTTAATGAGACTCTACGCGCTCAACGGTCGTAAATTCCAGGAAACTCAAAAGATATCATAAGATGTGACTTTGGATCTTCTTCTGGGACTATCACAAGATCTGTGTCGAAAAGTCGAACCAACCAAAAATTGTAGTTTTTATACAGATGCAAGAAAAAAGCGAAGTAGTTTTGTACTTTGACTGGTTGGATTCTAGTTGGTTCATTGGATGGATTTTTTATTCGAGCGACAAAAAAAAATTGAAAAAACTGATTTTATAGAAAGTTGTAGATTTTTTCCACAATGACTCAAAAGTTTCAATATTTTTATAAAAGGTGACGTCATTCCGAAGCGTCCGAGCGTAGTGTCGTACTGAAAAAAGACAATTTTCTCATTTTTAAAGGATGACATCATTGTGATTAGTTTACATATTTTATTAGAAGTTCAAATAATGTTTTCTGTCACGCTTGTGAAGCTAGTGACTCAATTTTTTGAACTTAAAAATATAAAAATATGGAATTTTTATCAAAAAGTGACGTCATTCCGAAGCGTCCAAGCGGTGTGTCGTACTGAAAAAGTCAATTTTTCTTATAAGAGCTTGACATCATTGTGATTAGTTTACAAAGAAAAATATCAATTATAAGTTCAAAAACATTTTTATTCTGTGACTTTTTCAGCTGGTGACTCAGTTTGAAGCTCTACAAATGGAAAAATGTAAATTTTAGTGACGTCATTCAAAACGTCCAAGCGGAGTGTCGTACTGATTGATATAACTGAGGTTTTTTTCCATCAGTTGAGGAGAACAGTGCGAATAGTTTGAGCGGAAGATCTAACTTGAAAATCAATGAGTCTCTTTGGCTTTTTCAAGCTTGTTACTTAACTTTGAAGCTAAAAATGGAAAATATAAAATTTTTATTGAAAAAGTGACGTCATTTCGAAGCGTCCAAGCGGAGTGCCGTACTGAAAAGTTCAACTTTTTGTTTGAAATTTTCTTTTTCCTAGATCGAGATCACTACTGTGTCAAGCGGAGAGATGTACTCAAAAAAATCGTAAAATAGTTTTTGATAGAATTTTCTCGGACCGATATCGAAATTTAAGGGGTGATTCTCAACGGCACCCCTGATCACCCTGATCTTGACCCACACTGCCGAAGCCGATGAGAAGTTACGCCGTCCTGCTCTTCAACTTCGCCCTCTTCGACCTCCTCACCTGCATCGCTTCCTTCTTCGCCTGTCAAAAAGTCTGAAAAATATTATCCTTCCTTCCTCGATTCCACACCCTTTTTCAAGAACGATTTTCTCGGATTTGGCTCTGACCTACATCTTCCACGGCCCTTGCCGATATATATCCCCGTTTTTCTGCTACTTCTGCCACTGCTTCGTTTGTCACGCCATGGCCCATTCTCAATGGATCCTGATTGTGAGTTTCGGCCAGAAAGGGGGTCGCATCGGGAATGGCTTGAAGCGTCGCGGATGTTTGAACGTGAAAAAAATGCATCTGATTCAGTTTCTTTCGGGGATTCCGATTTTTGTGCTTGGAAAATGACGATAAGACCCTTTAGAAAGAGTTATGAACTCTAAAAGTTTGAAAAATTGAACCGGTACATTTAAGGCCGCTATAATGTGTCAAGCATGTGAAAAACTAGGAAATTTTGAATTTTGTGTCAAACAATTCACTTTTTCGGTGGTATGAAAAAAAACACCAGAGATATGAAAAAATCGGAATAGTCGCCGTTTGAATTTTCGCTGGTTTTTTTTTTCATACCACAATTGTTTCCTGTTTTTGGGACCTAGAACCTCCTGCCTTACAAGGAAAAGTTCAAACGATTTTTTTTCAATCCTCAGTTGCGAAAATTTTCACTCAAAGGAACTTTTGAAGCACAAATTCGGAATCAGCGTGAAAAACTGACCAGTCCCGCGCTTTTCGATAAATCAGAGCGCAAGTCGTTTTGGGTCGGGCGAAAACAAGCTTCCAGACCTCTTTCTACTACCGCTACCGTATCCTGGTCAAAGAGCAGCCGACAGTGAAGCAAGTCGTCGCCCTGACTCTCATTTTCTACTCGTTCTCATTCTTCATCCTTGTAAAATATTAAGGAATTAGTTGAAAATCGAATTTGGGTTGTAGATCCTGTACTCGTTTGACGTCGGCGACAGCAATGAGCTGAAGCAGATCATGTACCGGCTCCATCCGGAGTATCACTATGAGGATGAGAGCATCTGGGGAGGTAAAGTTTTTGGGAAAAAAAGTAGGGAAAAAAGCATACATGGGCAAGTGCAGAACTTTTTTTAGAACGTAGGCTCACAAGAATTAATCAAAATAATAAAAAAATGATTTTTAAGCTCAGAGAGGTGGTCTTGGCAATAATGAGAACAATTTTAACCTCAGGGGGTAACAAATAAGTGGGAGGAACGGTCGGCGGCTTCCAAAAAAACTATCTGTCCATGTATGAAAAGTCTGAGAAGCTAGCCTTGGTGCTTACACGAGAGGACAAATTTTCACACTTTTAGAAAATAAATTAGGAAACTTGGATGTGGCTCTCGTTACATTATCTTTTTTAACAAAAGCTCTGAATTTTCAGCTTTTAGAAGACCTGATAGATGAAAGTTTGGTTTTGAAGTTAAAAAGGAACCCTAGAAAATGCTAAATTTCAAGTTTATCCATTTTTCCAAAACGATCCTGCAATTTTCGAACTTTTGTGAGATCCCCAGCTTTTAGAAGGTCTCATAGATGGAAGTTTAGTTTTGAAGTTGGAAAGGAACCCTGGAAAGTGGTTAATTTTTATAGTTTATCCATTTTTCCAAGGCTTTTCGAATCTTTTTTGAGATTCGGAAATATTCTTCATGCTAAAATTCTCACGGAAGCTTCTGCGCTCCATGGAGATCTATAGTAGTTGAAAAATTGTTTGGTTATAGTTTCACGTTTTTCGAATCTTTTTCTAAAACTTCTGGGATTTTTTCCCCTTGGTAAGAGGTTCAGAACCGCTCGAATTTTATTAAAAAAGCTACCTGAAGCTTTCGCAGTCAAAACGGAGTCTGAACTCTAGAAAAGCTGTTTTTTTTTCAACTTTCAGAAGGGGTATATGTGCCTTCCAACAGTAAAATCTAATTACAAGAACTAGAAAAACCAAAAAATTCAGTTCTGACCGTCAGCGGGAACACTACAATTCTATCGTTTGCCACCAGTTTCACAATCCTCTACATGACTTTCCCATGCGTCCCAATCTACGCTGCGATTCACCATTACCGTCATCAGGTCTCATTTAATTAACCTCAAAAGTTCACGCGAAACTTCCAGACTTTGAAAATCCTGGGTGGAAACGCGCTGGAAATGAGTGAGGCCACCAGGAAGTCCCACAAGAAGATGATCAAAGCCTTGACGATCCAAGCCATGATCCCGATTTTCTGGCTCATCGCCTCGGCCATCTTCACGTCCGTCGAGTTCAAACTCATCCCCAGCGGCCCTTTTCTGGAGAATATTACGTTCCGGCTGATGGATTGCTTCCCGACGTGCAGCCCTCTCGTTTCCCTCTACTTCATCGCTCCTTACAGGTTTGTGGGTCGCACTTGGAATGGCTCGGTTTGAGCCAAATATTCGAAATTTGGGTGGGGAATGGTCTTCGGATGAAGGCGCACTCTAGCAGTGTCGGAGATCCTAGAAAAGGGGTGCAAAAAAAGTTGCTGAAAAAGGTTCCATTTTGCGCCCGATATCGAAAAAGGGTGCAAAAAAAGGGTCAATGCAGGCTCATAAATGGGCGCTGAACAGTTCCATAATGAAACTTTTCTTCACCTTTTCTGTATACCTACTTGAAGATTGCCGACGAAAAAGTCGCTTAAAATAACCCCGTTTTGTTTCTAATATCAAGCTTGAGAAAGGGTGCAAAAAGGGTCAGTACAGGCTCATAAATGGGCCCTGAACAGTTCTATAATGAAACTTTTCTTCACCTTTTTTTGTATACCTACTTAAAAGATTGCCGACGAAAAAAAGTAGCTTAAAAATAACCCCGTTTTGTTTCTAATATCATCAAACTTGAAAAAAGGGTCAGTACAGGCTCATAAATGGGCCCTGAACAGTACCATAAGGAAACCTTTCTTCACCTTTTTTTTGAAGTCCGACTTGAAGATTGTGCTTCAAGCCATTCAAGTCATGCGACCAACTCCTTTCATCAATTTTTGAAGTTTTCCTGATTTTTTTCCCTGGGGAGGTGTTGAACTCGAGACCTTTTTAACCACATCCTAGCAAGCAACCTACTGAGCTACATAGTTTGTTTTGTCAGAAAAGGACTCCTCGGCTACTGGAGCAAGTTGACATGCCGCAAGCAGAACGCCGTCGTCGATGCGGTCGTCAGCGTCAGCGGAGCCACCAATCAGAACGATAAAGCCAAAGAAATTGCCGACCTTGCTTGAGAATCTTCCTTTTCTCTTTTAGATCCCAAAATATATATTTAATAACATTTTGATAGCTATGGTATGTTAAGAAAAGCTAGAAACCCCGAAAAAGCCAATTTTTGATGTCTTTTGCGCTCCACTGATAATTCTATTTATTTATGATGTATCTGTAGACGGACATGCTCGGACGTTTCCGAGCCATTCTAGGGATCACTTAAGAGGGCTGACGCTACTAAAGCGGCCACTAGAAAGCTCGACGAACCCGAGTCGTGTCTCGTTATAGTAACCAATTCCTGAGCGATTCTAGGGATCACTTAAGAGGGCTGACGCTACTAAAGCGGCCACTAGAAATGCTCCGACACGTCCGTTACCAATGTATGTTTATCGTAGCAAAATTTCTCTTTTTTTCATATTTTCTTCTTAAATTGGAATATTTACTCCAGTGAACCCATAAATTGACTGCAATTAAAAACCAACCCCTCTTTTCCTATATTTTCACATAATTGTAGTTTGATGATTGCCATTTTTCAAGATTTGCTCGTTTCAATATATAGTAATTTCTATTTTTGATGTTAAAAAGACAACTATTGTTCAATATAAACACGATTAGATAGTTGGAATGTTGATTCAGGGTAGAATATATTGAAAAAGAGATCCACAGAATTTCCAGTTCGAACCGCAACGCGACCGCGCCGCACAGCCATTTTCAAATTGAGACCTTTTTGACGGGCCCAGAGTGCCAATTTCGAAGTTTCTCTGAGTGCTGTTCAATGTATTTATTTATTTTCGATTTATCAAAGTTTTGCGATCGAAAATATTTAATTCTTTAAAAAACGGCCTTTTCCTAAAATTTCCTCACAAAACCGAAAATTCCAACTTTTCTCCCCCGATCAAAACTCCTGTTTTCGACCAAAAAAGGCTAGATTCTCAGTGGGGCGACTACTCCGTAGCCTTATCAGCCGCTATCAGCCACGCCGTAGTTTGGAATGAACACGGAAAAATACTCGTTTTGATCCTCATTTCCACTTCTTCAGGCCCTTTTTCGCTCTGGTTTTTCTGCGAAATGATTCGAATTTCGAATTTCAGTTCAATTTTTCATGTCTTTTTCCTTGTTTCAATATGAAAAAATGCACGGTTATTTTTCCAGGAAGTCCGTAAATTTCAATTCTAAGACAAAATGGTGAAGCCGAAGGCATACGTCATTGGAGTTGGAATGACCAAGTTCAGCAAGCCTGGATCCGTCGGATGGGACTACCCGGACATGGTTAAAGAAGCAGGTGAATAATTAGAGATACTATCAATCGATAGGAAATGACGTCAGACGCACGGAAATCCATGTCAGAAAGTTCTAGGAAGCATAGATCAGTTCTAGGGAGTTCTAGGGAGCATAGAAAAAGATATGCTTTTTGAAGTTTTTGAAAAAAATCATAACTCGATTCCTAGAAGGTTATGAACTTTGAGACCTAGTTTTTCTTGATCTCCTTGATCTCCTCTATCGATTGATACCAGATTTGACCTACTTTCCATCTTTCGATCTCCAAGTTTGATCGCCTCTAGCTCAGTTCCTAGTTGATCTACGGAGGTCAAACCCGGCCTCAGGTTATTTTTCGTCGTGATCTATCGATTGGTATAGGTTTCGTCCGGATCGGCTTCCATGACCTCAGAAGCTCGAAAAACTGAAGGGTTAGACTGTACTTTTCCATTTTTCCCGAAATCCAAAGTTTCTAGATTTTCAGATCAATCGATAGGAAATGACTTGAAGTCCGAATATCCAGATCAGAAAGTTCTAGGGTGCCTAGGAACAAAGATATGATTTTTTAAAGATGATCAACTTTGTTTGAAAAATCATAGCTTGATTCCTAGAAGGTTAGGAACTTAGAAACCTAGTTTTTCTTAATGCTCATGATCTCCTCTATCGATTGATACTAGTTCTGACGGAATTTGAAAATTTTCATTCCTATGTTTGATTAGATCTCAGCTTTTCTCTCTAACCATGTGACATCATTACCAGTCGATAGAGCGTCCCGAGACGAATCGAATGATGTATCTCAACATGTGATAACTTATCATAAAGTCGAGTTACCAGCTGAGGCAAGACTGGAGCTTCTGGATGAAGCTTGATATCCTGATAACCTACATCAATGGAAAGCTGGCCTAGAGACGAATCCATTGATATACTTGGATTACCTGTAGTTGCGCAAAGATATAAGCCTTTAAAGTTTGTCTTAAAAAATAAAAATGCGCGTCAGATCTAATAAGTTGTCTGAAACAGCGCGTCGGGTCAAGTGTCAGTCTGAGGCTCTCATCGGTGTGGTTTCCTCGCGAAAAAGGAAAAGCTCAAAAAGTTGATATTTTTAAGTTTTTCTGTTGTAATCGATAGAGCAGCTTCCATATGGTACTGTTATCATATCCGTTTTCGAGGAAAAGCTCAAAAATTGGCGGAAAAAGAGGTCCGAAAAAAATTGTATTTTTTCGGGCTTTCAGGCCTCATAACTCCGTTCATTTCAAAGTTACAAAGAAACGAATCATATCAATCGATTCGTCTCATTATCAGCTTTCCAATGATATAGGGCTTCAAGAGTTTCGATCAACATGGATGACGTCATTGACTTTTCCAGCTTACATCTCAGCTTTTCCCTCAAACCATGAGATATCATAATCAGTCGATAGAGCTTTTTAAGACGGATCGAATGATCTATCTTAACGCCTGATAAGTTATCAAGAAGTTGAGTTACAAGCTGAGGCAAACCTGAAGCTTCTGGATGAAGCTCGATCTTGTGATAACCTACATCATTCGAAAGCTGACACTGATACGAGTCGACTGATATGATTAGATAAGCTGTAGCTTCTCTGAGAGCCGAGATATGAGGCTTGAGAGTCTAAAAACAGCCATTTTCGGACCTTTGTTGACAATTTTTCGAGGACTTTTCGCTGCAACTGATATGATAACGGCACCATATGGAAGCTCCTCTATCGATTACATTAGACGAAAAGACCAACTTTTTGAGCTCACTGCGAAATCACACCGATGAAAGCTTCAGACGACGCGACCCGACGCCAACTCACACAACTTGATCTGACGCTGACTATATTTTTCAGGCAAACTTTGAAGCTTATATCTTGGCTCTCAAATGCTACAGCTTATCTACGTCATATCAGTCGAGTTCGTCTCGTCGTCAGCTTTCTAATGACATAGTCGATCAATTGATCAGACTTGGATCAGAAAGCTTTTTGAAAATGCCTTATTCGATGGCATATAAAAGCGAAAGTAACGTCTTGAGTTGGAACAGTTCTTCTGTCCGTAAGAGTGTAATAAGAAGCTTCCGGAGTTGGTCTTGGAGATCGAAGATCGTTTCTGGAAGGTTCCTAGTTCTTTCCCACTACACGGGGCTTTCTCGACGACGCTCCGCCCACTTTTTCTCCGTGAAGTGTCGCGTGTCGTGCGCATGCACTTTCGCGCAGAAAATCGCGTTTATCTAGAAAAATTTCGAATCGTCTTGAAGACTTCTGGCAACACGGCGGCCTGCCTTTAATAAGCCTTAGCCGTTCCATGACGTCACACGGGAACAGTGGATATTTTCAGCTCCGCCCATCGTGTTTTGGTTTCGCATTTTCTTCCACTAACCGTGTCTACGCATGTTTCTCTATCGATTTAATGAATTTAAGGGTTTTATGAGTCTTTCACGCTAGGAGTTGGTTGTTCAGTTGACCTACAGCTACTGTTTTTCAGTACCACGAAGCTCTGAGCGACTGTGGCTGAAAATACACGGACATTCAGCAGGCGACCGTTGGATATTTGTTCGGTGGGACCTGCCGTGGCCAGAGGGTTCTTTATGAATGCGGCCTCACTGGGATCCTGATTTTCAACGTTAACAACGCCTGCGCTTCTGGCTCTTCTGGTGTCTTTCTCTGCAAGCAGATCATCGAGAGTGGTGCGTTTAGAAATAACAACTCTTGCGCTCCATGGCAAAAGATTTATTCAGGACTGGTGAATTTTCAGGCAACGCCGACGTCGTCCTGGCTTCGGATTCGAGAGAATGGCCGCTGGAAGTTTGGAAAATATGAGCGCTCCTGCTGACGACCGAGCCCCTCTCCGTCGATAAGCCATTGAAGTTCGTGATTGTCCCCTGTAAATTTGGAGCATCGTTGCTGGATTATAAGCTATGTCGAGTCCCCGCATAATTACTTGATCAGGACCATTGAAGCCTGGAAAAATTTGAGGTGTAAACTGGAGCATCGTACAACTGGAGCTTTTTCTCAAAATGG